>JAKSZT010053819.1:775189-986887 GCA_026826555.1 Tolypeutes matacus | reverse complement strand
CTCGGTGGAGCTGCAACTCCTACCCTACAGCTCAATGGACTCATCCAAGTCACCTGGTGAGGAGACAATGATGGACAATGGCCATCCCAGGGAATGGAGAGGGCCTGCATCTGCAGGCAAGATCATCCCACTCAGCATATCCATGGGATATAAGCCCTCTCTCACTTGGAGGTGGAGTGGACATCACCATCCCAGTCCCCTCAGGATTGGGGGAAGAACTATGGACTAGAGTGGACTTGATGGTATTCTCTCATTCACATATGGTGATTCTAGCAATGGAAGAAATTATAACAATGAGGTGGAGCCAGTGGCCAGTTGACACTTTTGGGGTAGGGAGGGGATGAGCAGTTGAAATACAGGGGCTTCTTTGGGAGTTAGAGGTTGTCCTGAGTACCGTTGTGGCAACGGATGTAGGCCATTTTAAATCAGCACACACCACTCAGAACTGAGTGGGAGAGACTGTGGTCTATGGTGTGAACTGTGGTCTATGGTTGGTGGCAAGGCTCCAGGATGTGTAAGTTCATTGAGGGTGGTGGGCCACACTTGTGGGAGATGTTTGTGTGGGATGTGGTGGGAGGTGTGGGAGGTGGGCAACATGGGAATCCCAGTGGGTTCCATGTAATATTATGGGTAATCTAAGCACCTCTTAAAATATATGTATATATATATATATATAAATAATATTTTTGTAAGCAAATACACATATATGCATATATATTTATATATCATTTTTCAAATGTTTGTATGTATTGTGAGAATTTTGATTTTTATCCACAATAAAAATAAATATAAAATTAAAAAAAAAAAAAAGAAAGCACTGGAAACAATAAACAGAACCAAAGCTGGTTCTTCAAGAATATCAATAAAATTGACAAACCCTTAGCCAGACTAACAAAGAAAAAGAGAGAAAAAATACAAATACACAAAATAAGGAATGAGCAAGGGGATATCACTACTGACCCCACAGAAGTAAAGAGTATCATAAGAGGATACTTTGAAAAATTATAGGCCAATAAGAATGATAATTTAGAGGAAATGGACAAGTTTCTAGAAACCCACAAACAGCCTACATTGACGAAAGAAGAAATAGATGAACTCAACAGCCCAATTACAAGTAAAGAGATAGACTCAGTCATCAAAAACCTCCCAACTAAGAATGGCCCATGACCAGATGGTTTCACAGCTGAATTCTACCAAACACTCCGGAAAGAGCTAACACCAATTCTACTTAAGCTCGTCCAAAAAATAGAAGTAGAAGGAATATTGCCTAACTAATTCTATGATGCCGACATTACCTTAATACCAAAACTAAATAAAGATATCACAAGAAAGGAAAATTACAGACCAATTTCTCTAATGAACCTAGATGCTAAAATCCTCAACAAAATACTAGCTAATCGCATTCAATGACATATCAAAAGGATTATACACCATGACAAGTGGGCTTCATCCCGGGTATGCAAGGATGGTTCAATATAAGAAAATCAATCAATGTAATTAACCACATAAACAGATTGAAAGAAAAAAATCACATGATCATCTCTATAGATGCAGAAAAAGTATTTCACAAAATACAGCACTCTTTCCTCATAAAAACACTACAAAAGATAGGAATAGACGGAAACTTTCTGAATATGATAAAGGGTATATATGAAAAACCCAAAGCTAACATCATTTTCAACGGTGAAATCCTAAAAGCCTTCCCTCTGAGATCGGGAACTAGACAAGGATGCCCACTATCTCCACATCTATTTAACATTGTCTTAGAAGTACTTGCACGAGCACTGAGACAAGAAAAGGACATAAAAGGCATCCAGATTGGAAAAGAAGAAGTAAAAAATTCATTATTTGCAGATGGCATGATCCTATACATAGAAAGCCCTGAGAAATCTACAAGGTTTCTAGAACTTATAAAGGAGTTCAGTAATGTTGCAGGCTATAAAATCAATGCTCAAAAATCAGTAACATTTCTATACACCAATAACAAGCAAACTGAGGAGGAAATCAGGAAAAAAAAAACCATTTACAATAGTAACTAAAAGAATCAAATACCTAGGAATAAATTTAACTAAATATGTAAAGGACTTATATACAGAAAACTACACAACACTGTTAAAGGAAATCAAAGAAGACTTAAATAAATGGAAAAATATTCCCTGTTCATGGATAGGAAGACTAAACATCATCAAGATGTCTATCCTACCCAAACTAATCTACAGATTTAATGCAGTCCATCCCAATAAAAGTCAACACTGTATTTTTTAAGGAACTGGAAAAACTAACCACAAAATATATTTGGAGAGGCAAGAGGCCCCGAATAGCCAAAGACATATTGAAAAAGAAGAATGAAGTTGGAGGTATCACACTACCTGACTTTAAAACATACTACAAAGCTACAGTGATCAAAACTGCGTGGTATTAGCACAAGGATAGACCAACTGACCAATGGAACCAAATTGAGAGTTCTGATATAGATCCTCGCATATACAGTTATCTGATATTTGACAAGGCCACGAAGCCCACTCAGTTAGGTGAGAATGGCCTCTTTAACAAGTGGTACTTGGAGAACTAGATATCCTTATCCAAAAGAATGAGAGAAGAATACCATCTCACACCTTATACAAAAATCAACTCAAGATGGATCAAAGATCTAAATATAAGAGCCAAAACCACAAAGACCTTGGAAGATAATGTAGGGAAGCATCTACAGGACCTTGTAATAGGAAATGGTTTCATGAACTTCACAGCTAAAGCACGAGCAGCAAGAGAAAAAAATAAATAAATGGGATCTCATCAAAATTAAAAACTTCTGCACCTCAAAGGATGTTATTAAGAAAATAAAAAGGCAGCCTACCCAATGGGAGAAAATATTTGGCAATCATATATCTGATAGGAGCCTAATATCCTGCATATATAAAGAAATCCTACGCCTTGAAAATAAAAAGACAAACAACCATTTAAAAAATGGGCAAGTGACCTGAAAAGAAACTTCTCCAAGGAAGAAATACAAATGGCTAAAAAGCACATGAAAAAATGCTCAACATCGCTTGCTATCAGGGAAATGCAAATCAAAACTACAATGAGATACCATCTTACACCCATCAGAATGGCAACTATTAAAAAAACAGCAGACACTAAATGTTGGGGAGGATGTGGAGGAATAGGAACCCTCATCCACTGCTGGTGGGACTGTGGTATGGTCCAGCCACTGTGGAGAACAGTTTGGCAGTTCCTCAGAAAACTAGCAATAGATCTTCCATATGATCCAGCAATTCCACTGCTGGGTATATACCCAGAAGAACTGAAAACAAAAATACAAACAGATATATGCACACCAATGTTCATAGCGGTTGTTCACCATTGCCAAAAGTTGGAATCAGCCCCGGTGCCCATCAACAGACGAATGGATAAGCAAAATGTGGTACATACATACAATGGAATGTTACTCAGCTGTAAGAAGGAATAAAGTGCTAACACACGGAATAACATGGATGAATCTTGAAGACCTTATGTTGAGTGAAGCAAGCCAGGCACTGAAGGATGAACAGTATATGATCTCACTGATTTGAACTGAGGAGAGTGAGCAGTCTTTGAGAACCATTGTCTGAAAGATAGGTTAACAAGGGAGAGAAAGAAAAGAGCAGGCTTTGAGTCATCACCCTAATGGACATAATCTATGGTAAAGGGATAGAGTATAGTTGCATATTGAAGGATAGGACAGATGGGTAGTGATATTACTGGGTTTGGTGGTGCAGCATTGACAGGTGGGTAGATTAGGAAGGGCCAGTTCAAATACTCAGGGCATGTAACTATGAATCTTGACATTCCATGAGTCAAGACAGGGGAGTGTCATATGCCCCAGGGGGGTGGGGAGGAAGGAACAGTTAAGATCTAATGGGGTATTTACTGGTCATGGGAAAGGTTTTTCATTACCTTACAGTAATGGACACAGGACATGGTAAATATCATCAAAACTTATTAAACTGTATCGTCTAAATTGTAAACTATACTGTAAATCATTGACAATGTTTAGTTGCTATATTTTGCTATCTGTATAACAGTTATAACAATGCTAACATCAAAAAAAGGGAGGGTTAATATGAGGTGGGGAAGGGGGGGTGGTTTGGTATCTGGGAGTCTCTGGTATTCCGTGTGTGACTTTGCTGTAACCTAAAACTTCTTTGAAAATTAAATGAAAATTTGGGAGACACTGGGGATTGAGAGGGGGAAGGTGTTATGACACACGGGACATCTGATAACACAGTGATAAAAGGAAAAAAAGAAATTTTTTTTAAAAGGCATTTCTTTTGCTTTTTTTCCCATTTTTTTGAATGTCCCAATCCGCTAATTATATTTTGTTTTGTTTGTTTTTTGTTTGATTGTTTTTTTGGTTTTTTTTCCTGAGTTTCCTTATGATTGTCTCTTGCATGTAAGCTTATCATTGTTGTTTCTTTTTCCTATTAAGTGTATTTCATTATTATATGGGCTACATGTTCATGGAAGATTTAGATCACAGAAGGGTTACAATGGGTACTGCAGGGGATTATTGGTGGGGGGTGTCTGGGAGGGGGCATTCATGGGAGTAAGTTCATCTGAATATACATGAAAGATATACAAAATTGTTCAAAAGATCAAAGGATGGGGCATGGTCATGGTGGGTGGACAATCACTCAGTAAATGAGGGAATCTGAATTCCTAGCCTGGAGAGCTCTGCCACATTCTCCATGGGAGCAGCAACAGTCTCTGAGTGCAGGGACAGTGTCTGTCAAAAGAGGTTGGCCCACTGATGAGTTCTTGTTATTGATGACTACCCTAATGAGTCTTTGCTCTTGTAACTGAAACTTAGCTTACTGTTATAGGGTGCCTAAGGGTTGCCACCTGAGAGCCTCCTTGTTGCTCAAATGTGGCCTCTCTCTAAGCCAAACTCAGCATATGAATGCATTACCTTAACCCCAGTGTGGACATGACTCCCGGGGATGAGCCTCCCTGGCAACGAGGGATTAATACCAAGTGCCAACTGGCAACACAACTGGAAAAAGACCTTGAATAAAAGGGGAGAAATGTAAAGACAAATGAGTTCAAGTGGCTAAAAGACTTCAAAGAGAGTCGGTAGGTCATCCCAGAGGTAACACTTACACACACCTCAGTAGGAGCTCATAGAACATCAAAGTGCATATCACACCACACAGAGGGGCTCCTGAGAGCTCTGGAGACACTCAGGTCCTATATAAGGGGGGATAGCCCCAGAGACTGATGCCTTATCAGTGGGCTCTAATTTGGAATCTGTGCTCCTGAGAGTGACAGAATTGGACTCAAATAAGTCCTCTCTGCACATGGTTCATCAGTCCCTTCTATTCAAACCTATATTTGATGCTGGAGTTTTTAGGTATACTTCCAGAGACTGGAGCCTCTGGCTTACCTATGCTCCAGGTGTGAGTGGAATCTGGGTGGAGCTGCAACTCCTACCCTACAGCTCAACAGACTCATCCAAGTCACTTGGTGAGGAGAAACAATGGGCAATGGCCATCCCAGGGAATGGAGAGGACCTGCAGCTGCAGGCAGGATCATCCCACCCACCATATCCATGGGATATAAGCCCTCTCTCACTTGGAGGTGGAGTGGACATCACCATCCCAGTCCCCTCAGGATTGGGGAAAGAACTATGGACTAGAGTGGACTTAATGGTATTCTGTTGTACACATATGGTGATTCTAGCAATGGAAGAAATTATAACAGTGAGGTGGAGCCGGTGGCCACTGGACACTTTCGGGGCAGGGATGTGCAGTTGAAATTCAGGGGCTTTTTCGGGACTTGGAAGTTGTCCTGAGTGCCGTTGTGGCAACAGATGTAGGCCATTTTAAATAAACACACACCATTCAGAACTGAGTGGGAAAGAGTGTGGTCTACGATGTGAACTGTGGTCTATGGTGGATGGCAAGGCCCCAGGATGTGTAAGTCCATTGAGGGTGATGGGCCACACTTGTGGGAGATGTTTGTGTGGGACAAGGTGGAAGGTGTGGGAGGTGGGGAACATGGGAATCCCTGTAGGTTCCATGTAATATTTAGGTAATCTAAGCACCTCTTAATATACATACATATATATATATATATATATATATAACATTTTTGTAAGCAAATGCACATATATGCATATATATTCATATATCATTTTACAAATATTGGTATGTATTGTGAAAAATTTGATTTTTACCCACAATAAAAAATAAATAAATTAAAAATAAATAAATAAATTAATTAATTAAAAATTTTAAAAAAGATTATATGAAGCAAACACTGTCAAAGCTGAAGGGAGAAATAGATGTCTCTACAGTAATAGTTGGAGGCTTCAATACACCACTCTCAATATTGGATAGAACATCTGGACAGAGGAGAAATAAAGAAACAGCTTGAATAATATGATAAATGAACTAGACCTAACAGATATCTATTGAGCATTGCACCCCAAAACAGCAGGATATACATTCTTTTCAAGTGCTCATGGATCCTTCTCCAAGACTGACCATATGTTGGGTCACAAGACAGGTCTTAATAAATTTAAAAAGATTGAAATTATACAAATCACTTCCTCTGACCATAATGAAGTTGGAAATCAATAATGGACAGAAAAAAAGGAAAAATAATATATATACGGAGATTAAATAACACACCCTTAAAGAATCAGTGGGTCAAAAAAGAAATTGCAAGAGAATTCAAATATCTTGAGAAGAATGAATATGAGAACAAAACATATCAAAACATATGGGACACTGCAAAGACACTGCTGAGAGAAATTTATAGCCCTCACTGATTGCATTAAAAAAAGAAGGAAGAGCTAAAAATGAAATAGAGTACAAAAAACAATACAGAGAATCAACAAAACCAAAAGTTGGTTCTTTGAGAAGATGAACAAAATTGACAAACCCTAGCAAGACTGACAAAGAAAAAAAGAGAGAAGACACAAGTAAATAAAATCAGAAATGAGAGGGGGGACATTACCACTGACCCCATAGAAATAAGAGAGATCATAAGAAGATACTATGAAGAACTGTATGCCAAAAAAATAAAATAAACTAGAAAATGTAGACAAGATGGGCAAATTCCTAGAAACACATGAACCACCTACACTGACTCTAGAAGAAATAGAAGACCTCAAGAAACCAATCACAAGTGAAGAGATTAAAACAGTCTCCAAAACCTCCCAAAGATGTAAAACCTGGGACCAGATGGCTTCACAGGTGAATTCTACCAGTCATTCAAAAATGAACAAATATAAATCTTGCTCAAGCTCTTCCGAAAAACTGAACAGGAAAGAATGCTACCAAACTCATTCTATGAAGCAAACATCACCCTAATACCAAAACCAGATAAAGATACTACGAAAAAAGAAAAATACGGACCAATATCTCTAATGAAATAGATGCAAAAATCCTCAACAAAATACTTGCAAACAGAATCCAAAAGCACATTAAAAGAATTATATACCATGATCAAGTGGGTTTTATCCCATGTATGCAAGGGTGGTTCAACACAAGAAAATCAATTAGTGTAACAAATCACATTGATAAAATGAAGAAGAAAAATCACATGATCTCAATTGAAGTAGAAAAGGCATTTGACAAAATACAGAACCCTTTCTTGATAAAAGCACTCCAAAAGAAGGAATAGAAGGAAGCTTTCTCAATATGGTAAAATGCATATATAAAAACCTACAGCTAGCAGTGTACTCAATGGTGAAAGACTGAAAGCTTCCCCACTGAGATCAGGTATAAGACAAGGATGCCCATTGTCACCATTATTCAATATTGTGCTAGAAGTTCTAGCTAGAGCAATTAGGGTAGACAAAGAAATAAAAGGCACCCAAATAGGAAAGGAAGAAGTAAAACTTTCACTCTTCACTGATGGCATGATCCTGTATCTAGAAAATCCTAAAAAATCCACAACAAAGCTAAAATTAATAGACAAGTTCAGTAAAGTGGCAGGATCCAAGATTAATACACAAAAATCAATAGCATTTCTAAATTCTACTGATGTGCAATCTGAGGAGGAAATCAGAAAAAAAAATTCCATTTCCAATAGCAACTAAAGCAATCAAATATTTAGGAATAAACTTAACCAAGGTCATAAAGGACCTGTATTCAGAAAACTACAAAACACTGCTAAAAGAAACTGAAGAAGAGTTAAATAATTGGAAGGACATTCCATGTTCATGGATTGGAAGACTAAATATCAGAAGATGTCAATTCTACCCAAATTGATTCAACACAAACCCAATAAAAATCACAACTGCCTTTTCTGCAGAAATTGAAAAGTCAATAACCAAATTTATTTTGAAAGGCTAAGGGACCCCGAATAGCCAAGAATGTCTTAAAAAAGAGGAACAAAGTTGGAAAACTCTCACTTCCTAACTTTAAAGCATATTACTTAGCTACAGTGGTAAAAACAACATGGTACTGGTATGAGGACAGACATATTGACCAATGGAATTGAACTGAGAACTCAGATATCAACCCTCACATCTACAGTCAAGTGATTTTTGACAAGGCTGTTAAGCCCACCCAGCTGGGCCAGAACATTCTATTCAATAAATGATGCTGGGAGAACTGGATAGCCATATCCAAAAGAAAGAAAGAAGACTCCTATCTCACACCGTATACAAAAATTAACTCAAAATGGATCGAGGCCCTAAATATAAAAACAACAACCATAAAACTCCTAGAAGAAAATGCAAGAAAACATCTTCAAGATCTTGTGGTAGGCAGTAGTTTCTTAAATCTTAAGCAAAAAGCATGGACAACAAAAGAAAATTAGATAAATGGGACCTTCTCAAAATTCAACACTTTTTCACTTCAAAGGACTTTGTCACCAACCCTGCCATGTTACCCTCTCTTTCCCAGCTCACAGCTTTGGCTTCTTGGACAGTCCCTTACAATCAGTTGACTAATAAAGAGAAAACTCAGGCCTGGTTTACAGATGGTTCTGCACAATATGCAAGTACCACCCGAAAGTGAACAGCTGCAGCACTGTAGCCCCTTTCTGGGACATCCCTGAAGGACAGTGGTGAGGGCAAATCCTCCCAGTGGGCAGAATTTAGAGCAGTGCACCTGGTTGTTCATTTTTCTTGGAAGGAATAATGGCCAGAGGCACATCTGTACTCTGATTCATGGCCTGTTGCAAATGGTTTACCTGGATTGTGAGGGACTTGGAAAGAACATGATTGGAAAATTGATTGCAAAGAGGTCTGGGGAAGAGGTACATGGATAGACCTTTCTGAGTGAGCAAAAAAAACATGAAAATATTTGTGTCCCATGTGAATGCTCACCAGAGGGTGACTTCAGCAGAGGAAGATTTAATGATTAAGTAGATAAGATGACCTGCTCTGTAGATAGCACTCAGCATCTTTCCACAGCCATGCCTGTCATTGCTTAAGGGGCTTATGAACAAAATGGAATGGTGGTAGGGATGGAGATTATGCATGGGCTCAGCAACGTGGACTTTCACTTACCAAAGCCGACTTGGCTACAGCCACTGCTGAATGCCCAATCTGCCAGTAACAGAGACCCACACTCAGCTCCCAGTATGACACCATTCCCCGAGATGATCAGCCTGTTACCTGGTGGAAGGCTGACTACACTGGACCACTTTCACCATGGAAGGGAGAGCAATTTGTTCTAACTGGAATACACACTCTGGATATGGGTTTGCCTTCCCTGTACACAATGGTTCTTCCAAAACTACCATCTGTGGACTTACCAAATGTCTCATTCACCACCATGGCATTCCATGCAGCATGACTTCTGATCAAGGAACCCTCTTCACAGCAAATGATGTGTGGGAATGGGCACGTGCTCATGGAATTCACTGGTCTTACCATGTTCCCCATCACCCTGAAACAGCTGGATTGATAGTACTGTAGAAAGACCCTTTGAAGACCATTTACGGTGTTAATTAGGTGGCAATGCCTTGCAGGGTTGGGGCAATGTTCTCCAGGAGACTGTGTATGCTGTAAATCAGCATCTACTCTATGGTGCTATTCCTCCCATAGCCAGGATTCATGAAGCCAGGAATCAAGGGGTGGAAATGGGAGTGGCACCAATCACTATTACCCCTAGTGATTCACTAGGCAAATTTTTGTTTCCTGTCCCTGCAGCCTTAAACTCTGCTGGTCTACAAATCTTAGTTCCAAAAGGAGGAATGCTTCCACCAGGGAACACAATAATTCCATTGAACTAGAAGTTAAGACTGCCACCTGGCCACTTTGGGCTCCTCTTACCTGTGAATCAAAAGGCAAAGAAGGAAATTACTGTGCTGGCTGGGGTGATTGATCCTGACTATCAAGGGAAAATAGGATTGCACCTACACAATGGAGGTAAAGAAGAGTTTGCCTGGAATACAGGAGGTCCACTAGGGCATCTCTTATATTATCATGACCATTGATTAAATTCAATGGAAAATTGCAACAACCCAATCCAGGAAAGAGAAACAATGGCCAAGAATCTTCAGGAATGAAATTTTGGGTCATCTACCAGGCAAAGAAACACAGCCCGCTGAACTGTTTGCCGCGGGTACAGGAAAGAAGGAATGGAGAGTGGCAGAAGGTAATGATAATGACTACCTGACCAGTTATAGAAAGCAGGACTGTAGTGGTCCTGAATATCTTTTCCTTGTTTCATTATGCATATGTTTGTATATATATATGAAATGAATACCTTTGTTTTTTCCCCTAGCCTTTTCCCTTATTATATGACATATGTTATATTAGTTTCATGTCATTGTATTTAAGGATATCAAGTTTAAGAGTGAATATTACCCAAGGATTTGCACCCTATTCTGGAGGGAATGAGTGCATTTGCAGATGGTTGTAACAGGACAGTTGAACATTGTTAGGCAGAAGTATATATATCTGTTATTGCTTTTATTTAGCGACTAACTATAGTTTAGGGTGATGTGTATGGTTGCCAAGTGGACAAGGGGTGAACTGTGATGGTTAGGCTAATGTGTCAACTTGGCCAGGTCATAGTGCCCAGTTGTTTGGTGAAGCAACCACTGGGCTAATTGTAAGACAAGGACATTTCATGGGCTTTAATCATCAGTGAGTTGATTGCATAAATGGCTGCTTACATTTACAATCAACTGAGGAGATTGCAGTCAGCAATGAATGACACCTCATCCAATCGGTTGAAGGCTTTAAAAGGGAAGTGATTTCAGCATTCAGAGACAGATTTCCCATCTCTACTTCGTACAGCCAGAGTCTCCTGGGAACTCATCAAATACCTTCATTGGAACCCCTGGTTTGCAGCCTGCCCTGTGGAATTTGGACTTTCTGCATCCCCCCGGTCATGTGAGAGAATTTTATAAAATCTCAATATTTAGATATCTTGTGTCAGTTCTCTTTCCCTTGAGAACCCTGACTGATACATCTTTTGAATAATAGCCATGTGGCTTGGAGGGTGGGGGTTTACTGTTCTCCCAGTTCCAAGGAAATGCCCATTCCAGGGTAATTCTATTCCTTTAGCCACACTCAATTCTTCACAGAGGGTCTAGTAATCCAGGCCCAGTGCTGTGAGGGCTTAATACTATCCTGACCAATGAAATTGGTTCAGAAACAGAAAATCAAAAACAGCCTCTCCATATGCACTGAATGTGAATGAGGAAGTATGCCATTAGCACCATGTTTCTAGAATATGAAGCCCACTTAAGAATGAAACCAAATACGGATTCATGGAGCTCAGAAAATTATAGAACTGATGCCCAGATTGAACTATACCTGAGCGCCACCCTACCACTGGTCCTTTTAGTTACATAATTTAATGCATTGTTTTAGCTGGTTTGAGCTGGATTTTGGGGATGTAATTTCAAACTCACAGGCAGACACTTCTCACAATTAATTGCCACTTCTTGCTTCTGTCATGCCTGTCATTGTGTTAGTCTCTAGCATAATTTTCTCCCTGCTTATTGTTCCTAACTCTGCTTTCTGTTTACTGAAAAATTATAAAGAGATTAGCCAAACCTATAAATTAAGGTTTATGTTAAACCAAACTTCTAGGATTAGAGGAGAAAGACTAAGAATTCTCTACAATAGCCCATAGAATAGTATGCAGGTTTTGTGATAGCTCATCTTCTCACCACTTGAAGCTCATTTCTGCACACTTCTAGTTCCAGAAGGCAGAAGCTGCTGGACATCTGATTGTTAGGTAAATGGGAAGTAATTGTACCTCTTGATCCCAGCAAGCATACATGTATATGTGTGGTCTGTGGAGAGTGTTCTTCCTGCCACAATGAGGGATATGGAATAAACATAGTGGATTATTCTTTAAATAGTAGGCATAATTCTTTCTTGGCACTTATTTGTTACTCATTAGATTCATTAGGAAATCTTATAGTAAAATATTTGAAATAGCACAAATTGAAAAATACATAGCATATTGTTGAAATCTGAAGCAGTGATATTTCTTTCAAGCATCATGTACTATATCAAATTCTTGCCAGATTTTGTCTAGGTTCTTGACTATGCTGCAGAAATGAATTTCAAGAGCACATCACATTGATTAGGCCAGTAATTTATAAGGTAGGGAGGGAGGAGAAATGGGAGAAAATAACAGATCATGGGTCCCAGAGAGAGGAAGGGGCTGAAGAGTGTTAAAGAGGACTGGTTTATAGACTATAATTTCCCATTATAGATTATAAATGCCTAGGTTTTACTTGCATGTTGACCTATGTGGGGAGGGGGGAGGGCATGACAAGAGTAGGGCGCAGAAGGCAAGAGCTATTTGGCCTTCGCACCTGCTTTTTGAGCCATACATCATCCCGCCCCTTTGTTAATGGTAGGGGAGGAGTCCCAGCTGTTTGCTGTTTTGATTGATGACCCCACCCATCAATCCCCTGGGATAGCACAATGATAATATCCCTGGAGAATATCTGGGGTTTCTCCTGGCTTCCAGAGGAATTCTCATGCGGGGGTCTTCCGGCAGCCATCTTGGTGTCAATATCCACATGGACTTCTTGCCAGGTTCCAGATCCATCTATTTTACTAGCTTGCTTCAAGGTCATCATTTTAATAAGTTAACACTAGAAAAACTTAGAACAGAAAAAGCTTGCCATCTCGGGCATTGCAATTCCTAACTCCATCAAAGCCTGACATTATTAGTACAACAGCAGGCAAAGCTTGAATTTGAATGTCACCAATTCAAAGATGGCCTCAAAAGGGAACTTTCTGTGAGTTGATATATCAGGATCCATCAGTGTCAGCTTTATGTATTAACCAGAAACTGCTAACTACATTAAGAAATTCAATATATCTAAGCAATCCTCAAAATAGATTCCTTTTATGACTTCTATAACATATATTCTCCATATAATTACATTTTGAAATCCTAAATTGTATTATATTGACAGTGAGTATCCTTCTGGGGATACTTATCTTGTTCTCCCTGGTAGATATCTGGATAGTGGGATCAATACCTCATTTTGCAATCCATACTACTAGAGACTTCTAATGCAGACCCATAGCCATTTCTCCTCTCCTTCAGGACACTCTGGAGGATTAAACTTACCTAACCCCTTGCAGTCATGGCTGCTCATGTGAATATTTATAGTGAAACAAATGGGAGTGGAAATGACATTTGCCATTTCTGGGTTTTACCAATAGAAAGTCTATGTGCAATTCCCCAATTTCTCTTTCCTCACTATGATGACTAAGGAGGTTATGTATACAGATGATGTTGAAGCTACAAGAGGATGGAGATGCCATCTCTTATATCTCTGAGAAAAGCCTCCTTACCCCATGTAGCTTGAGTGTGATATAGATCTCTGTCCTGTTAAGCCACTGACATTTGGAGTTGTTTGTTTTCTCAGCATTAACATAGATTATCCTTATTAATACAACCATGCATATGAGAAATAGTTATTGAATTTACATTGTTTAATTGGTATTTAATTAAATCAGCCTTAATTATTCAGTATTTGTCATTTTGAGCTCTTCTTTTAAGTGACATCAGGACAGCATATTTGTCTTTCTCTTTCCCTCACTGTTGTATGTTGTATGTTGAATTATGGACCACAGCATAGACATGTCCTTAATCTACCTACTTGTGGGTGCACAGCAATTGTAAACAAGACCTCTTGAAGACGTTAAAATGCAGTCCAACTGAATAAGGGTGGGTCTTAATCTGGATTACTGGAGGCCTTATAAAGAAAGAGCCACAGGAAAGGAAAGAAGCTGGAAGTTGTCAGGGATGCAGAAAACAAAGGAGAGGGCATCACCGTGTGATGAGAAATCCAAGGAACTCTAAGCATTACCAGCAACCAGGAATAGAATGCTATAGTCTCCAGAGAGAAAGCAAACCTTGAGTATATCTTAACTTGGATCTACTATCTTCTGAAATCGTGAACCAGTACATGTTAATTAAGACAACTCATTGTGTGGTATTTTTCATAACAGCCTGGAAAACTAGACACTCAATATAGGTGTGTCTATTTATTTGTCCTGGGTAGGAAGGTTTTTCAAAAGGCACTATCAGAGGTTTTTAAATGAGAATCAAGTAACCATTTAAGGCCTTGAGTCATAATTCTATGTTGCTGTTTTTATTTTATTTTATTTTATTTTATTTTATTTTATTTTATTTTATTTTATTTTATTTTATTTTATTTTATTTATTTTAAAGAAGCTTTAGACTATATAAATGTTACATTGAAAATATAGGGGGTTTCTATATACCCCACTTCCTCCCCCTGCTATACTTTTCCCTATTAACAACTTCTTTCATTAGTGTGGACATTTTTACAATTGATGAACACATATTGAAGTATTGCTGCTAACCATGGTCTATAGTTTACATGAAAGGTTTTGACAAAATGCATAATGGCCTGTATCCATCATTGCAATGTCAGGTAGAACAATTCCAGTGTCCCCAAAATGCCCTATATTACAACTATTCTTCTTCCTCCCTCCCCTCAGAACCTCTGGTAACCAATGCCTAGTTACAGTGTTACAAGTTCTTCCATTACTAGAATAATAATAAATATACTTTAGTCCGTACTTTCATGCCCCCCTTATGTTTGTTCATTTGTCAATCTTGAGGATTTTGGTGTGGTGTCCCCACTCTGCTTCCAACTGAGTGGGGGCCCATGAGGCAGATGAATTGATGTTTTATATTGTGGGTTTCTACACCCATTTATTTTATGGAGTAGTAGGTCCTTAGTCCTTTATTAGATTTTTAAGTTTCCACAATCACAAATCAGGATATCTAGATTAGGTGGAACCACAAATTTCTATAAAGCAGGAACATGAAATCTGAATGTGTGTGTGTGACAACTGACAACGTTCAAAGGAAGCTAAGTGTTCATAGTTTAATTTTCTATCATAAACACATAAAATAGTTAACTAAACTAATCAGATACTTCCTCATATCCCAAAGTTTGATCTGAAGTAGACATGATATCTGAAAGAGTGACTGCTTCAAACTTTTCAATTACATATTTTGACCTCATTTAAATTGGTGAAGATAAATTATCTTGATGCATAACCACTAAGATATTGATACTCAGTCATATCCCTGTAGGTTCTTAATCCAATACTAGAACCATGCTAATCCATTTCAGCTATTTCTAATAAGCATTCAGTTACAGATAGGACGCCAATTCACATGACCCAATGTGCTTAGTACACCAACAGCTCTTATCCCACGTTTGAGAAAGCTTTGGCAATAATAATTCTGCCACAACCTACTCAAAGGCAGTGGTGCCAGGGACTTTTGAACTGCCTTGATATTGAAGCCACTCCCGAGGAATATTCCAGGATATCTGATCCTTTTTCTTTCCTAATTTCCTACTTTAGTCTCTATGCACAGCATGCACAACCGTCTCCTATTAAGTTGGTTCACGTACGCTAACCTTTGAATGAGTTCATACTGAATTTTCAGAGTGACCCAGGCAATGGCCTCAACTCTGCCTCTCTCTGTTTCACTCCTCACAAACTTATCTCAAGTCTGTGAAGGCTGATCTAGAATCAGACCCTTCCCCATGTGAGTCTCCTTCCCTGGAGCCTATCAGTTTTCCTCTAGCTTTCCCTTTATCTAGATTTGAGCTAGGTGAATAGTTACTTAGTGTGGTAGATTGAATTATCTACCCCAAGAAAGGCAAGTTCTTAATCTTAATCCCTGTTCCTGTGGGTGCAAACCCATGTGTAAATAGGACCCTTTACAGATCTATATCAGTAAAAGTGTAGACTCATTTGTGAATAGGAACTCCTAGTATCCTTTTGAGGTGTGACCCAACAGAATCAGTGTGGTCTTTAATCCATATGACTTAAGGTCTTATAAAGAAAAGTCAGAAAAGTTCAGAGAAATAAACCAAAAATAGGTAGATATTCCTACACCAACATCAAAGAAGTTACTATATCAATGCTAAAGGTCAATAATAGAGGGTATGGGATTTTTTTCTTCTGGACTAAGGAAAATTTCAAAAATTTATTGAGATGATGACTGCACAACTCTGTGATGAAACTGAGAGCCACAGAGTGTACACTCTGGATGGATTTAACAAGGCATGGGACTGTATAACACAGTGAACCATGTGGTGGATAATGGAATGTGGTTAACAGTACAAATATGAGTGTTCTCTCATGAAATATAATGAATGTACAATATATTCATGGTGTTAATAAAAGAAGGGAGTATGGAAAAAATATACCAAATGTAAACTATGGGCCATAGTTAGTAGTAATATTTTGAGGAAGCTCTTTCATAATCTGTAACAAATGTTCCACAACAGTGCAAGGTGTTGGTGGAGGGGTGATGTATGGGAATTCTGCATGTTATGCATGATTGATTGTAATTTCACAACTTCTCTTATATATATATATAGTCTTAGTCAGCCAAAGGGGTGCTGAGGCAAAATACCAGAAATCAGTTGGTTTTTATAAAGGGTATTTATTTGGGGTAGAAGCTTACAGTTACAAGATCATAAAGAGTAAATTACTTCCCTCAACGAAGTCTGTTGCCAAATGTTGGAACAAGATGGCTGCTGGTCTCTGGGAGAGTTCAGCCTTCCTCTTCAGGCTTCGTGGTCCCAGCTTCTTCTGGTCTCAGTTATAGGCTGGTACCAGGCTTGTCTCTCCCCCCGGGGCTCATTTCCCTCTGGGCTTAGCTGCACTGCTCTCTCCACAAAGCCAGCTGTAAACTGTCAGTCGAATGGCTCATCTCTCTTTCTGGGGCCTCTGCCATGTCTAATGCAGCCTTCTCTCTTTCTTCATGTATCTGCTTCTCTGTGTGTTTACTTCCCAGGGCTCCAGCAGAAAATACTCCAACTCTCTCCTCTGCCATGTCATTTTCAATGTCCTACTGACGTGGCCCAATCAAAGCCCCAAACATAATTTAATCAAGTAAAACTGAAACCTCTGAAGTTAATACAATCTAATATGCCCAGAGGAACAGACTGGTTTACAAATATAATCTAATATCTATTTTTGGAATTCATAAGCAATATCAAATTGCCACATATATATTAAAAAGAAAAAAAATAGGTGGAAAATGGAAGAGCAGACACAAGGACATAGACATCACCATGTGTCAGAAGGCAGAGATACAAAGCAAGGAACCCCAAAGACGGTAGCAAGCCAGGACCAGAATGCTACAGAATTCAGGGGGAAAGTATGATTTTACTGATGCCTCAAGTTTAGACTTCAGCCTCCAAAATGGTGAGACAATGAATTTCCATTTTCAAGCCAACCCATTGTGTGATATTTTCCATAGCAAACTTGTAAACTAAGATGCTGAGTCCAAAAAGTTGTGCTATGCAAATAAGTGCTTTATTTTCCTTTCAGGTCAATGACACTGCTTATTGGCCTACATAATGAATTAATATATTAACATTTGCAATTTGTTACTTTATGAATGTATCTCTCAGATCTGATATAGTTGCCAGGTCGTTAAGAACATAACCATGTTATACTCATGTTTATGTCTGTCATAAGCTCCTAAGAAACCAGATGGCATATAGCATGTCCTTGATAAGCATATGAGTTATCATCACAGGTTAAATGAGTGGATGAATAGATGGATAAATAAATATTTTCAAATAATTGGAAATAAAACAAGTAAGCAATGTGTTATAATAGAGCATTTGATTGAAAACCAGGAGGCCAATCCCAGATTTGCCACTAACTAGCACTATCAAGCTCAGAAAACTTTGACAAGTTAGTTATCCCTCTGGACTCCTGATTTATCATCTGTAAAAGAAGGGTGCTAAGAATACATGATTTTTTTTGTCAATGCTTCAGTGTTAAAATTTTGTGATGGATAATTACCCATTAAGTTTAGTGCTATGTTTCAAGGCTCTCTTTTTCTTTATTTCACAGTTGCCTTAAATATCTTAAATTAACTGTCCATTTTTCTCTCACCAATAATCTTACACATGCTGAAGCAGAAACCCTACAGAGGGAGATCAAGGAACAGTCCATAACTTTGATCTTTACTCTCTAGATATAAAATAGCCCAAGGAAAAGGCCAAGAAAGGCAATGTCAGAACAAGCAGCCTTGAGAAAACAGATGATCTGTGGGGGGGTAGGGGGCTGGAGCAAACTATTTTGCAGATAGTTATGAACAAAAAGTTGGAGCTTTCAAGTGGAGGAAGTTGTAAGTAAAGGAAGTAGCTGATTCACCAAATGAGAGACAGAGAAGTCTAAAGTGATAAAATGGATATTTCCATGTGGCATGTAATAAGACATTCTAATAGGTCATAGTATAACACATTAAATCATTTTCATTTCATATAGGTTGGAGGAACTTATTTCCTGGTAATGTGGCAGAGTTGGACCCAGTGTAGAGCAGTACTTTACAGCACTGGTTTGGGACTTTGACAGATTTGAGTTTGAATCTTGACTCTGCCACTTGCTACTTGGATGACTTTCCCTCAAGTATCCCAGGCCTCATTTCCCTCATCTGTAGTAACTGTAGCTACCCCATGGGGTAATGATGAGGATTAATTGAAATAAAGCCTATACAGTCCTTAGCTGAGTGCCTGGCGCATGTAAGTGCTCAATCACTATTAACTGTTATGAGACACAAGGAAGAAATAAAGGCATGTCTATTATTTGAGGACCTTCTGTCTCTAGAAGTGTAACCAAGTCAGGGTAAGGTTGGACAGAAATGCACTAAAACAAACCCAGGAAATCCAGTGTCAGTGTTGCTGGTGAAGAGCTATAACGTTGCATGATTAGGGAGTGAGGCTGAATAAGAAATTTCCAGGAGCTGAATTTGCATTCAAGCTAAGAGTTAAAAACAGTTTCTGAGTGAGTGAGAGTTGATAGAGCAGTTCTAAACTGGGGGATTTACAAAAAGATAACACTCATTTTTGTTTGGTCATATTCAATTGTTTGACGCTCAATTCAATTCCAGTTCTAAATACACAGACAAAATCATCAATAGTTCTTGATAGTTTTTTTTTTTTTTTTTTTTTTTAAGATTTTATTTATTTATTCATTTATCCCCCCCTTGCTGCTTGTGCTCGCTGGGTCAGCTAACCACGCCATGCGGGCGGGCTTGCCTTCACCAGGAGGCCCTGGGAACCGAACCCGGGGCCTCCCATATGGTAAACGGGAGCCCTACTGATTGAGCCACAGCCGCTTCCCCTTGATAGTTTTTATACCTCAAGCACTGGGAAGATTTGATCTTATCTTGGAAATCAGTCTTTCTTTTTTTCACTTTTACAGGATTAAGAGAAGAAAGGGCATGTTGGGGTAGAAGGGATAGCTTTTACAAAATATTTTCCAGTCTACCAGAAACTGGAACACAAATCTATTTGATTATTTTAATTATCCCCCAAGCACGTAAGAATGTACATTGGAAACTGTTTCATTGAGAGGTATTCTAGTTAAGACAGTGATTTACATTTTAATGACCAAGTGGATACCCAGAAACTTTAAGACCCTCATGGTGCATTTTAAATGTTTTAAAGCTATATATATTTAAAATTCCAACATTGGCCAGTATAAATTCAATTCCACTTAGAATATGCTGAAGGAAGAGACAAAGTATGTATATTAATAACACATCTAATTAAAGCATTCTTTTTTCCACTAAAGGTAAATTTTTGGTCCCTAACATTTATATGAGAGGAAAAGTATATATATTCAAAATTTATATAGGGGCCCCTAGAGTGACTTAAAATCTAAAGCACATTTTTATCTCATTTATTTATTGTCCCTCGTTGCTTTACTCCTCAAAATGTACATTTTCTGACTCCTAATTGTGTAACATCACATGCCAGATTCAAGCAAGAACAATAAGAGATACAGGAGAGGCTAATTTAAAGTGTTTGAAACATTCAAGAGACATATTTTGTCTTGTTTTTGTTTTTCTAAATTCTGATTTCACTTGAGAAAATGCCAGAAAATGAGCAGAAATGAAATGTTCTTAATTTTCTTTATTTTCTTATATCTGCATTTGTTATTTAAGTTTTATCACATGTAATCAGAAGAAAATTGCATCCATATTCAAAACAGGTATTCATGTATAATATCATGTTGATACCAAATTCTGTTTTCTTAAAATTAGTTTAATGATATTTTTTCCAAAATTATCCTCTTAACAAATATTCTAAATGACAGGATATATATCCATTATTTTTCTTTCAGAAATCATTACCTACTTCTTTAGTGCAACAAACAAAAAGTTCATCCAAATCAATTTCATTTTAAAGAATTAATCCATGTAAATAAATTGTTTTTCTCAAATTTCCAGCCTTAAGTTGGATCAACATATACACAAATGTTAGAACCATTGATTTGGCACTGGAAAAACGTAGATGAAAAACAAAATCAATAAACATCAGATTTCACTGAAGTTTTATAAATTATATTTATAATATGTATTATAAATTATAAAACTTCTCATCAATAATTTTACCACCCCAGAAATATTAATTAGAGATCATTATAAGGACAACATAGCAAATGCATAAAATGATGCTAAAAATAGAAGTGGGAGGAACATCATGTTGAGACCAAGTTCAGAAATAAATTAATTAGAACTGTGGAAATTGATAGGAGTTTCTTTAATTATAATATTATCAGATTAATGAGGCAGTCATTTGTTTTCCTTAATACACTTCCCATTTGATCATTTCTTACCTATGTGAGCTAATACAAAAATACAATATTGCAAACAAATAAATACCACATTTTGAAAGATCTAAATTTTTAAGTACAGATTTTTCTTACAAATAGATTTTGTTCTTATTTTTTCATAGAAAAATATTTGATTATATTACAATTGTCACAAGGTAAAAATTAAAAGAATACTAACTACGTTTCATTTTCCCATCTCTTTCCTTATTGGTCATTCTTCTCTTTCTTCTGCAACTATTGGCTTGACTTCAAAATTGTTTTAAAGTAGAGAATCTCTAATAAATTAAGTTAGTCATTGAAATGATGAATTATAAAAGCATTTTAAGGGTTAGTAGCCCTAAATCAAGAGTGATATAAGTACAGTCCAAGTGAAAAATAGATGGTATGGCTATATTTGGCAAGCCAAAATAACTTTAAATTTTTTTTTACATCATTCTGAAATTTAACCACTGTATAGGTCCTATTGTATATTAATTTTACTCTCTATAACTATAACTATAAAATCTGAAAAGGTCAGATGAATGTGAATAAAGACCCTTTTAAAATGAACAAATTCTTAAACTTTCGTAATTAAGGTTTCCCTCAACAGCCACTCCAGGCAACAATATGACTTTAATTCTTGTTTAGATCTATAATAACTTTTGTCAATTTATACCTCTAAGTTATATTTCTTTATTTAACATTTCTATATTGATGATCTTTAGTTCCACTGGATAGTTAATTTGTTCCTAAAGAATCCCCAATTACGATTTGCTTGTTGTCTAATTGACTAAACAGTATTTTGTAAAATTAAATAGAAAATATTTCAGAGACTCAGACTGTGATTCTGTGACTCAGAGTCTGAAAGAAAATATTCTTAAAGGTTGCTTAGACACATGAGGATATATTAGAATTTGACATAGCTTCATTCCCAGAAAAAAGTACATATTTTGAAAAAGTTGACTAAGCTCCACTTCACAAATTCTATAGAATTTGTAATACATCTCAATGAGTAAGACATATTAAATTATTTTATATTTGACTAGACTTTTTGTCCCAATAATGTCTCTTTAAACAATTTGGGTCAAAACCCAATTGTGGCAATAATTTTGAAGATATTTATCTAATTGCTTTTCAGTCTCCTTGATGACAAAATTCAAAGGTTTTAAGATGGCTGCTTTACATTATTTATTTATTTCAAGGCAGCAATGTCCCTACATATCTATTACTTACCTGAAAGCTATTTTTAACTATATATTCTTTTTTTTAAATAACTATTTCAAATTTTTAAAAAACACACAAATAGAAAAATGCAGCTCATTAAATTATGGAAACACTACTCCTAAAAAAGTTTTTTCCAAGCATTTTTTAAATATACATATATTTTTTAATTTTTTTAAAGACACTTAGATTACATAAATGTTACATAAAAAATATATGGGATCCCCTTTTGCCCTTCTCCCTTCCCCTCTTACATTTTCCCACATTAACTACATCCTTCATTAATGTGGTACCTTTGTCACAATTGATGAACACATTTTGGAGCACTGCCACCAAGCTTGGATTATAGTTTATATTGTAGTTTACACTCTCTCACGCACAATTTTGTAGGTTATGACAAGATATATCATGGCCTATATCTGTCGTTGCAGTCATTCAGAACAATTCCCAAGTCCCGAAAATGGTCCCATATTACACCCATTTTTCCCTCTGCCTGCATCAGAACCTCCAGTAGCCACTGCCTCTACATCAGTGATACAAGTTCTTCCATTTCTAGAATAACAATAAGTCTATATTGGAATAACAATAAGTCTAATCTAGTCCATCATTCATTCTCCAATTCTGAGGATTCTAGAATGATGGTGCTCACTCTGCCTCTCTAATTGAGAGGGGGCTTAGATCCCATGGGCCAGATGGGTGGGACTATCTTACTTACAGTTGCAGACTCTCTCTGCTCCTTGAGATGGTCATTGTCTATCATTATCTCCTTGTTGGTTGTCCTGGGTGAGTCCAAAGAACTGAAGAGTAGGTGTTGCAAATCTGTTGAGATTCAAGTCCTTGTGTAGAGAAACCACAACCGAGTCCAACTCTCACACTGCAAAGCATAAAGTCCAAAGTACAGCCCACTGGCAGGGCTCCAAACTCCTGAGCTATCTGCCCTGCCTATAGTGTCTGGATGTCTCCAGAGCCCTCAAGTCTCCAGTAGCCCTGCTACTTGAGGCAATACTTTGGCAGTTAATGAGATCCTGCAGAGACATGCATAAACATAACCCCTGGAGTGAACTCCTGACTCACTTTGAAGTTTCTTAGCCATAAAAGCTCATTTGTCTTTACGTTTTTCCCCTTTTGGTCAAGGTCTTTTTCCAGTTGCATTGCTAGTAGTAATCCCTCTGTGCCAGGGAGGCTCATCTCCAGGAGTCATATCCCATGCCAGGGGGTAGGGGGAAAGTAATGCATTTACATGCTGAGTTTGGCTTAGGGAGAGGCCACATTTCAGCAACAAGGAGGATCTCAGGAGGTAACTCTGAGGCACCCTATAATACTAGGCTAAGTTTCAATTTCAAAAGTAAAGGTTCATAAGTACAGTCATCAATATCAAGTGCCTGTCAATGGTCCATCCTCCTTCATTAGTCGCTGACCCTGTACTTGTGAGATTCTTGATGTCCCATTAGAGAATGTGGCAGAGCTCCCCAGGATGGGAATTCGATATCCTTCGGTTATTGTGTGAATCTCCACCCACGGTGACAATGCCCCATGAATACTTGAACACATTCATATGCCTTATAGGTATGCTCCAGGTGAACCTCCTCCCATGCATCCCCCATCACTGACACCCCGCACCAATGATCGTCCCCTGCCACAGTTGTAACCCTTCTGTGATGCAAAACTTCTTCAAAAATGACCAAATATAATTAATAATAAAATAAAACAATAATGGCAGTTTTAAAAATAAATAAAATACAAAAACTTTTTAAATTTTGAAATAATAAAAAAAATAAAATTAAAATTTTTTTTGACATTCTATCTTTCATCACTGTAAGATCTGTTGTCTTGTATATAGGTGACCTTTTCTTCTGTTTATTCCACCAGTGTTTTATTTTTTTCATTTTTGTTTTCAAAAAAGCTTTAGGTTACATAAAAGTCATGTACAGAATATAGGGGGTTCCCATATATACAATGTACTCTCCCTTTTCCCCTTTCTCCTATTAATAACCTTTTACATGTGGATGGTACATTTGTTCCAATTGATGTACAAATATTGAAGCATTGCTACTAACCATGGTCAATGATTTACATTATGGTTTACACTTTGAACCATAAACTTTTATAAATTTTGAAGAAATTTAACATGGCCTGTATTCATCATTGCAAGATCATGTAGAAAAATTCCATCAACGCTAAAATGCTCCATGTTTCATCTATTCTATTCCTCCCTCTCTTTCCCCTCGGGACCCTCCTCAAGCAGCAAGCTTCACTCCTTGAAGAACAAGATTCATAGCTACTTGCAACAACATTGAGGGCTTAACATACTGGCTTATCCTCCCCTATTAGGCACTGCCTATGCTCTCAAGAGACTCCTGCTCCTCTATTTGAGAACACAGCCAGACTTCCCTGGATGGGAGTCCAACACCTTTCCGCTCACTGTGTGGGTCTCCACCCACTGACACAATACACTATGATAAGATGAACACTCAGCAACCTGAAGCCTGCCCTGGGTGTGCCCTGAACCACATGCCCCCCATATCCAGTACCCTAAACCAGTAACTCTCCTCTCCCATATTTGCCAAAAGAACATTCCCAACATTGTAGTTTCAACCACATACCTGCAAATCCCCAGTTTACCTGCTCCCTTCCCCAACCCTCCTCCCAGTTCCATGGACAGTCCAACCCCTTCCCACCCTCCCCTCTTCACAGACCAGCACCACCCAACCCAATATCATCACTATACCACTGTCATGCCGATCCACTGCACAACTACACCATGCACTTTTTTTTTTCTTCACATTGAAAAAAAGTTTATTTTAAAAAGTTCTAGCACTTTTAACTCATCTACTTCCAACTACTAACTCATTTGTTCCTCTAGTGTTCAGAAAGATCCATAGATGAAAACAGATTAGTTAAATGACATAGTCAAGGTCTCCCTATTAATGAAAAAAATGAAGAAGAGAAAAACAATATTTAATCATATTCCTATCTCACAGAATCAAACTCCATGTTCTTTTTTTACTATTAGCATTAATATAGTACCAACTTTGCTTTTGCTACAAAAACACTACAAAGTTGTTGTTAACTATGGTCCATAAACTACATTAGTTATATTTTTTCCCATGTATCACCACACTTTTAACACCTTGTAGTAGAAGAACATTCCTATATTTATACTGTAAACCACAATCCTCGTTTACTGCCTAAATCATTGTTATACATTCCCTATATCATCCTCCAGCTGTCCTTCAACTTACATTAATCTCCCGAGACTACTCATTTCAGCCCCATTTTCATGTCCATAAATCAACAATGTTTGTTACATTCATTATATGTTACCATCAAATCTAACCATTACCATATATTTACATTTGAGCTTATTAAACATTCTACATACATCCAACATCTTCTCCTTCTCATCCCACATTCCATTTCCCACCAATCTATACTTCATAGTCCAACTCCATAAGTCTATTCATTGTATTTAGTTCATATCAGTGAGATCATAAAATATTCTTAATGTATGATGATATATTCTTATTTAGTGCATCAGATTATGATGAAAGCTGACATTAAATCCCTACTATGTGTCTTGCACTAAGCTAGTTGGTAGAGGTACTAAGTTAGTTGCATGTAATATGGTATAAAATTAAACCAAGTAAATCAGGACTCTGCTTATGACAATGTTACAATGAAGCAGAAAACAAGTGTAAAACACATGAAAATTATTCAAAATAATCATTTCAAGAACTTAAAAATGACCAAAGGCAGGCAACAACTTAAGAAGTTTTTATTTATGAAAACTCAATCTCATTGCACTGGATTGTTCCCTAGATCCGGAGGTGAAAAAACAAAAACAAAAACAACAAAAAAGCTTTCCTGGCCAAAAGTGGCAGATAGCTAAATGTCCAAAGCACAGCAACTAGAAACTGAAGGAAGGTGGTTAAAAGTGAGATAGTTACAGAAGGGCTGAGATAATAAGCACTACACATCTCCTTAAAATACTTTTAAACTATGCATGCATGCAAAACACCCAGAGAACTCAATGAAAACTAAGTTTTGAGAGACTTGAAAATGTGCTGCAACTTTCAATAGATTCCAAAATCCACAGCTCAGAGAGTAGAGGGTTGAAGACTTGCTGTTTCTGGTGTCTGAGAAAAATCTCTATCTAAATAACTGGATGACTGCTAAATGACATAGGCACAAAGTAGACAGCTAGAGACCCAGGCTTAAATTTAAAAAGTGAGCAGAAACATCAATGGATGAATCTACAGAGGAATGAAATTTAGCATTTAGAATCAGAAAATTTGATTGCTTCTTATAACAAAGTAAAACAACTCACAGAAGAATAAAACAAAATTAAGACACTACAATGTATTATTTATAGTGTTCATTTTTCAACCAAAACTTATGAGACAAGCAAAGAAATAGGTAAATATGACTTATAATAAGGAAGGAGTCAATAAAAACAGGTCCAAGAATGTTCCTATATGAATAAAGCAGATAACAAATTCAAAGTCATAAGATGACTGAAGGTCATCACGTGGAGATGACTGAAACACAGATCCCATATTTACCGAAGCTAAGCCAGTATTAACTTGAATTAAATTGTGACAAATATTATTTGAGAAACCAATAAAAATACAAAGAGATATTAACTAAAAGGTCAATAAAAGAATTAAGATTAAATACTAAAAATATTTCTTTAACAAAAAAGAAGGCAGTAAAGGAGAAAAAGAGCAACAAAATATAAATTATCTAAATAGTAAAATAATAGAACTAAATACAACTAAAGCAACAATTACATTAAATATGAATGGCTAAATATTCAGTCCAATAAAAAGGTAGGTACTCTCAGGCTATATTAAAAAGAAAAAGAAACCAGATCTAATAGTAAAAGGCAAAAAAACATTCATATAGTAGTAACTTCCTAGAAAGACTCACAGGACTCTGAGGAAGTTATACTGATAACTATGATTTACTATAGGGAAAGAATGCACAGGAGTAGCCACAAGAAGAAAAAAAAAAAAAAAAGATACCTCAGGAAGAATCTAGAGGAATTGAGGCTTTCAAAGTTCCTTCTGGAAGAGGAATGGAATACTTCACAGAATATTTATTCCTCCAGTAATGAAGTGAAGTAACATATGAACATTTTTTGTGCCAAAACAAACTCACTTGAGACTCAGAGTACATGGCTTTTATTGGATGTTAGTCATGTAGACATTCTCTGCCTGCATGACAAGCCATAACTACCAATTATTTCATATGCCCAAAAGGAAAATAGATCCTTGTTTTAATTTGCCAAAGGGTTGCTGATGCAAAGTACAAGAAATGGGTTGGCTTTTATAATGGGGATTTTATTTTAAAAGCTTTCATCTCCAAGACCATGAAATGTCCAAATTAAAGCACCATCAAAGATGCTTATTCACCAAAGTTAGCTATTGGTGATCCTGGTGTTCTGCCACGTGGCAAAGAGGGCAGCCAATCTCTGTCGAGGTCCCTGCCTTCCCCTACAGAATCTGTCATCTCCTGTGCTCAGCTGTGGGCTTGTCTTTTTCCTTGACTCCTCTCTCAGTCTTGGATGCTCTGCTTTCTTCTTGAGTTCATCTGTGGGCTATAAGGCATATGGCTCATCTCTTCAGTCTTGAGGAGTTAAGCTCTGGGCTGCTAGCCATTCTTAAGTCCTCTAACACATGGCAGTATAAAAAATGGCAGCTTCCTTTCTCTATGTCTGTGTATGTGTGTGTATTCATTTATATAAATCTCCAGTAAGAGTCCAGGGATGTAATAAGTAATGCCTCACTGGCATAGTCCAATCAAAAGGGCCCCAAACCCAAAGGAATAGATTAGTTCAAGAACATATTTTTTTTTTCTTTTTGGGATTCATAAAATAATGTAAAACTGTTACATTCTATCCTCTGAATCTCAAAGATACATGTTCTTTTCATATGCAAAATACATTCATTACATCAGAGTATTTCAAAAACCTTAAATCATTTCAGTAGTAATGCTAAATACAAAACGTCATAAAAATAAGATATAGGCATGAAGTTTGTCGTGGGGAAGCATTCCCCTGTGGCTGTAGACCTGTGAACATTAGAAAACAAATTATCAGCTTCCAATATACAAAGGAGAGACCATGATAGGATAAACATTTCCATTACTATAGGGAGAAATTGGAAGGAAAACAAGCATCACTGGTCCCAAACATTCCAAAAACTTACAGGGCATGCTCCATTAGATTTCAAAGTCTGAGAGTCATCTATAGAACAATGGTTTTTTTCTCCTTGGGTCCTCACAGGGGCCCACCACTTCCATGGGCTTGCCCAAGGGTCATCTTCTCCATTCACCCTTATCAAGCATCTGAGTAGTGGATGAGTGCTCCAGACCTCACCCTCCAAGAACACTGAGGTGAAGGCTACACATTCCCCAATCTCTGGGGCACAGTCTCAACCCACTTAGTACAATGGGATGGCAGCAACATTCTCCTTAAGCTCTGGCATACAGGCCCAACCCCCTCAGAACAATGAGATGGTGACCTAATTCTCTCTAATCTTTGGGGAATATGCTCCACCCCCTCTGTAGTATGGGATGGGCAAACTCTCCCTGATCAACAGGCTGGAAGATCCACCCTCTTCAAATGCCAGGGAGAAGTCACCCTTTCCACACACATGGGTGGGGCCCCCCTCCTAGCTCAAGAAGATGTTCCATGTCCAGAATATGGTTTTCCCCTTGAAGCCATTTTTCCTTCAATTTCTCCACCCCTTGTCCCTTTTAGTTCAGGCTGACAGTGGTTTCATTCATATAGATCTTGCAAAATAATTTTTGCAGGAAACAGGGGTCCAAGCCATCAGAAAGTAAGACTTTCCACAGGTCTTTCCTGGATAACTGCATTTCCTGCCCTGACTTACAAGGAAATGGCTGCTTAGTTCCAAGTTTAGTTAAGTCCTCACATGGGGCACTATCCTCTGGGGGCTTGTTTTCTGGAAGCTTGGGATTTCCCAAACCATTGATTTCTGGTTTCAGTTTAGTTCTCAGCTTACCTTTATCCTCTTGCATTTTGCTATAAGCTGCAAGGAGAAACGAGGCTGAATTTTCCACATTTAATTTGGAAAACTCCTCAGGTAAATGCCCAAGCTCATTATGTTCAAATTCTGCCTCCCATCTAACATAAGGAGTCAATTTTTCCACATTTTCTGCAACTTTAAAACAAGGATCACCTTCCTTGAGTTTTGAATAACACATTCATCATTTCTGTCTAAGACCATTTCAGAAGCATCTTTAAAGTCCATATTTCTACCAACAGTATCTTCAAAGCAATCTAGGCCTTTTTGATCAAGCAACTCACAATTCCTCCAAAAAATACTTCTTAACCATTTATAAAGCCATTTCAACTTTTTTGGTAATCGCAAATAGCAAGACCTAACTCTCTCAGTACCAATTTCTATCTTAGTTTGCCAAAGGGCTGCTGATGCACAATGCCAGAAATGGGTTGGCTTTTATAATGGGATTTTTATTTAGGGTAAAAGTTTATAGTTCTGAAGTCATGAAATGTCCAAATAAAAGCATTGTCAGAGATGCTTACTCATAAAAGTCAGCTACTTGTGATCCTGTTGTCCTGCCACGGGGTGAAGATGGTGGCAGATCTCTTCTGAGGTTCTGTCTTCACCTCCAGAATCTACCATCTCCTGGAGCTTAGCTGTAGGAAACCAAGCATAGGACTTGTCTCTTTCTGGACCTCAACTCTCAGTTTAGGCTGCTTCACTTTCTTCCTGAGTTCAGCTGTGAGCTATCAGACATATGACTCATCTCTTTAGCCTTAAGTTGCTCTTGTGGGTCCAACCTCTTGGGGGCTTCCTGCTTAAGCTTTAGCTGCTAGAAATCCTCGAGTCCTCTCTCACAAAGCAGGGTAAAAACTGGCAGCTTCCTTTCTCTGTGTCTGTGTGTCTTCATTTATATGTAGTGACAGTAAGAGGGCAGAGATGTGAACTAAGTCATGCTTCACTGATGTAGTCCAATAGAAAGGGCCCCACACCCACAGGAAAGGATAAGTTTAAGAACATAATCTTTTTTATTTTTTTGGATTCACCAAATTCAAGCTGTCACAATGGTCAACTTAAATCTTATTATTTGAACCATCTAGGAAAGATTATATAGCAGGATTTTGTGCCCCCAGGCATACATAACAGCTTTGAATAAAGAAAATCATCCAAAACAAAAGCTGAATCTTGTAAAGATCAATAAAATTGATAAATTTTTAGCTAGACTCAATCTTTTTTTTTTTTTAAGATTTTATTTATTTATTCATTTATCCCCCCCCCCCCTTGCTGCTTGTGCTCGCTGGGTCAGCTAACCACGCTGTGCGGACAGGCTTGCCTTCACCAGGAGGCCCCGGGAACCGAACCCAGGGCCTCCCATATGGTAAACGGGAGCCCTACTGATTGAGCCACAGCCGCTTCCCTAGACTCAATCTTTATCTGATAAATCTTTAGCTAGAACAAGAAGAAATGAGTGATATAAATATTACTAATATTAGGAATAACAAAGTGACACCAGTACAGCTCCTACAGACATTGAAAGTATAATAAAGGAATATTATAGACATCATTCTCCCCCCAAAAAATCTTTGAACATAAATTAAAAATGGCAAACTCTTTGAAAGGCATAAATTTCCAATAATTACTTAAGAATAAATAGAAAATTGGGGTAATATTATATCAATTAAATAAATTTAATTGATTATTGAAAACATTCCACCCAAAAAATGTAGATCTGGATGGCTTCACTGGTGAATTCTATTAAACATTTAAGAAAGAAATAATGCAACCCTAACTAAACTTTCACAAAAATAAGGAAGAATTATTTCCCAATTCATGTTACATGGCCAATTATTACATTGATAATAAAGTCATACAAAGACTTCACATGGAAAGAAAACTACAGATAATGTCCTTTATATTAGTAAGAAATATCTAGAGAAAGAGAGCTGACAGGAGACAATTTAAGAGATTTATTAAAGGAATTGGCTCATGCAACCATGGGGAATTGGCAAGCTGAATTAAATATGGCAGGCCACAAATTGAAAAATCTGATGAAGGTTACCTATGTGAATTCTCCTCTAGGGAAAAATGGCCAGCTGAAGTACAGAGATATATTCCTATTTCTTGCTGTTGAAATCATCAGTTCTCCCTTTAAGGCCTTCAACTAATTGGATGAGAATTTTCTCACTGCTATAGAGACCTTTGTTGATTGTAGATGTAATCAGCCAAAGATGCAATCAACTGACTAACGATTTAAATCCAATATCTTCACAGTAACAATAAGGCCACTTCTTGTGTAACCAAACAACTGGACCCCAAAACCTAGCCAAGTTGACATAGTAACATCACACCCTTTATGAACATAGATGCAAGAAACCTTAACAAAATGTCAGCAAGTTGAATCCAACAATATATGAAAAGGATAATACATCATGATCAAAAGGTTTATCCCAGGAAAGCAAGTGTGTTTCAACATTTGAAAATCAATTAACATAATTCACCAAATCAAAAGACACTCATCTATGAATAACTTTCTCCTCTGTCACATACCTTGACTCATTTAATTTTCAGTCTTCTATGAAATTGTGATTACTCTCATTTCATAGACAAGGAATCAAAGATTATGAGGGGTTCAATTATTTACCAAATGTCCCATATCATATAAAATGGACTAAAGATTTTAACTCAGGTCTTCCTGAATCTAAATTATCTTTCCACTGTGGACTCTATCTACCATTGATGAAATGCAATAATATGAAAAAAAATTATCTGGGCATTTGGGAGGATCTTGAGATTCTCTTTAGCAAACTGATTGGTTTTTTTCCAATGGTATCTTAGTCAACATAACTTCTCTTCTGTATAACAAACACTTACTCCAAAGCAGTATGTTCCATGTTGCTGAACCCATAATAAGTGTTCCATTTCCCTTGCATAGCACCAGCTGCTCAAGTTCCAGACTCGCACTAATAACTTTAAAACTTATGAATATGAAATATTAGTTACACAAAATATTCCCATGTTCCATTTGGTTAAGAAAAGCCTGTCACCCTCTTTGAGGGTCAAGGAAAAATGCCAATGCAAGGGTTTAAGCTATTCTTTAGAAGATACTTTCTTTCTTCCACAAATAAAAGCAGCATGGTTGTTCCAGTGAGGTAGTATTTGTAAAGTAAATTCTGGATTAACATTAGAAAATAAAATGTCCTTCTCTATATAAATAGTGATAGCTGCTCTTACATCATCCCCAAAAGATCTTTGAAGCATTAAATATATATATATGATGAGGCACAAATATAATCTACAGCCTGAGAATATCTGGGACATAGAAATGAAACCTATGGGAAGCTCAAATTGAGTTTATTCTTTAGAAGTGCTTTAAAAATTGTTTTAAAAGAATCAATATTGAAATACATGAAACTCTTCTTTAATATTTTAAAAAATTGCTAACGCAGTGCATTTGGATTTAGATATCCAAATCCTAAATGGCATCCCACCATTCTCCAGGACCATTTTAATTCTTACTCTCACTTTCCTTGATTCCACATGGATCTTCAAACTCTCTTCTGTGAATATCATTACTTAGTTAAGAAAAGAGTGTATATGGCTAAAAGACTTCAAAGGGAGTCAGGAGGTCATCCCAAAGGTAACACTTATGTATGTCTCAGCAGGATCTCATAAACGGCCAAGGTAGAAACTACTCCAAATAGTGGGGGCTCCTGAGGGCTCTGGAAACACCCAGGTCCTATGGTCATGGCAGATACCTCCAGAGTTTGGTGCCTTGCCAGTGGCCCTACTTTGGAGTTTGTGCTGCTCTACAGTGTGACAGAGTTCGACTCAGATGTGACTTCTCTACACATACCTCTTCTGTCCCTTTTATTTGAACCTATAGTTGGTAGGTGTACATTCAAGAAACTTTAATCTCTGGGCTGTCCATGTGCCAGCTGGGCCTTGAATCTCAACAGAGTTGCAATACCTACTCTGAAGTTCATTGGACACATCCAGGACAACTAACAAAGAGACGATGATGGACAACGACCATCCCAAGGAACTGAGAGAGTCTACAACTGCAAGCAAGAGAGTCCTATCCATCTGCCCCATGGGATCAAAGTCCCCTCTCAATTAGAAGTGGAATGGGCATCACGATCCCAGAATCCTCAGGATTGGGGAAGGAACTATGGACTAAAGTAGACTTACTGGTATTCTACTATAGATTTATTGTGATTCTAGCAATGGAAGAAATTATATCATTCATGTGGAGCCAGTGGCCACTGGAGGTTCTGAGAACAGGGAGAGGGAAAAACAAGTGAAATATGGGAACATTTTGGGGACTTGGGAATTTTCCTGAATGACATTACTATGACAGATACAGGCCATTACATATCTTGCCATAACCTACAAAATTGTGTGGGAAAGATTGTAAACAACAATTTAAACTATAATCCATGCTTAGTGGCAATGCTCTAAAATGTTTTCATCAATTGTAATGAATGTCCACACTAATGAAAGATGTAGTAATGTGGGAAAATGTGGGAGGCGTAGGAAGAGGAGCATATGGGAATCTCCTATATTTTTATGTAACATTTATGTAATCTAAATACCTAGTTTAAAAAAACATATATATATATATATATTTTAAAGAAATCCAGAAGAGTTAACTCTCAAATCTGTTTTTTACAAGATCAGACTCATCATAATAATTATGATATAAACATAATATACACATACATGTATGTACATAAAATTAAATATATATATATATATAGGACTTCCTTAGGTAATTCTATAATTTCTTTTTTAATATTGTTAGTATTGTTTATCAATGTTGTTAATTTTTCTATCTTTGTATTCTTCATATAGGCCTCAAAGAAGACTTTTTTTTCTTCTTCCAGGAAGAAGAGCTTATGCCTAGTAAAAGGATTTCCATGTATAAATCTAACAGTGACAAAGATGAACACATTGGAATGAGATGGCAAAGGAAGACTGTATAAGTAAGAGTGTCTCAAGTCTGAGTGGCAATCTCTAAATTGAGTTTGAAAATGTGGCTTAAGAACCACCTTGTTTGCTTCTTAAATTTGTTCATTCTCTAGTTCTACCTCTCAGTAGATTCCAAAAGGAACCTATATTTTTAACATGTATTCTGGTGATTTGGGTGCAGATAGTCTGATAATCTTTCATACCAGACTATAACTTGGGGAAAGGTTCAAACTTTTATAGGGGTTATATGTTGGGGATGTTCTTAAAGGGAACATAATTGCTTATTAGCAGGCAATGACTCACTAAGGGATATGTCTTAAGGGTGGCACCTGTTAACAAATAGGAACTTCTGGGGATAAATCTTACTCAAAGGAACATTTAATAATACTCAGGCTATGAGTTAGCAAAGGAACCACAACAATTAAGAACTCTGAGCTCATTTCCAAGCAAGGCCTCCCTGGGAAAAACCTACACTCATGTCCTTACACACACTACCCTCAACTAATAATAGGATATTCTACAGTCTGCTAACCCTTTACAAAACCTCTCCAAAATCCCAATACACTAATATATTATAATTCTTTAAAAGTCCAACTCAAGAATCACCTATTATAAGCCTTCTTTGAATATAGTATAGTGGTTGCCTCCTATATCTGTTAGGATAACTTAGGAAAGTTACAGAAATCCAAACTCCAACCAGCTTAAACATTACCTATAGGAAAGATGCTGATTAAACCAAAAGCATAGGCAAGGAGTAAAGTAAAAGGGTATTGATCTGCTTCCTTCACTTTGGAGTTTCTGTGGCCAAAGAAAGGGTGGCAATTGCTGAGGAAAAATTGATTGTGCTGTGTGTTTATAAGTTCCCCAAAACCCAAAAGGGAATGTTTGCACTTTTTTTACCAGTGTCTTTCATTTCTTCCTTTAGTCATCACAATCACTATTCCTATCTCTTAGCAGTGATTCATTCATTCTTCCTAGTTATGTTAACACGTGACTTCAGATAAGCCCTCTTCTCTATATAACATGTGACCTAAAATTTGTTATAAGTGAACTGAGAAGGATTATACGTGAGGTCAAACTGGCTCATCTCAAGAATGCAATGGTTTCCCAACCAGTTGATGGTCATATTGAGTCTATCAGATGCCAACTCCTCAGATGTCATATCATATCAGTTCAGAACTATTCCATCTGGTACAAACCACGCGTCTCATTGCATGTAAGCCATTCCTTTCTATTTTGCAAGTATTCTAATAAAGATGCCAAACCCAGTTAGGGAAATCAAGTATAAGCATATATCATCAATGCAAATATAAAATCAAAGCAATGTTAGGTCTCTAATACATTAAACTCCTGTCCAGTCTAATTACAGCTCCCCCATTCATGCTCTCATTGGAGAACATGTTGTGTTGCTATAAAAGTAGCAGGGATCTTGCTGTAAACACTGCAAGTCCCAAGGACAAATGGTTGAGGTTTTTGTCAATGCTATATGAAATGATCATATCTGCTTCCCAAGCAAGTTTGTGACTGTGTACGCATGGAAGGATGGTTATATATACATACATACATATATTCCAGTATAAAATCCACTTAGATTAAGACCTGCTTTAATGTTTAGAACCATTTAGTCATACAGAATCATTAGAGTTATACATCTTGGCAACAGCAATCCAAGTGATTACAAATAACTATGCAAGTGACTATACAAGTGACTACAAATTTGGTTCTACTTTTCTGCCCTTCAAATATATCAAAAATATGAACTAAGATGTTTAATTATTTTAGAAAGACTTCGTGGTGCCCTGTTCTCAGCCCTAATCACTGGAAGTTTTAAAACGCTTCTGGTCAGTTTAACTAATCCAATCCAGGCATTAGTGGTGCTGTGCAAAACATTGTAATAGCACAAATGTTGGGGGTTCACTCCTCCACATAAAGATCATTAAGATATTCTTTATATGTTAGCTGGATATGTTGAAATACAAAGCAGATCAATAGTAACTGTGACAGTTTGAAGCTTTTGTGAATCCCAAAAAAGATCATGTTCTTGGAGCTAATCCAAGAACTTTTTGATTGGGTTGAATTCAGTTGGAGACCTTTAATTGGACTACTTCAGTATGGCCTGACCCAGGGTGGGTCTCGGCCCTCTTGCTGGATTATTTTATAAACAACAGAAGCATTTAGAGGTGCACAAAGAAAAAGAACCACCATTTTACCCTGCTATGTGAGAGAGGACTCGAGAATCCAGAATCGCCTACAGGCGCAGAAGACAGAGAAGCCCTGAAAGGGTGAGAGAGCCTGGAGGCTATAATCAGTGGAGCAGCCAAAGCTGAAGCAAGGAGGAGAAGGGAGAGATGATCCATATGCTTAATCTCCCACAGTTGAGCTCTGAGAGAAAGCATCTATAGATGACACTGCCATGTGCCTGATTGCCCACAGCTGCAACATGGTGATATAGTATCTTTTGATGATGCTTTGATTTGGACATTTTCACAGCCTTGGAACTGTATGCTTCTAGCTTAATAAATCTTTATCGTAAAAGCCAGCCCATTTCTGGTATTTTGCATTGGCAGCTGTTAGCAAACTAAAGCAGAAATTGGTATCAAGAGAGTGGAGTGCTGCTGCTATGAATACCAAAAATGTTGAAACAGTTTTATAAATGTGTAAAGGGAAGATTCTGGAGGAATTGTGAGATGCTTGATATGAAAGTCTTAGATTGCTTTGAAGAGACTGTTGGTAAAAATATGGAGGCTAAAGTTACTTCTGATGAGGCCTTAGACCAGGGGTTCTTAACTAGGGCTCCACACACATGTGGAAATATTTCAGGGGGTCCGTGACCTTGAATTTTTTAAAAATCAACTTATTATCTTTATTTTCTCTGACCTCTAACTGAAATCTAGCATTTCCTTCACTTATGAATGTATGCAATAAATTACAGTGTATTCATTTCATATCACATTACAGTTGTTGCATATCTTGAAAAATCCCTTACGCTCATCCATACTTTGAAATTACAGTAGTTGTTAGACCTGACGCTAGTTGAGTATCATAAAATTATCTGCCGCTACATTCTGAGAAGGGGTCTGTGGTTTTCACTTGACTGGCAAAGGGGTCCGTGGAACAAAAAAGGTTAAGAATCCTGCCTTAGAGAGAAACGATACAAACTGGAAGGAAGGTGATCTTTGCTCTAAAGTGGCAGATAGCTTGGCAAAATTGAATGCAGAAGATGAAAATGTCAAGCTTGACTATTTAGCTGAGGAGATTTCCAAACTAAATGTGGAAAATGTATCCTGGCTTCTCCTTACAGCTTATAGCAAAATGCAAGAGGAAAGGGGTAAGCTGAGAACTGAACTCCTGGGCACAAACACACATACACACACACACACAGAAATTGATGATTTGGGAAATTTGAAGCTTTCAGAAAACAAGCCCCCAGAGGATAGTGCCCATGTGAGGACTTAACAGAACTTGGAACAAGTCAGCCATTTCAGTTTAAGTCAGAATTGGAAATGCAGTTATCCAGGAAAGATCTGTGGAAGGTCTTACTGTCTGAAAGTCTGGAAGCCTGTTTCCTACATGCTAAACCAACAAACTTTTTGTGAGATCTGTATGAACAAAACCACAGCCAGTCTGGACTAAAAGAGATAGAAAAGGAAGAGATTGAAGGACAAACAACTTCAAAGGGAAACCATGGAAGATGAGGTCTGGAGTTAGACATCTCTGGCTAAGAAAGGGTCCCCACGCATGTGTGTGGAAAGGGTGAGTTTGCCTCAGCATTTGAAGAGAGTGGTCCTTCTGCCCTATTCAGTGATAGTTCTGTCACCCCAGGCTCAGAAAGGGTGGAGCATATCCCCCAGGGATTAGGGAAAGTTAGCTCGCCACCTCGCTCTTTGGCTCTTTTGAGGGCTTTGAACCTGTGCCCCGGAGATTGGGGAGAGTGGGGCCATCACCCCAATGTTTATGGAGGGAGAGGCCTAGAGCTTGCTGCCACCCATATGCTTGATGAGGGTGGAGCTGAGAAGATAGCTGCCAAGCAAGCCCTTGAAAGGAGTAGGACTCCATCTCCAAACCCCAAGAAGAAGAATCCATTGCTCTACAGATGACTCTCAGACTTTGAAATCTAATGGAGTATGCCCTGTGGGTTTTCAAAACTCTTCAGGACCAGTGACCTTGTTTTTCTTCCAATCTCTTCCTGCGGTAATGGGAATGTTTATCCTATGACTGTCCCTCATTTGTATATTGGAAGCAGATAACTTGTTTTCTAAGTTTCAAAGGTGTACAGCCAGAGATGAATTTTGTCCGAAGACAGACTGCATGTCTATAACTGATTTTTATGAGATTTTGTATTTGGCGTTTAATACTGAAATGATTTAAAGCTTTCTGAAATATTGTGATGGAATGAATGTATTTTGCATGTGGAAAGAACATGTCTTTTTGGGATCCAGAGGGTAGGGTGTGACAGTTTGAAGTTTTTGTGAATCACAGAAAAGATCATGCTCTTGGATTTAATTGATTCATGTGGGTGTGGGACCCTTTGATTGGATTGAATTCATTTGGTAGCCTTTGATTGGACTACTTCAGTGAGGTGTGACCCAGAGTGGGCCTCGGTCCTCTTGTTGGAGTCTTTTATAAAGAGGAGAAACATACGGAGACACATAGAGAAAGAAAGCCACCATTTTACCCTGTTATGTGAGAGAGGACTCCAGGATCACCTCTGAACACTGAAAGACAGAAATCCAGAGCATCTGAAAGAGAGGCCAGAGGCTAGAATAAGCAGAGTAGTTGAAGCTGAAGCGAGGAGAGGGGAGAGATGAGCCATATGCTTGATCACTCACAGCTGAGCTCCAAGAGAAACCATCTTTAGATGATGCCACCATGTGCCTGATTGTTCACAGCTCAACACAGCAAGAGCATTTCTTGATCATGGCTTGATTTGGACATTTTCACAGCTTTGGAACTGTAAGCTTCTATCCTAATAAGTCCCTAATGTAAAAGCCAACCCATTTCTAGTATCTTGCATCGGTAGCCCTTAGCAAACTAAAACAGTAACTTATTCAGTGAAATATTCTGGCCACATTTTTAAACCTAGTTCATGTTGTGAGAAAGATGGCAGTAATTATATTGCATTTCCTTTAAAATATTGCATATCTCAGACCTCTCGCAAATTCAGATTGCCTTCCTTCAGGTCACGTACACACATCAGATTTGTAAGATCTCTTTGAAAGATCTCTCTACAAAGTGGCTGAAGCCTAACTTGAACAATATTGTGAGATTCATCAGTATATTTCACCATAAACCTTGTTCATTTGCTAATAATCAAGATTAGACAAACCTTTAGATGGCTACTCTTAACATAAAAATCAGAATACAAAAATTGAAAAAATCATTTAATCTGACCCTGTCTCTTAAAGTGAGATGACATGAATTGTTCAAGGTCAAGGAGTAAATTACCGGTGGAATTAAGATTGCAATCCAGTGTTCTTTCTGCCTTGTCACACTGAGCCCTCATTTGAAACACCATACACTTAAATAATTTCAATATCTATCTAATTGTCATGGAGTATGGGGTAGAGGGCATGGCTAGGTGTTCATTGCTTTTTTGTACGCTAAGATATGCCAGCTATCAGGAAGGCTTGGGAGAAAAGAAACAATGTTTGACTAATGATGCAAAAACCACTGCATAGGCTAAACCACAGGGCAATTGGTTAAGCCTGCAAACATTTTTAAATTTTTATCATATTTTTAAATCTCTAAAAAAGAGAGAAGGGACTCCTTTCTTAAGGTGTTTTTTTTTCCTCTTTTAGAGGAGCAAGAGAATAAGAGGCACAGCGTGGTTCATTTCTCTGAACTCTAATGCTCCCTTTGAATTGAACAGGATTTAAGTGGCATTATTTACTGAATGTTTCCTTGAGGCTAAAAGCTGGCATTACTTCCACTGCAAGAATTAGCACAAACAACATCCATATTCATTAGCTGCCCAGAGTACAACTACACACAATAAGACTTTAAGGCAATCTCACCATATAAAATGGAAAGAAGGAGGGGAGAAAAATGAGTGTGGGGTTCAAAAGGTTCTCTTTAATGTGCATCAAGCAATTTTGTGTAATGCAAATAGCTACAGGAATTTGCTGTTTAGCAGTGATGGGTCATGCACAAACAGGGTTTCTCTTGATCCCCTGTTGGGCTGGCAGCATTTGCTCAGCACCAGTCTTCTACCGACACTTGAGGGATAGTAACAGATTTCCCTGTAATGAGCTCACTGGACTGAAGCACAAGTTAAAGGAGAAGGTCAAAGATTCACTTTTGTTCAGCTTCCTCCAACATATCCACGTCTTCCTCAGATTTGCAAAAGGGTTGCTTTCTCTTGTTTGCTACTGTTTCATGCTAAATTGGCCACCTGTCAAATTGATCAAGATAAAAAGGTCACAGCAGCCAAAGAAATAAAAAAGAGACAGACCAACATACAGAAACCTCTATCAGCTACACACATTAGGACAGGTCTCTATATTTTTGTCTTTAATGAAGTAAGGTTGGGCCTTAAGGATATTATGCTCTGAGATAGTGAGCATTAACTTAAAAATAAAATATTCCTTAAAGGCATAACTCTGGTGTACAGACTACAAGTACATCTTGCCCTCATGTGCATCATTATTCTTCACCAATATATAATGTAACATAGGCTTACAGACATTTTCAAAGTGGCAAAGTTTTTGCTGAACTAAAAGATGGTTTTCAGCCAGCATGCAAAATGTAAAAGACAAAATGGTAAAACTTTGAATGCAACATGTCAAGCTAAATTCTAAGTCTTCATCTAACATGCTCCTATTCCAGTATTCAATTATTAATGTCCTAACTCAAATAACCTTTCTCAATAACTCTACCCCTGATCATGGCATGTACAAAATAACATCATTCTAAAACATCAATGTAGAATTCCTCTCTCTTAATGCATCTTCTTTTTGTTCCCATATTATAAGTCTTTCCCTATTATAGTCAGTCTTAGCAGAGGCAAAATCATACAAGGGGAAAACAGAATTTTACTGAGCTGTCTTGAGAGCTAGGACAATGGAAACGGGTTGTCCTACAGGAGCAGTAAATATGGAAGGAACACCTTGGTCAAGAAAACACAGTCCAGAGGCAGAAAGAGGAGGAATGAAAAGCCATGACCTCTCTCCTCTGACTTTTCAGTGTCCTGCTGGTGCCTGCCATTGGCCAAACTCAATTAGAAGCCAAAAGGTAAGGTGATTTAGAACCTAGGGTCAGCCTCCAGAAGAGAGGGCATGGCAGACAAGGGCAAGGAGTGGACAGTGTTGAAGGATGAGAGTTGCAAATAAAATAGTTAGATGGCATAACTTCCTTGAAGGATCCTTGAGGTGACTGTTTTCTCATATTTGGATGCACAGAACATAAAGTCTGTAGCTCTGCCTGGTACATAATATTTGCTCAACAACTACCTATTGAACAAATTAACTGAGTTAAGAGAACAGTATGGCTTCAGTGCCAATTTAGTTCTTCTACTGCACCATTGTGACCTACTTTGGGTTTATCTGTTAGAAAAGGGGGACCAGTTATGAGATCTTGAGCCCTTGGTTTATGTAAAATTCTAAATTAACCCTGAGTTGATCTGCTTTCTCTTCAAGATAATCTCCTTATTTTCAGAGAAAGTATCCAACAGTTTTTTACATGCAAGGTCAGGCTACCTTCGTGTACTTCCAGGGTTCCGTGGATAGAGAAAACTGCTTGTTAGTCAACACTGAATCCGTCATCGCTTTTCTCACCCCAAAATAGAGATCTCTATTCTGTAGTTACTTCATAACTACCTTATACTTATGGTGCCACATACACCTCACATCTCCTCCCTCCTTCCTCATTAGTGTCATGACTCTTGTGATTGAAGCAATTATCTTTTGGAGGCTGAGCTACAGACTGGTTCAATATTTCAAATTGTGAGCTCTTAGAAGGTTGGGAAATCAATTAAGTTGACCATGACCAGCATTTTTAATATCATAATACAAGGTGGTGTAGGGTAGGGTGGAATGGAATGGAATGGAATGGAATGGAATGGAATGGAATGGAATGGAATGGAATGGAATGGAATGGAATGGTATAGAATAGAACAGAACAGAAAAGAACAGAACAGAACAAAAGAATGAATTGCACATAGCAATGTAACTGTAGTCATTATGAATATGTATGTATGTATGTGTGTGTGAGTATATATTATGTTGTGATATAAAATGTATTTCTTACTATATGTTTTGGTAAAAAAATGTTTTAAGGTCACCAGACTAGGTGGATATTGTTTTTAAAAGCACCCATATCACAAAGAGGCCATTCCTTGCTCATTCTATTGAATTGGAATTTTCAGTACTATAACCAGTTTGTATCTTTTTTCTCTCTTTACATGGCCACACTCAGTTTATAAACAATTCATATGTTTAATAACCTTGAATAGGAGCTCTTCCTTCCAATTAATCTAAATCTTCCTGCTGCATATGGAGAATGGAGTTTTTTCTTACTGTGCCATCATCAGTATACGTGGATTTTCCATATAACTCCCCTTAATGTATATTGAAAGCAGTTAAGAGTTCAGCTATGTTGTCTCCGTCTTTTGAAACATTGTGCTGGACCAATTCCTTACTCATTTCTATGTTCTACTCTCTTCTCCCTCAAGTACATTGATGGAAAACAAGATGGAAAAGAGTAGAGGTGAGCCCTCATAGATTAGAGAAGAAACTTTTTTTATAAAGAGGCTGAGCTTCCTGCCCACAGCCCCTATTTCTTTCTCTAGAAATGTTTGATCACAAGATCATTGCATGTAGTTGTTGATATCAAGGTTATATGCAGTAATACATATACTAAGTAGATACAAAAACACTAGATGTTATATTTATTTTTCTAGATAAATGGACAAGTTACTCAGTTTCCTCAACTGGGAAAGTGAGTATCATAATACCGCACATTGAATTAATTAATATAAATTGTTTAGTACCATATCTAGCCCATAGTGATACTAACACACAAACAATGTTAATCATTGATAGGATCCACAGTACATTTGGATTTGAACTAATTTCAGGACTTATTACTGGGATCTGACTAGTTTTAAGTTATTAATATTTAATAAATCATATGTATAGGTTTAAGAATCATCTTATAATAAGCATTTCTCTAATCATAAGTGTAACTGTTCTGAGCCCAGGTTTTCATCCAAGGGTCCATGAGTGTGGAAGCCATTAGAATGTGCCTCTCAGATATCCACCTGCAGGGATCATAAATGAATCATGGCCTAGCTTCTACCCTGTGAAATCCATCACCATGTTCTCACAGAGGCCACATGACCCACACGTTTCTCCCATTGAAGGACTGAACGTGACAAGGTTACTAAGGCACACTTGTTACTGAGAGATGACTTTGGCTTCAGGACTCCCCAACAGTTTGTTGAATCCTCTATGCTAATTCCAGACAACCTATTTTATTCCCTCTCTCATTCACCTGAGGCAGACCTGCATCGTGTTTTTTGGATCCTGTGGTTCCTAAGTCCTTTTATGTCCTGCTAACCTATAGCCATTTGATTCTTCTCTTATATCTCAAAACTTGACTTTTCTTCTAAGGTAACTACTTTCCATCACATGTAACCCACTATATTTGGTATTTACACTCTTATTTTAACTTTGTCAAAGCTGCCATTTATAAAACATTTGCTTTCATTAAGAAAAACTAAAAATTATTCATTTGGAGATCCTTGAAAGTGATTCTTCAGTTACATTGGGAAAATCATTAAGATTTCTAGGTAATTAAAATTCTCTTTTATAAATTAAATCATGCACATAAACCTCCAAAACTTTAGGTTGAAGAATTTTAAGTGCACATTTTGCATTTTTCATACTATTAGAGTTCCAAAGGGTTAGAACTCATAGAACAGGGATTTGCATTTAATCATTCTGAATCTTTATTTAATTTCTAATGCCATAACAATCACCAGTGAGGAGATAGGGTTGGCTTCAAAACTCTTTTTTTTTTTTTTTTTATTACTTTTCCAATGATGCATGATTATTTACAATTTAACACAGCTACTTAAGCATATGGTCTTTTATCTTCCCTTTTGAATAAAAATTGTACTTATTCATGTCTTCCTGTCTATTCTACTTAAGCACAGTTTAGGTTCTTGTGATTGCTTGTAAGCCAAATCAATATCTACCTCATTAAGATTCTATGATCAAAGTTCTGAGACTCCACGTTGATCTCTTTTATCTCTAAACAGACCTTAGTTGTCTTGTCTCTCTAATTGCTGAGAGACCTTTACTACAACTTGGCATTATACTTTCCATCAAGCCTGATTTGGGCCTCCTCATACCTCAAAATTAATCACACAGCTGCCAGTTGGGCTAAGCTGACACATACGTCCTCTTCTTTAAAAAAGTTGTCTCACTTACAAGGGAGGTTACCTTTTAGAGGCATAGTTTACAACCATACTTCTAGCTTGGAGATTATGGCCCTGACTCAACAATAGGGGGTATAAGGCAGTATGGGATTTTTCCTTTTGGAGTGATAAAAGGTTAAAAATTGACTGAGGTGATGCCAGCACAACTCTGTGATGAGAGCCACTGACTGTACATTTTGAATGGATTGTACAAAGCATGGGACTGTATATCACAATGAATCCTGTGGTAGAAGATGGACTGTGGTTATCAGAACAAATATGAAAACGTTCTCTCATGAACTATAACAAGTATATAATACTGATACAGGGTGTTATCAATTGGGTGGTAGGGGGTAAAATACAACAAATGTAATATATTGGCTAGAGTTAGTAGTAATGTATTGATGCTGTTCTTTCATAATTTGTAACAATTGTTTCACAACAATGCAGATAACGTATGGTAGCCCTGTATGATGATATGCATGTTTGTTTTGTAAGTTCACAACTTATACTATCCACTTACTGTTTATGGATGTTCATGTATGAATGATTAACTTCAAATAAAAAGTTAAAACAAAACAAAACAAAAAAAAACTATTTTGATTCCTTAGGTCAAATGAATATTTATATATAGCTTTCAGAAAGCAGTCTTCCAAAATCAGTCTCCACTGACCCTTTCTTCTAAAATATACAATTTGTAGAGAAGAAAGATAATGAAATAATTTTGCAGTTCAAGAAAGTGACCTAACCAAAAAACTTGAATCCACCTTTTATTGCATGTATAATCTTGGAAAATTTCTTTTTTTTTCCTATCTGCCTCCCACCTTGGGATTGGGGGGGAGCATCTGTATAGATACTTTGTTATTATTTTAATATTTTTAAATTAAATGTAACAGAGTAGTGAGTTATCACCAGTGAAAATTCAAAGGATGAGAAGAATAGTAGGGAAATAAGTAATTGTTTATAAAGACAAAGGTGAACTCAATTGTGATAACAAAGGCAAATCTAGTTTTTATCTTCTCTCAAGGAAAAGCACTCTGAGCAGTAACCACCACCAAATGACTATATCCTATGAAAGCTGATGACTTAGGTTTATTTTCATATTAGCAAGTAACACAAATGTTAAGGAAAGTTAAATTTTATTTCATTTATTTTGAGGTTTATTTATGAGGAGTAAATGGAATAGCAAATTTAAGGAGCCTGCTTTAGTTTCTTAGGCTGCTCAAGAAAATACCATATAATGGATTGGCTTAAACAATGGGAATTTGTTAGCTTACAGTTTTGAGACTAAAAGAAAGTCCAAATTAAGGCATCATCAAGGTGATGTTTTCTTCTCGAAGACTGTGTCATTCTTGGGCTGGCTGCCCATGATCCTTGGCTCCTCTGTCACATGACAAGGCACATGGTGCATCTCCTGGTTTCTCTCTTCTCTTCCAGGTTCCTTTGAAGTCCAGACTCTTGATTCCTGTGACTTTCTCTCTGTCTGATTTTATAAAGGATGAAGACCCATCCTAATTAAGGTGGGCCACACCTTCTTAACTGAAGTAACCACATCAAAAAGTTCTACTTACAAGGGGTTCATATCCATAGGAATGGATTAGATTTAAGAACATGTTTTTTCTTAGGTACATACAGCTTCACACCACCACAGTGCCTAATGCTATTTCACACACTGTAGTTACTCAAATATTATTAGATTCTCCTTCCTCATCTTTCTCCTTCCTTCCATCTACCTTTTGAAAATAACGTGAAGATTATAAACACAATGAAAGCAGGGAGCATGCCTGGTTTGTTTAGCCAATGTGTCTTCCGAGATTAGGTGCATATACATATTTTTAAGGATAGAGTTAAAGCCCAACTTTATGCTTGCTCCTTGCTGGCCCTGTGTTAGTATGGATGATGTGAGGGCTATGATGAGTTGAACAATATTCCTAAAAAGAGTTTCCAAGATGGTGACTGAAATAGAGATGTGCAAGACTAGCTATTATGCAGGATGTATAACTACCGAAATAAAGGAGAAATGTGGTATCAAAAAAAAAAAAAACCAAAAAAACAAAACCTCAGAGATTTTTTGCCATTGAAATAAGAAGATAATCAATCCAGAAATCACTATGACTTATGAAAATACCTCTCTTTAACTTGAGTACCAGATTATAAATCATTAATTGCTTCTGTTATTCTTATCCCTCATCTATGTTTGAGGAATCAGCAAGAGAAGGGAAACAATTTTGATAGTAGTGTTTCATTATCCAAGGGTAGAAGGATTTTTTGAGCATCCATCCAATGGGTATTAGGTCAAAAAACTAAGTTGAGGAAAGTTAGAGTAGAAAGCAAGACAAAAGCTAATAATGGATGCTGGGAAACTGAGTAGCCTGATGTGAAATTCTGGTTTCAAGCAGTGTTGCTTTGTATTAGTCAGGTTTCTCTCAGGAAACAGAATCATATCTGTCAATAATATGAGATTTTATAAGAGTCTCTCATGTGACCATGGGGATGCACAAGTCCAGGTGCCGCAGGTAGGCTGCAAACCAGGGGCTCCAATGAAAGGTCCTTGATGAGTTTCTGGAAGAAGTTGGCTGTCCAACGGCAAGCTGAAAAATTCTCTCTGAATGTTGAAATCACTTCCCTTTTTAAGGCATTCAATTGATTGGATACAAGCATCACCCATTGATGATGCAATCTCCCTGAGTGATGCAGATGTAATCAGCCATCCACACAGTAAACTCACTGGTGATCAAAGTCCATAAATGCTCTTGTATTACAATTAGCCCAGTGTTTGCTGGATCTAACACCTGGACACAGTTACCTGGCCGAGTTGACACATTAGCCTAACCATCACAGTCCACCCCTTGTCAACTCAGCAACCAAACACATTACCCTAAACCATACTTAGTCTCTAAGTAAAAACAATAACAGACAAACATACATATATGTTTCCACCTAACAATGTTCAACTCCCCTGCATACAACCGGAAACACATTAATTCCCCACAGAATAGGCTGCAAGTCCTTGGGTAATATTCACTCTTAAACCTGACATCCTTAAATATTATGACATGAAATTAATACAACTTTTCATATGATGGGGAAAAAGTTGGGGAAGAAAACAAGAAATTCATTTTGTGTACATATACAATCATACTCATAACGAAACAAGGAAGAAGTGTTCATAACTGTTACAGTCCTCATTTCTGTAACTAGTTACGTGGTTGAAGTTCATATTTATCACTACCTTCTTCCACTATCCATTCCATATTCCTGTTACCTTCAGCAAGCACTTCAGCTGGCCATGGTCCTTTGCCTGGTAGGGGACCCAAACTTTCATTCCTGAAGATTCTGAGCCATTGTTAGTCCTGCTTGAATTGGTTTGTTGCAATTTCCCATTGACTTTAATCACAGGACATGGCAGTACTAGGAGACGCCCTAGAGGATCTTCTGCATTCCAGGCAAACTCTTCTTTACCCCCATTATGTAGATGTAGCCCTATTTCCCCTTGATAGTCAATATCAATCACCCCAGCCAGTACAGTAATTCCCTTCTTTGCCTGTTGATTCACAGGTAAGAGGAACCCAAAGAGGCCAGGTGGCAGTCTTAACTTCCAGTTCAATGGAATCATTGTTGTGTTCCCTGTTCGCAGCACTCCTCCTTTTGGGACTAAAACTTGTAGACCAGCAGAGCTTAAGGTTGCAGGAACAGGAAACAAAATTTTCCTAGTGGGTCACTAGAGGTAATAGTGAGTGGTGCCACTCCCATTTCCACCCCTTGATTCCTGGACCCATGAATCCTGGTTATGGGAGAAACAGCACCATAGAGAGTACTCTAATTCAGAGCATACACAGTCTCCTGGAGAATATTACCCCAGCCCTGCAAGGTATTGCCACCTAGTTGGTGCCATAATTGAGTCTTCAAAAGGCCATTCCACTGTTCTATTAATCCAGCTGCTTCAGGGTGATGGAGAACATGGTAAGACCAGTGAATTCCATGGGCTTGTGCCCATTCCCGCACATCATTTGCTGTGAAATGGGTTCCTTGATCAGAAGTAATGCTGTGTGGAATGCCATGGCGGTAGATAAGGTAGATAAGGCGGTAGGTAAGTCCACGGATGGTATTTTTGGAAGAAGCATTGCGTGCAGGAAATGCAAACCCATAACCAGAGTATTTGTCTATTCCAGTTAAAACAAATTGCTGCCCCTCCCATGGTGAAAGTAGCCCAATGTAGTCAACCTGCCACCAGGTAGCAGGCTGGTCACCCTGAGAAATGGTGCCATATCGGGGGCTGACTGTGGGTCTCTGCTGCTGGCAGATTGGGTATTCAGCAGTGGCTGTAGCCAAGTCAGCCTTGGTGAGGGTAAGTCCATGTTGCTGAGCCCATGCATAACCTCCATCCCTACCTCCATGGCCACTTTGTTCATGAGCCCATTGGGCAATGACAGGAGTGGATGGGGAAAGAGGCGGAGCATTAGCCACAGAGTGGGGTGTATTATCCACTTGATTATTAAACTCTTCCTCTGCTGACATCACCCTCTGGTGAGCATTCATGTGGGACACAAATATGTTCATGTTTTTTATCCACTCAGAAAGGTCTATCCACATAGCTCTTCCCCAGACCTTCTTGTCACCAATTTTCCAATCATGTTCCTTCTAAGTCCCTGAACAATTAGCCCAGTGCTTGCTGGACCAAACACCTAGACGCAATTACCTGGCTGAGTTGACACATTAGCCTAACCATCACATGCTTCTTGACCTAAGTGAACAAGAGTAGGGATCTTCATATTTTGGATGAATCCTTATTACCTAGATGAAAAGGAATAGTAGTTTAGTTTGGACTGATAAATGCAATAACCGATAATTAAATAAAAAATGCTAAAGATGATCAGCATTAATATTTCACACCAAATTACAGCTCTTGCAAACAAACTTGATGAGAGAAAAGTTTGTGTCTTGTATCTGTGTCTCTCAATTACTGGCAAATATCAGTCTTTCAATTAATGGTCCCTGAATGAATGGATTCATTGGTGAAAAAATAAAAAAGAAACTTCATGTGGGATTACAATTTCTCCAAACTAAACCGAAGGGTGGCAGCATGGAATCACAGGAGAGCTTGGAATTTGAAACAATATTCATACAGGCTTGAAATGTGATTCCACTTTTTATTGCATCTTTAAGGTCAGAAAATTCCCTTGAAGATTCTGAGACTCAGTTTCCTCATCTGTAATATATAGATCACAAAGTAATTAACTCACAGGATTGTTACAGTGATTAAGTAAAATAATATGTATAAAGCCTTTGTGTCTTATACATGCTAATTAACCAAATGTTTTATATTATTACATGCTATAATTTTTTATTTTTGCTACCTCAAAATCTGCAATGAGAAAATAAACAAAAACACGCAAAACCTTGAAGGAAAAAGAAAGTAGAAGAATGATCTGGAAATACCCTAAAATGAGGTAAATAAAAATTCTTTTTCGTATGGTAATAGGGAATAAGGGGCAGGATTTGAATGCAATGTGTGTCCTGTGCAATTTGATGCAATTCACTTTACATTATATAGCTGCCAACTGAAGCAACTTAATTAAATCATCCAAAACAGAGGGGCTGTGGTCTGACTTTGGTGACATCTAACCTGGTTTTCAGGGGCCCTTCTAGCCAAATCATCTAGGTCAAAAAGCTATTTATGTCTTTTTTCCTCAAGACTCCCAATGATACAGAGTCAACACTGTAGTCAGCAATAGATTGATTGTGGCCTTTGGGAAGTCACACAGCCTGATGCTCAGAATCCCCAGCTGCTTCTCAAGGTCAAGCATGCCCTGCTTGAATGACATTTATTCCTGAGAACATTCTGTTAGTCCTAAAATTTTCTTGAGGACCTACATAAAACACTTCTCTTGTGGACATTTTCATTTGGAGAACTTTATGGTTGCCTGAATAGTCTGTCAGTAAAAATCACCTGAAAATGTGCTTAATTTGCCTTATTACTGAATGAAAAATATGCTTCCAGTGCTGTGACAAAATTACTGTTGGGTAAGTATGCTTTTAGGGACTTTGCAGTGTATAATACTGAAAACCTGAAATAAGTAATTTTGAAGGTATTGATAAGGAGACGTGGAGTGGAAATTTTAATCAAGGATTGCATATTTTAAAAAGCAAGGTTTTTCTTTGGAATATCTCTCCTCAAAGAAGTCTCCCAGACTACTACTACATTTCAATGGTAGCACTTTCCATTGAGTTTATTTTATTACTTATATATCTGTATAATTTTGATAGTATTACTGTGTTGCTTTTAATTGTACTTTGCTTCACTTTTACTTCTCTATAAAAAAAAAAAGAAAATTGCAAGCCCATTGAAGACAGATTCATTTGTCAGAGATCATGCAAGAAACATGTATTAAGCACACTGAGTATTAAAGCACTACAATACTCTAGAAGATAGCATGATATCCTAGAAAGTGTTTATCTTAAAGGTCAGTGACCTTGTAGTTAAACTCAGCCTCTGGATTTACAGCCTATAACCTTAGACCATTTAACCTCACCTCCCTGAGGCTCAGATTTCTCATATGCCAAACAATACTGATGGTGCCTTATTGACAGAGTCATTTTGAGAGTTAAATAAAATAATACCCATTAACTGCCCAGATATTTCTTGATATATAATATGTACTCAATAATTGTGAGGCCCTCCCCAAGCCCTATCTGTTGGGTGCTGGAGATCCACATGATAAATTGTGTCAGATTCCCAGGGACAGGGATAACTATTGCATTTATAACTCAAATTTGTGCTCCCATATTCATCATTCTAAAGGCATCCTCCTTACATTACACCATCTCCTTGGTTACATCAAGCAGCAATAAATGAGACCTGATATTTCCTGTGCTGTATTATATCTCATTTGGGATATTTCCTAAAGAAGAATAAGGAATCTTGACACTAGCAAATCTAAATACATTCATAAATTTGTCTTCAGATTGTCTTATGCATTCTCTTAGATATAAAGTACATTATACTTATAAATAAGCACAGTTAATTCACATACCCCTGGGGTTTCTGATTGCTTGCATTTAAAAAGGAACAATCTATAAAATATTGGGGTTTATCCTTTTAATAATTAGCAATATTTCTATTAAATTCCATCAAGCCCATTCTTCAGCTTAAGGATTGAAATATCTATTCAGGTAAAAGTGTTTATTTCCTTATCCTCTCTCAATTCCACTATGACTTAAAGCTAATTGTAATTTGCCTCCTTCTGGGCCATTCTTGGCTTGACATCCAAACTCTGTATTCTTTCTCTCCTGTCTTAACTGCCTTCTCAAAATTGGAAATTTGTTAACACCTTACTCTTAATTCATTTTTCAGAGTCCTTCTACCCAGGGAAAGGAACATATATTTACCATCCTAATATAATAATCCATTGATATTAGTTATGATTCCCAAAAAAAGAGAAAGATTATGTTTGGATACCCTTTGAATACATTAGATTCAGCTGACATGTCGATTAAATTACCTGTTAAGATCAGGGTTTTTATTTGACCATGTCGGTAGGGCATGACTCAGATTGAGTCTCTGCCCCCTTGATGGGCTCATATAAATGGATACTCACTCAAGAAGACATGGAAGAGGTGAGAACTTGGTCATTTCGGTCCTGTCATGTGACAGAAAGAAGAAGGCTCAAACAACTAAAGGCATAGGGAGAGATGAGCCATTCATCTGCTAGTTTGCAGCTGAAGAGAACAGAGCAGCTGAGCAGCTGAAAAGGCCCAGAAAGGAATGAGCCTTATGCCAGAGACTGGTATAGGAAACCCTGAGACACCAGGCAGAGATGCCCTCCATCTTGCTTCAACACTTGACAACTGACTTTGGTGAACAAGCAGCCTTGAGTTGGACTCATTAGGACCTTATAACTGTAAGCTTTTACCCCAAATAAATACCCTTTATAAAAGCCAACTGATTTCTGATACTTTTCATCAGCACCCCTTTGACTGACTAATACAGTGGACCAAGCCATTTTGCACAATATTTTGCACATTGCTGTAGTCACATACATAGTAGTCAGCAAATATTATTGACTAACAAGTTTTGTTTAAAGATTAAAATTAATCTGAGGGGATTGTGGAAACATGGCTGACAGGGTATACAGATAAAGCTTAGCTCTTACTAAAACAACTGACAGGTAGTCTAGGGCTGCCTTTGTGACCCACTTTGAGGTACAGCAGTCCAGAACACTGCTTCACAACTAACAGGAGAGTCCGGGACAGAGAGGAGGAAGCCAAAGCAGTGCACTGTGAGTTATTGATCCTCCCAGCCACTGAGAAGGACTCCCCTCACCCATCCCTGGGGGGTGGGGGGGTTCTGGGTCATCTAGGAGGGTGCTAGAAAGAAAAAGAAGCTGGCAAAAAATCTTGAGTTTCTCCCACCTGTGGCAGAAAGAGGCACTTATACCCCGCCCTCAGGACAAACAACCTAAGCGGAGAAGGCACTTACTCCTCCAAAAAGAGTGTGTCGGTGACCTCCCATGGGAGGAGGAGGGGTCTGAGAGGGTGGAGAATGGTCTTTTTGTGGTTATTTTAGCCAGCTGAGACTCCCTTGGGTGTCGGAAGGGACCCTGATGTGACAGGGATAGGGGAGGGGGAATCTCCTCAGGCAGGCTGCCATACTCAGCAGCCTAAGTAAAGAGAGGAATTACATCAGAGGAGACAAGGATACCAACAAAAAATTACAAATCATAATAAGAAACGGGAAAACATGGCCCAGTCCAATGAACAAACTAAAAACCAAGAGGAGATGCAGAACATGGAACAACTAATAAGAGATGTCCAAACAAATATCATGAATCAGCTTAATGAAGTGAAAGAAGAGATTAAGGATATTAAGAAGACAATGGGAGAATATACTGAAGAAATTGTAGGCATACATAAAAAGATAATGGATATGATGGTGATGAATGACACAATCCAAGAAATCAAAAATACAATGGAAGTACACAACAGCAGATTTGAACAAGCAGAGGAAAGAATTAGTGATGTGGAAGACAGTACATCTGAAATCAAACAGAAAATACAATAGATAGATAGCTAAAAAGATAGAAAAAATCCAGCAGGGATTCATGGACTTGAGGACAATATGAAACACACAAACATACACATTATAGGCATCCCAGATGGAGAAAAGAAGAGAAAGGAGACAGCAGGAGTGTTGGAGGAAATAATGGCTGAAAACTTCCCAACCCTATTGAAGGAGATGATTGTACATATCCAAGAAGTGCAGTGCACCCCAAACAGTATAAATCCCAACAGGCCTACTCCAAGACATACACTTCTCAAATTATTCAATGATCAAGGCAAAGAGAGAATACTGAAAGCAGCAAGAGAAAAGAGAACCATCACATACAAGGGAAGCTCAGTAAGATTAAGTGATGATTTCTCATCAGAAACAATGGAGGCAAGAAGGCAATGGTATGACATAGTCAAGGTGTTAAAAGAAAAAAATTTCCAGCCAAGAATTCTCTATCCAGCAAAACTGGCATTCAAAAGTGAGGGGTAGTTCAAAATATTTACAAACAAACAGAATCTGAGAGTATGTTAATAAGAAACTTGCACTTCAAGAAATACTAAAAGGAGATATATAGGTAGAAAGGAAAAAACTGGAGAGTTGGAGGACATTGTAAGAACAACTGAAAACACAAAAAGAGTAGTAAAAACAATATATGACATACATAAACTCAAACAAAATATGGTTAATCTAAGTAATTCTATGAAAATAATAACATTGAATGTTAATGGACTAAACACACCAGTCAAGAGACACAGTCTGGCAGAATGGATAAGGAAATATGACCCATCTATATGCTATCTACAAGAAACCCACCTTAGACCCAGGGATTCAAGAAGACTGAAAGTGAATGATTGGAAAACAATTTTACAAGCAAACAATAACCAAAAAAGGGTGGGAGTAGCTATACTAATATCACACAAAATGGACTTTAAATGCAAAACTATTGTAAGAGACAAAGACAGACACTATATAATAATAAAAGGGGTAATCTTTCAAGAAGAAAGAACAATCATAAACATTTATGCACCTAACCAGGGTGCCTCAAAATAGATGAAGCAAACACTGGAAAAAAATAGGTGGAGAAGTAGATGCCTCTACAATTATAGTGGAAGACTTTAGTAAACCATTATCACCATCAGACAGAACAACTCGACAGAGAAACCATAAAGAAACAAAGACTTTGAATAATTCATTAAAGGAGCTGAACCTAATAGAAATATACAGAACACTACACCCAAATACAGTGGGACATACATTCTTCTCAATTGCACATGGCTCATTCTCCAAAATAGACTACATGCTAGGCCATAGAAGAACTCTCAATGAATTCAGAAAGATTGAAATTATACAAAGTAATTTCTCTGACCACAATGGAATGAAGCTGGAAATTAATAACGGCCAGAGAACCAGATTAGGCACAAAGATATGGAAGTTAAACAACACACTCTTAGAAAAACAGTGGGTCAAAGAGGAAATTGCAAAAGAAATCAGTAACTACCTTGAAACGAATGAAAATGACAACACAATGTATCAAAACCTATGAGATGCAGCAAAAGTGGTATGGAGCAGGAAATTCATAGCCTTAAATGCACATATCAAAAAAGAAGAAAGAGCTAAAATCAAAGAGCTAAATGCAAACCTGGAGGGATTAGAAAAAGAACAACAAACTAACCCTAAAGGAAGTAGAAAGAAGGAAATAACAAAGATTAGAGCAGAACTATATGACATAAAATATAAGAAAGCAATAGAAAAAATAAACAATGCCAAAAGCTTATTCTTCGAGAAGATCAATAAAGTTGACAAACCCCTAGCTAGGCTAACAAAGAAAAAAAGAGAGAGAGAAAATAAGAAATAAGGAAGGGGATATCACCACTGACCCCACAAAAAATAAAGAGTGTCATAGAGGGTACTTGGAAAAATTACGTGCCAACAAGATGGATAATTTAGAGGAAATCTACACATTCCTAGAAACACACAAGCAGCCAACATTAATGAAAGAAAAAATTAATGAGTTCAGCAGGCCAATCACAAGTAGTGAGATAGAATCTGTCATTAAAAGCCTCCCAACCAAGAAGAGCTCAGGACCAGACAGCTTCACAGATGAATTCTACCAAACATCACAGAAAGAACTAACACCAATCCTGCTTAAACTCTTCCAAAAAATAGAAGTGGAAGGAACATTGCCTAACTCATTCTATTATGCCAACATCACCCTAATACCAAAGCCAAACAAAGAAGCCACAAGAAAAGAAAACTATAGACCAATATCCCTAATGAACCTAGATGCTAAAAACTACAATATACTTGCTAAAGGTATTCAACAAAACATCAAATAAATTATACACCATGACCAAGTGAGCTTCATTCCTGGCATGCAAGGATGGTTCAATATAAGAAAATCAATCAATGTTATACACCACATAAAAAGATTGAAAGAAAAAAATCATATAGTCATCTCTATAGATACATAAAAAGCATTCAACAAAATACAGCACCCTTTCCTGATAAAAAACACTACAAAAGGTAGGGATGGAAGGAAACTTCCTCAAAATGATAAAGGGTATATATGAAAACCCACAGCGAATATCATATACAATGGTGAAGTCCTAAAAACTTCCCCTCTAAAATAGGGAATTAGTCAAGGATACCCACTCTCACCGCTCCTATTTAACATTGTGTTAGAAGTACTTACTTGAACACTTAGGCAAGAAAAAGTTACAAAAGGCATCCAAATTGGAAAGGAAGAAGTGAAAACTTCATTATTTGCATACAACATGATCCTATACATAGAAAGCTCGGAGAAATGTACAACAAAGCTTCTAGAGCCTAAAAATGAGTTCAGTAAAGTTGCAGGTTTTAAGATCAATACACAAAAATCAGTAGCATTTCTGAACACCAATAATGAGCAATAAGAGGAGGAAATCAGGAAAAAATCCCATTTACAATAGCAACTAAAAGAATCAAATACCTAGGAATAAATTTAACAAAAGATGTAAATGACTTATATGCAGAAAACTACACAGCACTGTTAAAGGAAATCAAAGAAGACTTAAATAAATGGAAGAATCTTCCTTGTTCATGGATAGGAAGACTAAACATCATTAAGATGTCTATCCTACCCAAACTGTTATACAGATTTAATGCAATCCCAATAAAAATCAACACAGCATTTTTTACTGAATGGAAAAACTAACTATAAAATTTATTTGGAAGAGTAAGAGGTACCAAATAGCCAAAGACATATTGAAAAAGAAAAATGAAATCAGAGGAATCACACTATCTGACTTTAAAACATACTACAAAGCTACAGTGGTCAAAACAGCATGGTATTGGCACAAGGATAAACATACTGAACAATGGAACTGAATCAAGAGTTATGACATAGATCCTTGAATACACAGTCATCTTATATTTGACAAGGCCACCAAGCCCAATCAACTGGAAGAGAATGGCCTTTTCAACAAATGGTGCTTAGAGAACTGGATATCCATATCCGAGAGAATAAGAGCGGAACACCTTATACAAAAATTAACTCAAGATTGATCAAAGATCTAAATATAAGAGCCAAAACCATAAAGACCTTGGAAGATAATGTAGGGAAACATCTATAGGACCTTGTAATAGGAAATAATTCCATGAACTTCAAACGCAATTCACAAGCAGTGAAAGAAAAAATAGACAAATGGGACCTCCTCAAAATTAAAAACTTTTGCACCTCAAAGGAATTTGTCAATAAAGTGTAAAGGCAGCCTACCCAATGAAAGAAAATATTTGGTAACCATATATCTGATAGGAATCTATTATTTTTCATATATAAAGAAATCCTACACCTCAAAAATAAGAAACCAACCCATTTTAAAAATGGGCAAGTGATTTGAATAGACACTTCACCAAAGAAGAAATACAAATGGCTAAAAAGCACATGAAAAGATGCTCAACATCACTAGCTATTAGGGAAAATGCAAATCAAAACTACAATGAGATACCATCTTACACCCATTAGACTGGCTGCTATTGATAAAACAAACTACACATGTTGGACAGGATGTGGAGGAATGGAAACCCTCATCTACTGCTGGTGGGAATGTAGAATAGTCCAACAATTGTGGAGGACAGTTTGACGGTTCCTCAAAAAACTAACTATAGATCTGCCATATGATCCAGCAATTCCACTGCTGGGTATATACCCAGAAGAATTGAAAACCAGCACACGAACAGATATATGCACACCAATGTTGATAGCAGCATTATTCACTATTGCTGAAAGTTGGAATCAACCCAAATGCCCATCAACTGATGAGTGGATAAACAAAATGTGGTATATACATACAATGGAATATTACTCAGCTGTATGAAGGAATACAATTTTACCAAACAGTACTATCACATGGGTTAACATGGATGAACCTGAAGACCTTATTTTGAATGAAGCAAGCCAGGCATTGAAGGACAAATATTACATGACCTCACTTATGTAAATTAAGTAAACTGAGCAGACTCACAGAGCTAGAGTCTGGAAGATAGGTTTGCAGGAAATAGAAAGGGAGAAGGCGTTGTGTGTCAACGCCCATATGGGAGAAATCTATGAAAAGGTGGAAGCGTGTAGTTGTGCAGTGAAGGGACATGACAGGGTATAGTAATAATAATGAGTTGGGTGGTACAGGTTTGACTAGGGGTAGGGTGGAGAGGGTGGGTTAGATGGTCCATGGAACTGGGGTGAAAGTTGGGAAAGGAAGCAGGTGAACACTGGGGATTGGCAGGTATGTGGTTGAAATTTAAAATGTTAGGAATGCTCATTTGGCAATATGACAAGGAAAGGTTACTGGTTTAGGGTCTTGGATGGGGGTCATTCTGGCCAAAGTGCACCTGGGGCTAGTTTCTAGGAAGCATGTGAGTGATCATTTTGGCATAGTGTGTTGCATGAGTGGGTAGAGATCCACATAATGAGCAGGAAGGTGTTAGACTCCCATCCTAGGGAAACCTGCTGTTCTCAAATAGAGGGACAGGAGTCATTTGAGAGCATCAGTGGTGCCTAACAGGGGAGGACAGACCAGTGTGTCAAGCCCTCAGTGAAGATGCAAGTAACTGACTCGTGTCCTTCAAGGAGTGAAGCCTGGTGATCACCGTGGGCCTGAATGGGAGGGGGAGGGAAAAATAAAATAGATGGAACAAGGGACATTTTGGGGGTGATGGAAATGTTCTGCATGATCTTGCAATGATGGATACAGGCCATGTTAAATTTTATCAGATTTTATAAAAATATATAATCCAAAATGTAAACCATAATGTGAACCATTGATGATGGTTGGTAGCTATGTTTCAATATTTGTGCATCAATTGTAACAAATGTACCATTCACACATAAAATGTTATTGATGGGGAAAAGGGGAAAAGGGGAGGATGTTAGATATATGGGAATTCCCTGTATTCTGTACATAACTCTACTATGACCTAAAACTTCTTGGAATAAAAAAATGAAAGAAAAAAAAAAGGAGGACACTGGGGGAATAAATGGTAAAAAATGTCACTGTACATACAGGACAACCATCTTACAGTGATGAAAGGCAAAATGTTAAAAAAAAAGTTTTTTTCTTTAAATATTTTTCATTATTTTTTAATATCCCAATTTTTAAAAATATTGTTTTATTTTCACTTTTTATTATTTTTTTCTGTATTTTATTTATTTGTAAAACTATCACTATTATTTCATATTCTTATTATTTGTGTGTGCTATTTTATTGGTTTCATTATTGAAGAGGTTTTAGATCACAGAAGTGTTATAACTGTAGCAGGGGAGGATCATTGGTGTGGGGTGTCAGTGAGGAGGTGGGGATACATGGGAAGACATTCACCTGGGTATATATAAGGCATATAAATGTGTTCAAATGTTCATGGGGCATTGTCACAGTGGGTGGAGATTCACACAATAACCAAATGAATATCAAATTCCCATCTGGGAGAGCTCTACCACATTCCCTAATGGAACAACAAGAATGCCCCAAGTACAGGGACAATGACTTGTGAAGGAGGATGGTCCATTGAAGGACCCTTGATATTGATGACTGTGCTTATGAACCTTTGCTCTTGAAATTGAAACAGCCTAATGACATAGTATGCCTTAGAGTTACCTACTGGGAGCCTCCTTGTTGCTCAAATGTGGCCTCTCTCTAAGCCGAAGTCAGCATATAAGAGCAATAACTTCCCCTCAGCATGGGACATGACTCCTGGGGATGAGCCTCCCTTGCACCAAGGGGGATTGCTACCAAGTACCAACAAGCAATGCATCTGGGAGAAGGAAAAAAAAAGACCTTGACCAAAGGGGGAAAAGCTAAAGACAAATGAGTTTGTATGACTAAGAGACTTCAAAGTGAGTTGGGAGGCCATTCCAGAGGTAGTGCTTATGCACATCTCAACAGGATCTCATTGACAGCCAAAGTAGATACTACCCCAAATAGTGATGCTCCTCAGGGATATGGAGACATTCAGAAACTATAATCAGAGCAGACAGCTCAGGAATTTGGCCCCTTGCCAGTGGGCCCTAATCTGGTATTTATGCTCCCCAGTTTGACAGAGTTAGACTCAGCAGTGGTTTCCCTATGCATGACTCTTCTGTTCTTCTATTTGAACCTATAATTAGTACTAGAGTTGGTAGGTGTCCATACAAGAGACTTAAACCTTTGGGCTGTCCATGTGCCAACTGAGCCCTGAATCTCAACGGATTTGTGTCACCTACTCTCCAGTTCAATAGACTCAGCCAGGACAACTAACAGGGAGGAGATGATGGACAAACAACATACCAAGGAACCAAGAATGCCTACAACTGCAAGCAAGAGAGTCCCATCCATCCGATGTATGGGATCGAAGGCCCCCTCAATTAATGGTGGAGTGGGCATCACCATCTCAGAGTCCTCAGAATTGGGAAACAAACTATGGACTAAAATAAACTTACTAGTATTCTACTATAGACTTATTGTGATTATAGCAATGTAAGAAATACCATTGTTGTAGTGGCAGTGATCCATAGATGTTCTGGGATTAGGGAGAGGGAAAAGCAGGTGTAATACGGGGGCATTTTCAGGACTTGGGATTCATCCTGAATGACATTACAATGACAGATAAAGGCTATTATATTTCTGGCCATAATCTACAGAGTCGAATGGGAAAGAGTGTAAACTATAATCCATGATTAGTGGCAATGCTCCAAAATGTGTTTATCAATTGCAATGAATGTACCACACTGATGAAAGATGTTGCTAATGTGGGAAAATGTGGGATGTGTGGAGAGCAGGGCATATGGGAATCCTCTATATATTCTCTGTAACATTTATGTAATCGAAGTAACTTTTAAAAAATAAAAAAAAGTGAAAAAAATTTAAAAAATTAATTTGAAGGGGTAAAATGTGCTCCCTTATTATGCCTCTCATGAACACAAAAAAATAGGAATATAAAGAGAAAGTACACAGGCTACCTCTGTGATTCCATATCTGTGAAAGACTACAGAAAAGTTACGAATGGCCAATGTCTCCCTTCCATTCAAGTTCATTAGGCTCTATTTTTATTCCTGGTTAACTCTTTTCTAAAGTTGGAAATGCCTCGTTCAATTTTCTGGTCGTTTCTTAAGATGGGTGAAGCCACATATTCTTCTTTTTTGAGATGTCAAAGTAATAAATGCATGTTTAGGTCCCCATGAGGTTCTTGTTATTTGGCAGGGCAGTAAATAATGACTAAAATGGTTAGCAAAATAATGCAGACATGGACTGTCAACAGCATAGCAGACAGTTTGGGGAAATACAGATTCCAGAGTCAGATTCCGAAAGAATGAGTCCCAAATTCACTACTTTCTGGTTCATAACCATGAACGAGATAAAAATCTCTGAACCTCTTTCTCATCTGTAACATTTGGATAATAACAATATCTGTCTTACAAGAGTGTTTGGAGATTAAAATAAATAACCATTTTGTATGATTAATATTGCATTTTGAAACATAATAAGGGCCAATAAATATTAGCTAATGATTGTAACAAAAAGATACCTTGATTTAACTTTGGCTGAGTTATAACAGGAACTAGATCACTTAAGGAACAGAAAGCACAGTGAAAATCCCCTGATAAATGGGTACATGAAAACCAAATATCAGAGATGTTTTTTCTAACATATTTCATCAAAAAAAAAAAATCTTCTTTATTTCCAAGAGAAGCACTTAAATCACTCAGGGTTGATAAAAAGAAGAAGCAAGAGACAAAACACAACTCAACATGACAGATTACTGCAGAGATATCCTCTTATGCAATTGTTGGATGGAATGAGAAGAAATGAGAACTCACTAAGGGGATCTTCAGCTATGAGACCATTGAAAATTCATCTCTCAGAAAATGAAAGCAAAAAAATTGTGCCAGGTTTTTAAAATAGATTAATAATTTATGGATGATCAGCAGGAATATCCACCCAGGCAGCTGATTAAATGCAAAGTATTTTAATAAGCAGAATATCACCATAGCAGACCTTATGCATCCCCAGCGGTCAATGCCAGTCCATATATTGATGACTATTTCCCACTCTTTTCCCAGTAGTCTATTTCCCCATACCCCCTTATCACTGACAGAAAAAGTTACATTTGTGAGTTTCTTTCTCTTGTCAATATGATAGAGGTTAAATGTGGATAAGAAAAGCAATTAAAATAGATCTGTCACAAGTATACTATCCCAGTGTGCCATCTGATTTCCTTCTCCAATGTGAAATACTACCAAAATATGGTAATTGAAATTTGTCAGTGTTGACAACTGATGACTAATTTGGAGATTTTTGTTACATATCCCCCCTGGAATGTAAAAGAGATAAGTGCATACTAAACTTCAGATGGAGACATAGGACAGGGAAATACAGACACTGCTCAACTCAGTAGTGCAATGACTATTTGGTAGAACCTGAAGACACTCTGAAACTAATTTGTATAAAAACAGAGATGGTGTTAGTTTTCTTCACCCTCTCTCAATGTAACATCCCTGTTTTTAACATTACCATAACCACTGCCACCCATTTAAGTGAACACCAGCTGGAAGCATCACCCACTATCATGTGGCAGAATACGGTTTGAAAAAGATACTTGAATTTAAAGGCTTCTTAAATTTTTAAAATGTTGTATTTCTCAAGGTAGAAATCCAGGAGTCATTTCTATTGGTCATTTGTATTATTTTTTTATCTTTTTATTTTTAGTATATTTTTATTACAGAAGATGTGAACTTACAAAACAATCATGCACATGTGTAGAACTCCCATCCGACACCCCTTCACAAGGTGGTGGAACATTTGTTACAGATTATGAGATAATATCATCAGACTATTATCACTAACTATGGTCCTAAGTGTACATTTGGTATATTTTTTATATACCCCTCTATTATTAACACAGTATATCTTTGGCATTGTTGCAAGAATATTACAGTATTGCTGTTAACTATAGTCCATAGATTACATAAATTGTATTTTTCCCATGCTTTTCCACATTCCCACCCTGTAATAGTGACACACAGCTGTTCTAGTTCACAGAAGGACACTCTTGCATTTGTACTGTCAACAACAATTTTCATCAACCTCCGGGTTCACTGTGTTATTCAGTCCCTAGATTATTCTCTAGCATTCTTTCAATTGACATTTACATCCCTAGACTACCCTTTTCAGCCACAATCCCATTTATAAACCAACTGCTACTCACTATAATGTGTTACCATCAATTCTATCCATTTCCACATTTTTACAGTCAAGTTAAATAAAACTTCTACATACATTAAGCATCAATAGTCCTTCTCAGCCCTCCTCTTTCTCCTAATAACCTATACTCTAGGTTTTAACTCAATGCATTTGTTCTTTTTATTTATTTCTTATTAGTGAGAGCATGTAATATTTATCCTTTTGTGTCTGGCTTACTTCACTTAGCATAATATCTTCAAGATTCATCCATGTTATCATGTGTCCCAATTTCATTTCTTCTTACTGCAGCATAATATTCCATGGTACATATATAACACATTTTGTGTATCCATTCACTGATTGATGGACACGTGGGTTTTTTCCCATCTTTTGGCAATTTTGAATAATGCCACTATGAACATCAGTGTGCAGATGTCTATTCGTTTCACAGTTTTCAGTTCTTCTGGATATATTCCTAGTAGAGGAATTGCTGGATCATATGGCAGTTCCATATTTAGCTTCCTGAGGAACCACCAAACTGCCTTCCACAGAGGCTGCATCATTTTACAATCCCTCCAACAATGAACAAGTGTTCCTATTTCTCCACATCCTCTCCAGCACTTACTGTTTTCTGTTTTTGTTTTTTTTTTTAATAATGACCATTCTATGTAGTGCATTTCCCTAATAGCTAGCGATATGGGACATTTTTTCATGTGCTTTTTGGCCATTTGTATTTCCTTTTTGGAAAAATGTCTATTTAAACCTGTTGCCCATTTTTAAATTGGATTGCTTGCTTTTTCATTGTTGAATTATATGATCTCTTTATATAGAATGGAATTTAAACCCTTATCGGATATGTGGTTTCCAAATATGTTCTCCCATTTAGTGACCTGCCTTTTCACCTTCTTAATGAAATCCTTTGAATCACAAAAGTGTTTAAATTTGAAGAGTTCCCATTTATCAATGTTTTCTTTCATTGTCTGTGCTTTCAGTGTAAGGTTGAAGAAACCACCACCTACCACTAGGTCTTGAAAATGTCTTTTCTCCTAGGAACTTTATGGTTCTAGCTTTTATATTTAGGTAATTGATCCATTTTGAGTTAATTCTGTATAATGTGTGAGAAAGGTCCTCTTTCTTTATTTTGTATATGAATATCCAATTCTCCCAGCACCATTTGTTGAATAGACTGGTCTGCCCCAGATAGGTGGGTTTGACAGGCTTCTCAAAAATAACTTGACCATAGATGAGAGGGTCTGTTTCTGAACCATCAATTTGGTTCCATTGGTCTATGGGTCTATCTTTATGCCAGTACCATGCTGTTTTTACCACTGTAGCTAGGTAATATGATTTAAAGTCCAGAAGTGAGAGTCCTCCAACTTTGCTTTTCCTTTTTAAGATGTTTCTGGCTATTCAAGGTCACTTACCCTTCCAAATAAATTTGATAATTGTGTTTTCTATTTGTTTAAAAAACTGTTGGTGGAACTTTTATTGGGATTGCATTGAATCTGTATATAAAATTTGGGTAGAATTGATATCTTAATGATATCTTCCAATCCATGAGCATGGAAAGCTCTTCCATTTATTTAAGTCTTTTTTTTTTTTTTTTCTATTAACAATGCATTGTAGTTTTCTGAATATAAGTGCTTTACACCCTTGGTTAAGTTTACTCCTAAATATTTGATTATTTTAGCCACTATTGTAAATAGACATTTTTTCCTGACTTTGTCCTCAGATTGCGCATTACTAATGTATAGAAACACCACTGACTTTTGCATATTGATCTTGTATCCTGACACTCTACTACTGAAATTGTTTATTAGCTCTAATAGATTTGTTGTAGATTTGGGGGGACTTTCTAGGTATAGGATCATATCATCTGTTAATAGTGACATTTTACTTCTTCCTTTCCAATATGGATGACTTTTATTTCTTTTTCTTGCCTGATTGCTCTAGCTAGACCCTCTAGAACTATATTGAACAGGAGTGGTGATGGTGGAAATCCTTGTCTTGTTCCTAATCTCAATGGGAAAGCTTTCAGTCTTTCACCATTGAGTACAATGTTAGCTGTGGGTTTTTCATATATGGCCTTTATCATGTTGAGAAAGTTTCCTTCAATTCCTACCTTTTGTAGTATTTTTATCAAAAAAAGATGCTGCATTTTGTCAAATGTCTTTCCTGTGCCAATTGATAGGCTCATGTGATTTTTCTTCTTTGATTTACTAATGTGGTATAGTATGCTGTTTTATTTTCTTGTGTTGAACCACCCTTGCATGCCTGGTATAAAACCCACTTCATCATGATGAATAATTATTTTAATGTGTTGTTGGATCCATTTAGCAAGTATTTTGTTGAGGATTTTTGCATCTGTATTCATAAGGGAAATGGGACTGTAGTTTTCTTTTTTTGTAATACCTTTATTTGGCTTTGGTATTAGGGTGACATTGGTTTCATAGAATGAGTTTGGTAGTGTTCCTTCTTGTTCAAACTTTTGAAAGAGCTTGAGTAAGATTGTTATTAAATCTTCTTGGAATGCTTGGTAGTACTCACCTGTGAAACCATCTGGTCCTGGGCTTTTCATTTTGGGGAGTTGTGTGATGACTGTTTCACTCTCTTTTCTTGTGATTGGTCTGTTGAGGTCTTCTATTTCTTCTACAGTCAGTGTAGGTTGTTTGGACGTTCCTAGGAATTTTACCATTTCATCTACATTGTATAAATTTTTGGCATACAGTTGTTCATAGTATCCTCTTTGATCTCTTTTATTTCTGTGGGGTCAGTAGTAATGACCCCATTTTCATTTTTTTATTTCATTTATTTGCATCTTCTCTCTTTTTTTCTTTGTCAGTCTAGCTAAGGGTTTGTTGATTTTTTAATCTTCTTGAAGAATCAACTTTTGGTTTTGTTAGCACTATTGATTTTTTGTTCACAATTCCACTTATTTCTGCTCTGATCTTTGTTATTTAATTCCTTCTACTTGCTTTGGGATTAGTTCCTCCAGCTGTGTAGTTAGGTCATTGATTTTTGCTCTTTCTTCTTTTTTTAATGAAAACATTGAGGGCTATAAATTTCCCTCTCAGCACTGTCTTCGCTGAATCCCATAGATTCTGATATATTGTGTCCTCCTTTTCATTCATCTTGAAATATTTATTGATTTCTCTCAAAATTTCTTCTTTGACCCACTGATTACTTAAGGGTGTATTGTTTAATCTCCATATATTCATGAATTTTCCCTTTTTACATCTCTTGTTGATTTTCCAGTTTATTCCATTATGATCAGAGAAAGTGTTTTGTATAATTTCAATCTTGTTGAATTTATTGAGATCTGCTTTGTGACCCAACATGTGGTCTACCCTGGAGAAAGATCCATGAGCATTTGAAAAGAATATATATCCTTCTGTTTTGTGGTGCAATGTTCTGTATATGTCTATTAAATTTGTCCATTTATCATGTTATTTAAGCTCTTTGTTTCTTTATTGATCCTCCGCCCAGATGTTCTCTCCAATGCTGAGAGTGGTTTATTGAAGTTTTCAACTATTATCGTAGAGATATCTGTTTCTCCCTTCAGTTCTGCCAGTGTTTGCCTCACGTATATTGGCACATCCTGATCAGGTGCATATATATTTATGATTGTTATTTCTTCCTGGTGAATTGCCCCTTTTATTAATATAGTGTCCTTCCTTGTCTCTAATAATAGTTTTCCTTTTAAAATGTATTTCATCTGATATAAGTATAGCTACTCCAGCTTTTTGTTTGTTTGTTTGTTTGTTTCTACATATGTGTAAAACCTTTTTCCAGCCTTTCACTTTCAATCTATTGGTATTTTTGACTCTAAGGTGAGTCTTTTGAGACAGCATATAGATGGCTCATATTTTCTTTTTCAGGCTGTACCACTCCTTTAGTTTGTCCTGCAAACCCAGTCTCTTTGTTATAAACTCTCTCAGTTTCTATTTATCTGTGAAAAGTCTAAACTTGCCCTCATTTTTGAAAGATAGTCTTGCAGATATAAGATTCTTGGCTGACAGTTTTTCTCTTGCACTATCTTAAATATATCATACCACTGTCTTCTTGCCTCCATGGTTCCTGATGAGAAATCAGCACTTATTCTTATTGAGTATCCCTTACATATTATGTATCACTTTGCTCTGGCTGCTCTCAGAATTCTGTCTAGGTCCTTGGCATTTGACATTCTGATTAGTATGCATCTTGGAGTTGGTCTATTCGGATTTATTTAGATGGGAGTGTGTTGTGCTTCTTGGACATGGATATCCATGTCCTTCAATAGGGTTGGGAAATTTCCTACCATTGTTTCTTCAAATATTCCTTCCGCCCTTTTTCCCTCCTCTTCACCTTCTGGAACTCCCATCACATGTATGTTTGCACTTCTCTTGCTGCCATTTACTTCCCTGAAATCTTGTTGAGTTTTTTCCATTCTTTTAATCTGTTCTTTTGTATGTTCACTTTCAAATGTCATGTCTTCAAGTTCACTGATCCTTCCTTCTTCATCCTCAAATATGTTGTCATATGCTTCCAATATATTTTTAATTTCATTTATTGTGCCTCTCATTCCCATAAGATTTGCTCTTTTTCTATCTATTCTTTCAAATTCTTCTTTGTGCTCACACAGTTTCTTCTTAATACCCTTAATCTCTTTAAACATCTCATTGAATTTATTAAGATTTGTTTGAACATCTATGATTGGTTGTCTCAACTCCTTATGTCATCTGGAGGCTTATTTTTTTTTCCTTTAACTGGACCATATCTTTCTGTTTCATGGTATGAATTGTAATTTTTTGTTGGTGTCTTGGCATCTGGCTTACTAGATGTGTTCATTCTGAGCAGTCTCTCTCTTTTGTTTAGGGCTTTCTGGCCCTTTCTCCCTTGTTGGTTGTGTGGTAGGAACTGAGGATGTAGTTGGTACTGTAAACTGTGGAGATTGAAGCTTCCTGTGTTGCCCCAGGAACTGATGAAGCTTCTCCCACCTTTCTCCTCTGTCAGGGGTAGGGGCAGAGACACAACCACATGTAATAATCCAAGCTGTGCTGGCTGAGACCATCTGTAGTCACCCAGAGAGGCTGATGAAGCTTCACACTCCTTCCTCCCCTTCCTGGGGCAGGGATGGAGCTGCAGGTGTGGGCAGCAATCTATGCAATGTGGGTCCAAAATGACCACAGTTGCCTGAGTAGACTGACATAGCATTGCCCCTTACTCCCTGCCAGGAGGGATGGACCCTCTAGAGTGTCCAACAAACTAATCCATGTGGGCCAAATGTGCCTGAACTTGCCCTGAAAGGCTGAGGGAATATTGTCCCTTCTGCCCTTTAGGGTGTAGGAATGGAACCCTGCTGTGCAGTTCAGTACTTGTAGGCCAAAAGTGCCTGTCATTGCCTGAAAAGGCTGAGAAAACACCAGTCCCCTCTTATCCTATTGGGTAGTGGGGGTGCATACACAGGTGCCCAACAGGTCAATCCCTGTAGGCCAAGAGTACCTGCCATTGCCCAGCGAGGCTGAGGAAACACCAGTCTCCTCCTACCCTATTAGGGGATGGGGGTGGATCCACAGGTACTCAATAATCCAGTCCATTCAGGCTGAAAGTGCCTGCAGTTGCCCAGAGAGGCTGAGAAAACACAGCTCCTCTCTTATCTTATTGGGTTGCAAGGATGGAGCCACAGGTGTCCAATTATTCAGTCTGTACCCACCAAAAGTGCCTGCAGTTACCTGGAGAGTCTGGTAACTCAAGCCACAAAACAGCTCCTGAGGCAGATTGAGCCACCAAAGTATGATGAACACTGGCCTCCACAGCATGGCCTGCAGTTTCCTGGAAAGGCTGGTGCAGATACCCTCAGCTTCCTCCCTGCTGAAGGTGGGGCTAGGGGCTTTGGCTAGAGCTGCAATCTAACCTGGATGGAAAGAAACTGGTCCCTACAAGCACTATGATTTTCCATCAGCACTGATTCCCCTCCTGCCAGGGGTGGAGTTAAAATGTTGGCTACTGGCCTCTTTCCAACTTGGACACATTCAAACTTAACCTGTTCTTAGGATTATACTCTAGCCAGCTGAATTTACTAATCAGTAGCTGAAGTTAGTGCCCAATTGTCTCTTCCTCTCCTGTTTTTGGGAAATGGAGCTTCCAGCTCCAGTCACAGAATAGCTCCTGAGGAGGCTTGTGCCACCAAATGGGGGATGAGCATCAGCCTCTGTGGCAAGGAATGCTCTACTCACAAATCTCTGCATATGGACAGTTTCCTCTTTCCATTCTTTCAAAGATGTTGCAGAACACTTTTCTGATCTCCTGGGGTCTCCAAACAGATGCTACAGATAGCTCTGGGTGAATACTAACTCCATTTGCATTATTTTATATGTTGTATGTGTTTTTGCTATTTGTGAGAGTGTTCTAATTTTGTCAAAAGATAGAATTACAGTGCTACAATCAAATATGTCAAGAAATTGCCTTTGGTTAAAATTTTGCTGAGTATGAGTTTTTGAATTGGTCAAATATATTTCTGGTGTATGGACTCAAAGTAAAGGGGCTTTAAAGTTTTGGCATAATTTCCTGGTTAACTACTACTACATAATAAACTACTCCAAACTTAGTAACTGCAAACAACAGCTTGTTTATTATATTGCATAATTCTGTGGGTCAGGAGTTTTGGAAGGGCTCAGCTGGGTGAATCTTCAGTTGCACATGGCATTGATGGGGTTCCTTCAATAGCATTCAGCTGGCAAAGGGAAGGGTCTTGAGGGTGTGAGATGATTTCACTCACATGTCTAGGAAAGTGAGCTTTGATGGGACTGTTGCTTGGAGAACCAACAGTAGTCCAATGTCTTACATGGCAGTTCAGGGCTCCCAGAAAGTTTTACAAGCTGCAAGCCTTCTTAGGACCTTGCCTTGGAAATTTCAGAATGTCACTTCCTCTGAATTGGTCAAGTAAGTGACTAGGTGAGCCCAGATTCAAGAGAGAGGTAAATGGGTCAGGAGGTAAAGAATTCGCAATCAGCTTTAATCTACTGCTAGTCAGATCACTTTAGTCAAGCCTTTACACACCCCTAACCAATAATCAGTGCAGGTAGGAATTTTAAAAGAAGTTGTTTCCTAAAGTTGTGAACTCCTGGGTATTGGAAACTCTTCTCCAGGAGTTTTATCTAGGATATCTGTGTGTTTTCAGGCCTAGTAATATCTGATTAGTATAGTCTTTAATGCACAAAACAGGGAAAAATAAAATGGAGGGGAGAGGGACTCCACTTAGGGGAAATACTCTGTCATATACCAGAGAGGGGGGGAACACAAATAAATATATCTCTCAATTTTATGGAGGGAAGCATGACATCATGATGACTATAAAGAGAGGGGTATGCACATACACCTAAGAAAGAATTAGTGTTGAAAATGTATCCCATGAATTTTCTAAATCACATGCTTTCTAAACATGAATTTGCATTTGGGTTTAATGAAAGAAATTTGCTCTTACTAACCAAAATGACTTTAAATGTGAAAATGATGAAGCTTAAAAGTGAGTAACTTGGCTGGTCAATCACCAGTATGCTAATGGACCCCAATTTAGCCAGGAGGGCTTTCCATACCAGCCAGCTAAAAGACAAGTCCTACACCAAGACTATATTTAGTGTTCTTGGGTGTAGCAGTTTGGCATTATTTATGAATTCCAAAAATAGATATTGGATTGTTTGTAAACTGGTCTGCAACTCTGGGCATATTAGATTATATTGGATTCAGAGGTTTCACTTTTACTTGATTAAATAATTATTGGGGCTTTGATTGGGCCACATCAGTAGTATATTGAGTCCCCACCCTCTTGGTGGGCGAGGACTCACAGAGAAGCTGCACCTCAGAGAAGGGAGGCTGGAGTTTTGAGCTGGAGCCAGGTAAGTAAACACACAGGAGAGGGCAGAGCAGCTGAGCCTGGAGAGAACTGAGCCCTGAGGAGAGAAACAAAGCCTAGAGAGACTGATAGTCTACAGCTGACCTTGTGGAGAGAAGAGAGCCGCTAAGCCCAAAGAGAAATAAGCCCTGGGAGAGAGATGAGACTTATCCCAGCCTATAGCTGATACTGGAAGAAGCTGGGACCATAGATCCTTAAGAGGAAGAGGAAGAGGAAGGCTGAACCCTTGCAGATGTCGGCATGGCAACAGACTTTGGTGAGTGAAGTAACTTAAACTGTATGGCCTTGTAACTGTAAGCTTCTACCCCAAAGAAATACCCTTTATAAATGCCAACCAATTTCTGGTATTTTGCACCAGCACCCCTTTGGCTGACTAATACAATGGGTAAACTGAATCTTGAATGTAAATGTTCTCACTTCCAAAGAAGACAGGGAGGAGAATGCAAAACAAAGCATGTTTCACTGTCTGTGGCTTCCACTGTGACAAAGGACATTTAGGTGTAGAATTAATGAAGTATTTTTTAAATGCTGTGCCTATTTATTTTCTACCAACATGTGGTAAATTTACATGCATACAACCTGTATCCAACTACATAAAGAATACTGCACAAGCCTTAGGTTTCACTAAAAAAGAGGAACTCATTTTGCTGGATTTCATTCAAGAAGTCAGTGCTTTCCTATCACCAGACAATTATGCTACTTTATATAATCAGTATTCAGGGGATGGTATTTTGCTAATAGGCAAAACTCTACAGTGACAATTTAAATGGTTTGAAACATACACGAGATAATTTGGAGTTACAGCTCTGCCAACTACTAAACAAGTGCAGGAGAAACATAGGCTCTCTAAGCATCAGGAGTGCTATTGGGGGAACAACCTGTCCTTTTCCATCAAGGAAACTTTGCTCACATCAAGTCAGGAGTTCAAGCCAGCTAATATCATCATTTAAGACTCTTACTGGGGAAGGTTAGCTAAATTAAGTGTCTTCAGTAGATAACCCCATTGCTTACCATGGATGGGTTTTTAGTGGTTAAAAGTGCAAGCTCAGACTGAGATAAAAAATAAAGACTGGGTTTGAGTCCCAGGTCTTCCACTATCTAGTTCTGTAAGTTTAGGTAAGTTATGTGATCTCTCCTCAACTGATTCTCCATCTATTTAAAAGATAAAAATAAAAAATAGGACTTATCTCCTAGAGCTGTAAGGATTAATTGAAATAGTACATGTAAAACAGCTCAAGTTTGATACAAAGTAAGTACTCAATAAAAGCTAGCATCTGCTGTCTAGATGGGGAATTAAGAATAATTTGGAAATTAACCCCAACCCCACATGATGGGCTGGGGTTGGCAGTGTCAGTTAATCTACAGAAAACATGACAGAATTCTGCATTTTTCTGGGAATAGTTGTCATGGCTTTCATAAAAGTCTCAAATAGCCCAATAACAAAAAAATAAAAACTTTTAATAATCACTGCCTTATGAATTCTCCAGTAGAGAAAAAGTATATTTATGGACCCTCAACAAATTTCTTAAAGTTCTACTAAATACCAGGCACTATGCTAGACCCTGAGTATTGAACAATGTGTCTAAGAGATGTAGTGCCTTCCCTTAGAGAGGTATGTGTGAAGGGAAGGAGAAGAGACAACCGTGTCTAATCCATAAATATATATGAAATGTTATAAGTATTATGCAAAAAGATCAGGGTGCTATAAAATATACAGTAGGGGAAACCAACCTGATTGTTTATTAGATGGTTGTGCTCAGGCCTAACAATGATCAGTAGATTTGGCTTCTTGGGTTAAGGACAGAGGCTCAGTCTCATTCCACTTGGCTTGTGATATGGTTAGAGCTGTTGGCTACAGCCCAGAGTCATGTGGTTGGGTACACTTAGTTCATCCATTGTTTCTCCTGTGTTGTCTTACCTAGTGCCCACCTCCCCACCAAGTAAACCAGAGTTCCCTCCTGAACCCACTGATTTGAGTGAGTTCTAGATGCATCACACAGCTCGGGCCCTTTCCTCTCTTTTTATCATTGAAGTATTACAAAACTTCAAAATATTAGGAAATAAATATAACACTTTTAATTTTCTCCAACAACTGCCCCCTACCATAGTATTTCAAGTTCTCATTTTCTTCTTGGAAGCCACTCCCTAAACAATATTTTGCTTCTATACAATACATTTTTATTAATCTTTAAAATATATCTGCCTACAAGTGTAAATAAAAATTTACATAAATAACATATTTGCCTTTTCTTGTGTTGTTTCATTTTCTTTTGCTTTTCCTCACTTCCATCTCTCCCTCCCAACCACATCACTGCTCCCAGAACTCTTATTAGCCATTCAGCCTGTATGTATGTATGTATGAAACTATATTATTACCGATGCTCATAGTCATGTGCTATATATGTATATGCTTATATAGTCATATATAATCATTTATACATATGATTATAATAGCCATGTTCTCATATATCATATATAGGAGAAAGACAGACAGAGTTCACTGTTGTGTCCTATTCCCAACTCCTTCTCTGTCCCAAAGCACTTTACCGTACCAAGAGTCACAAGAGTCACAATCCAACTTCCTCACCCTAGTGACTAACAGCTTGGATTCCTGGATTTCATTCCAACATATAACAAACATTTATTAAGCCCTTCTGATCTCTGTCTCCATGGTCATAAGGTCTTCTTTTCCTGTTCTGTTAAATCTCCCTCTACTTCACTCTTCATAGTTACTTGTGATTGCATTTAGAATCCACCAGGATCATCCAGGTTTGGTAGAGTGAATTATATACCCTGACAAAAGACATAATCTTAATCTGTATCCCTATGGGTGTGAGCCCATTGTAAATAATATCTTTGAAATGTTATTTGTCTTTAAGGTGTGGCCCAACTAAATCAGGATAATCCTTAATCCACATTATGGAGATCTTATAAAAAGAAGACAGAGGTGGGAAGCGGCTGTGGCTCAATCAGTAGGGCTCCCGTTTACCATATGGGAGGCCCCAGGTTCGGTTCCCGGGGCCTCCTGGTGAAGGCAAGCCCGCCCGCATGGCGTGGTTAGCTGACCCAGCGAGCACAAGCAGCAAAGGGGGGATAAATGAATAAATAAATAAAATCTTTAAAAAAAAAAAAAAAAGAAGAAGAAGACAGAGGAGGCCATGCAGGGAACCAAAAGTCAGTGGAAAGCAGAAGAGCAGACCCAAGGAGAGACAGATCACCATGTGACAGGAGGTAGAGATGCAAGCCAAGGAACCCCAGGATTGCAGCAAGCCAGCACCAGAATGCTATAGACTTTGGGGAGAAAGTATGTTCTTGTCAATGCCTTGATTTTTAACTTCTAGCCCCCAAAACCATGGCTTGATTATTGTGACACATTAGCTACCTCCAGATTTTATGTTCTTTGTTTTTTCAATAAAGGATAGAATACTTGTAAAGCATTTAGCATAATGTGTGTGCAATAAACATTGGCTACCATCTTTTCATTTTTCCACAAAACATAACAGATTAAGAAGCAGTTATACACCTCTGGTCCATTTTGAGCACTAAATGATTGTTTATTCCAATTTATGTCAATATTTTCTTGCAATAGGAAGACTACAAGCATTAAGATGTGTTATTCTTCTCCTCACAGTTCAGGAAGTAATTTTCCACTGCCTGTTCTCCTCTTTGGCTCCAGCCTTTTCAGTCTTCTGTTTGCTCTAGTTGACTTCATATGTTCCCACCTTTTTCCCCAAGTCCTGATGAACAATGCAATGAAGGCTCTGGTCTACCTTGCAGCCAAATTCTGTGGAATGAGGAAAATGTCTATTTTCCAATTATTTATACATCCCTATATTTATTTATATCTCAAATATAGTAAAATTTCATAATCAAATCAATTAGAATCCCAAAGGGACCAGAATTTGGCTTTTAGTCTCCTATATTAAAGAGAAAGATAAATTCTCCCCAAACTTATTCTTATCATTAATTTAGTTAAAAAAAAAAAAACAGTTAAAATAAATTATTAAATATTATCTATGCATATAAATGAGTATTTATATATATGTATATGTGTGTCCTTGGATTGACACAGATCTGTCCAATCTCTTATAATCCCCAGTTTCTAGTTAACATTTACATTTAACGAGAAATAATCCATCTTTTAGCCATGACAGACATTAATAATCGATCACTGCTGTTATCTTTTTAACTGAGATTAGGCTACTGAGTCCTTCTGAATGGGACACTCCAGCAATTACCCATTTGTCAGAGCTGATACCTGAGAGGAAACCACTTTACCATCCCTGGATAAATGCACCTTCTTGACTTTACTCTGTATTTGGAATGCTGTGATGAATTTGCTCAGGTAAGTGCTATGGGCTGTATATTCCCATCTCATGATAATTTTGCAGAGAACCCATGATTTTAAGCATCCTTTATTGGAAATATTACCCTATATGCTACTTCATTCAGTAAGTTGCTCATCTGGAGTAAATTTAAAGGAAATAGCCAGAAATCGGAGGGAGGAAGAGGCCATACTTTATATTCCCTCAGGTATAAGTTTCCTTGATTCTCCTACGCTCGGCAATTTTTCTTTTTCTCTCCCTTCCTGACTGTGGTGGCTTGGAGCTATATGTACCCCAGAAAAATATGGTGTTAAACCTAATCCATACCCATGGGTGTGAACCCATTGTAAATAGGACCTTTTGATGAGGTTATTTCAGTTAAGATGTGGCCCACCTCAGTCAGGATGGGTATTAATCTTGTTACTGGTTCCTTTTATAAGAGAGAGAGAGAGAGAGAAAGCCACAGAGGGAACAACCAGAAACTGAACATCAATAGGACCTGGAGGAGAAGGGAGAGACCAGAAGAAACCACCATGTGCCTTGCCATGTGTAGCAGTTTGATATTATTTATGAATTCCAAAGAGAAATATTGGATTATGTTTGTAAACTGGCCTGTTCCTCTGGGTATATTAGATTGTATTAAATTCAGAGATTTCATTTTTGCTTGATTAAATTAAGATTAGGGCTTTGATTTGGCCAGGTCACTAGGACATTTAGTCCCCGCCCCCTTGGTGGGGGGACACTCACACAGAAGTATAGACTACAGAGGCCCTGGAAAGAGAGATGAGCTTGATAGCCTACAGCTGCAGCTGAACCTGGGAAGAAACACACTCCGGGAAGAGTGGCAAGCCCTCCAGCCTACAGCTGAGATTGGAAGAAGCTGGGACCATGGAGCCTTAGGAGGGAGAAGAAGGCTGAATACTCACAGAGACTGGCAGCCATCTTGTTCCAACACATGACAACAGACTTTGTGAGGGAAGTAAGTTACTCTTTTATGGCCTTGTGACTGTAAGCTTCTATCCCAAATAAATACCCTTTATAAAAGCCAACAGACTTCTGATACTTTGCATCACACCCCTCTGGCTGAGTAATAGACCATGTGACAGGGTAGGGACCAAGAATTGCCAGCAGCCAGTCCTAGAATGCCACAGTCTTCAGGGTCCAAGCATCACTTTGATAATATCTTGATTTGGGATTTCTGTCTTAGCCCCAAAAGCATGAGCTAATAAATTCCCATTGTTTAAGTCAAACCATTGCATGGCATTTGCTTCAGAAGCCCAGAAAACTAAAACACTGACCAAAATAATAGCAACAACAATAATAATAAATATTCTTTATTTAAAATAATATGTAGCATTTAAAATTCTCTGTACAACACATTGAGACCTTCTAAGCCTAGCAAAAATGAAAATTAATTTGGAAGTGCTTTATGGTCATGAATTAATTATATATTTAATATCATCCCCACAAGAAATCTAATAGATCCTGAGGTGAAGGACAAAACTCTCCTATAGAAAGTCAGATTATTGACACTCCGAAAGAATAGAGAAGTAAAAAATCTTCACAGATGAAATGAACAACCTATTTTAAAACCTAAAGGTTAAGTTCTTGCCAGGGAGGTCAAAGAAAGTTCCAAACCTGAAATGTTATATGCAAAACAGAAACCAAAATCACTTTTTAGAGACTTGCCTTCCTAAACATTATTTTCTGTAGTCAAACAGATCTTGATTCAAATTCTGTTACTTTAACCTTAAACAAGTCACTTTTCCTCTCGGATACTCCTCTCCTCCTCAATTTTCAAAGAAAGTGACATTGTCTGTTCAAAGCACCCGGTATGATGCCTGGTGCCATAGTCTGAGTTCATTAAATGATCATTTCCTTCCTCCATGGAGATTACCTGCCTTAAGCTGGTGAAGGTCAAGGGGTCTCTGGAATTCAATTACTAGAATTCTTGTAATAGCAATTTCCTAACAGAGATGACTGGGAGGTGCTGATTTTAAAATATTATAATTTTAATCTGATTTCTATGCAGTCTGATAAATTTAATCTCCAAAATCAAAGTGCCGGGTTGATTTTCTGTGGTCCAAATTATGTTAATTGTAGAGATGAATTTAGAAACTTTCCATTTCCAGTCACTGAATTGTTAGGACTGATGCATTTTAAATAAGCTATTAAGCCTTGTATAACTGACTTCCCCTCTCTGGATACCAACTGTGGGGTATTTACAACATTTAGTCCCATTAGGGGCTGCTATGGCATGAGGTTAAAGCTATTGAGCAAGTAGAGGGATCTGGATGCCCCAAATACCCCCAACTCTTCCCTTCAACCCAAGTACCTTCTTTTTACATGTTGTATGCAAAGCGCTTCTGTGTAAGACTGTTTGAAAAACGGTTTATAAATTTAAAAATTTAAGAACCACTGCTGTAAGGGAACATATACTCAGGAGTGATGGTGTGACCTTGCCTATCTCTCTGGTCCCATTTCAGACCATTCTCATGCTTACCCACTGTACTCTAGCCACAATGACATTCCTTCAGTGTTTTAAATGTGCAAAACTCTTTCCTGTTTCAGGGACTTTGCACGTGTTATAACTTCTGCTTGGTCCCATACCTTTCAACTAGCCAATACATATCCTTTATTCTCTGGGTCTATGTTTATTCATCACATTTCCAAAGGGTCCTTGCTTGTATCACCATGCTCATCGAGGTTAATTTTTTCTCTAGCATTGCCAAATAAAATACAGGACACCTAGTTAAATTTTAATTTCAGATTTTAAAAAAAAGGTTTTTTCATCTTCTATATTTATATTAAAAGGCTAGTTCGCCTATATTTTTATTTGCTAAATCTAACAACCCTATTTTTCCAATTATTCTCGCTCAGAATCCTATAATTTTCCTTCATAGCAATTGCATTGTGATTCTCATTATTTAACACATGTCTGATCCACTAGACTATAAAGCTCCAATGGGCAGGATCTAGTCTCTACATTTCTCATCTATATACATAGCACTTAGGACAGTTCCTAGAACACAGGAGGTAAAAACAATCTAAAACTGTTGAATTAATGAACATATATATATGTTCATTAATATATGAGACATAAGTTTGAATCACAACATTTGTAAATTACTATGTTATTTATTATTACCTATAAAATGAGTGCTTGGACTAGACAATCCCTACAGACTATCTTGGAGTGCAAATTCTTTGTTATTATACTTTACCATAAAGGAAGTGATCATTTGGACTCTGAGTATAATTATTTCTGAAATTCTGAAATTCTGAAATAGTTCAACATATCCATAATGATAGATATGGTTATTCAGCCACCTACCATACAATAGATACTTAAATTACATGATCTCTAGTCCTTAGAGATTTCTTCTATCTAGGTAGTAGATGTGTTTTGTAGAAGAGAAAACTGAAGATCAGAAAACTTGACACACTTGTCCCAGAACACACCAAGAGTATACTAAAAACTGGGTTGTTTCAGTCAACCCCCATTTGACCTTGTAGGTTGATATTTCCCAGAACATCTCCAAGCTTGGGTTCTAGATTGAATTAACTTCTACCAATTACACATACTCAAGCAAAATTTGAGCAGCAGAAGTGAGGATTATCAACGTCTTGAAGCTCTTGGCTGTTGTTGCTGGCAGCAACACTCTAGCCAAGAATCTGTTTCTTCAACCTCTCCAACAAGTTTATAATCGCCTCATCTCCTATATTAAACCTCCTCCTTTAAATAACTATAGTGGTTTCTGTTTCCTGCACTAAACACTGATTGATGCAGCAAGTAATCAGCAGACCTCAAATTCTAGTTCTTTCAGCTCTAAAGTAAATCTTGCTTTTTCCACTCTAGTTTGCTACCTACTAATTCTATATATATGATTTCTTATTTTCAAAACAAAATATCTTAAGTTCCCCTTTTTTCCATAACAACTGATGGAAAAATCTAGTATATAGATTGGGTCTAATGTGGATGATTGTAATAAAGAGTTGTAATCCATTTTTTATGTTTGACTCTGAAACTTTTTAGGCTTCATGCTTCCATTTTCACCTTCTGACCCACATTTGGGAAAGTCGATGTTAAAGCCCAGTGCTCCATCTTTGAGCACTAGTGGGAAGTTCAAACCACTTTCAGGAACCCTCATTCTGGCCCCACCCTCCTAATTACCACATAAACCCCAAGCCACTATCTTTTCCTTGTTCTCTCAAGCCATTTTCAGACTAACTTGGGGACCCTGCGCTGCTCTCCCACAAAACCTCATTACATGAGTGTGGCAGTTTGAGATTATTTTTTGAATCCCCAAAAAAGAAAAATTATGTTTGTAAATTAATCTGTTCCACTGGATGGGATACCCTTTGATTGCATTAAATTCAGCTGAAGGACCTTCGATTAGATTACTTGATAAGATACTTTAGGGCTTTTGATTGGGCTATATAAGTGAGGCATGACTCAGTTTGTGTCTGTCCCCTTGCTGGGTCTGATAATATTGTACTGATAGGGACAGACAAAAAAAAAATAAAAATGGAGCCAGCATATTTGATTCTTCAGTGTGAGAGAGAGGATTACTTAAGCACAAAGCCCCCAAGAGGCTGGGCCCAAGGAGCAGTTCAGGAGATCAGCCCTGCTTTTGCCTGATAGCTTACAGCTGAACATGGAAAGAAAGTGGAAGAGCCAAGACTGATATAGCATGCCTGGAAAGAGACAAAGATTCCTGGTTCCTGAGCTCCAAGAGATTATAGATTCTGGAGGGGAAGGCAGAGACTTCAGCAAATATTGGCAGCCATTTTGTTTCACCATGTGGCAACACCACCGGGATCAACAATAGCTGACTTTGGTGAGAAAGCACCTCAAATGGTGCCTTGAGTTGGACTTTTCACAGCCTTGGAACCATAAGCTTTTACCCCAAATAAATTTCCATTATAAAAGCCAACAGATTTCTGGTACTTTGCATTGGCAACCTTTTGGGAAACTAATACAATGAGTAATGAACCTTTTCATATGATTTTGGTATACATCTGGCATTATCAGTCTTGATATCTGAACCAGATTTCAGTTGGGTGTCCATCCTATTTTTAAGGGTGGCTACAGAATTGACTATAGGTGCTATAACATTCCCAAAAAACAATATAAAGAGAAAATTTTTTAAAAAAAGAAAAACCAGAATATCTGATCTAACAAAGGTAAAGCCGACTCACAGATAAAATTTCCTGAGGACAAAACAGCTTTATTTGAAGAACTCTTACCTAGAAACTATTATGTGAAATGACTATACAAAAATATATAAAAATTTTTATGTTAAATCCAATTGTGATTCATTCTAATAGCATCAATAGAAATGGAATTATTTCCCACACCCAAGCATTTTCTGAAATAGCTTTTGTGTTAAAGAGCAACTTTAATGTACAACCAATATGAGGTTGTTAAGTATTTTTTAACTACTGGGTGAGTGACTAAGAATTAATATTTCAGGATTAAAATTCATTAATTATTGGGTTTCTGCTATCTAGTCATTATAAATCAATGATTAATGTTATCTCCATGGAGTATCTTTTAGCTAAGAAGTTGATAAATCTAACAGCCCCAAGCAGGGACATAAATATCCCTTATAGATTCCACAGCATTTCAAGTGGCTTTGAAATAAGACAGCACCATTCCATTGAAGAGATATTTATGTCTTGACAAAATGAAATAAAATCACAAAATTTTAGACCTAGATAGACCATTTGAAATCTTTATCCTTAAGACCTTAATTACAAAAAGAGGGAATGATTCATAGAAGTTAGGAGTCAAGCAGCCCATGTGTGAAAGTGCTGGTGTTATATGGGCCCCAGATCTTAGAGTCATCAGCCCAATGCTCTTACCTCCATAATATCTCCCTTACCTCCAATAAAATTTGCCCATAATTAACGGGGTTGAGGCTAGTCTATCTGGCACCTTTGTGCAAATAGATAAAGACACCCTCTCTGAGTGGATGCACCAAGATGCAAAGTTGGAGAACTGAAATGAGCCTTTTCTTCAGCTCCCAGTGGCCCCTTAATAGGTTGCCTTTGTACAATATGTAAAGTGTCTCGTCATACCCATTGGCCCAGATTATGAAATTACATCATGCTTCAGATGCAGAGGAGAGTAGAAGAAGTGGAGTTGGAGATTATAGAGGCATATTCATTTTCAGGTATTTGCAGGCAATTGTGAAAAGTACTAAGAAGCAGAATTATTGCTATGGGAGTGCATAGCAAGGAGAGCTAGCCCAATCCAGAAAATAAAGGTGGTGTCCTTGAGGAAGTGATGTTTAAGCAAAGAGTTAAAAAAGGCGTAAGAACTGAAAGAAATAAGAAGAGGGGAATAAGGTAATAGAAAAGAGCACTCCACTCATAGAAAACCTTGGTGAAGCTCTCTTTGCCAAGAGAAGCCCACACAAAATCTTGGTGTGTATTTCTGGCTTTCTCTCCCATTTCTCAGCAAGCTCTGTTCTTTCCCCCATTTCCCAAATAAATTCTTTTTACTGGTCTAACTATAAAAAGAAAAGAAAACCTTGGTGAAAGACTTTAATCAGTGGAGAATATAGGTCTTTTGAAAAACCAAAGTGTTTGTGTGTATGTATATGTATATATGTATGTATATATATATATATGTATGTATTTATGTACATCACATGCTTAGACCATAAAGAACACCTGGATAACTGAACAAGATGAGGTTGGTGAGATAGTCAGAGACTAGATTATTGAAGACCTTGTATACCATAGTGAGGGTTTTATTCTTTAGTTTAAGAACAATGGGAAGTTGCAGGTTTTAAGTAGGGGAGTGGCATAGTCCAACTTATGTTCTAAAGTTTAGAAGATTTTAGAATCTAAAAAATTTCTTTGGCTGCAGTGCTAAGAATAGATCAGAGGTTGTAGAGACTATAAAAGGAAGATGTAGAACTAGTGAAGAAGCCATGGTTATTGTCCATATATGACATAAAGGCCATTTGGGCAAGTACAGTGACAAACAAAAGGAGAGAAGTAGACAGGTATGAGAAATATTTAGGACCTAAAACTAACTGAAATCAGAGAGTGATTTAATGGAGAGACAAGGCAAAGCCAATAGAAGCAAAGCTTAGGTGATTCATAGTTTTCTTGGACAAATAGTGGTGCCATTCATGGAAAGAGAAATCACTGGAGGAGAAATATATTTGAAGAAAAGGTTAATGAACGTGATGTTGGACATGTTAAATTTGAAATAAATGTGAGCCACTGATAACAAATGTCAAAAAGGCAGAGGGGTATTTGGGTCTGACTTCAGAGGAGGACATAGTGATATGAGAGGCAGCCACATAGAGCTAGTAATTATACTATGAACAGAAATGTGATTTACATGCAGAGTTTAAGAAGTGATGCAGACCTAGTTTTTACCCTTGAGAAATACCAGCAATTTCATGCCAGGTATAAGACAATATACTGACATAGGAGAAAGTTTAGAGACTATGAGGTCAGGGATCCAAAGGAAGTATATGTTTCAAGCAGGATAGAGAGTTCCCAAATAAGGTATGTAGATACTCACCCCTTCTGAAGGTGGAGCTTAGCCTTCTGACCCCACTTCCTTGAGTGTGGGTTGGACTTATGATTCAATCCCAACATATAGAATACAGAAAGGAAAAAAAGAAATAGTAACTATACAGCAGACATATCTTGCACTCTACTTTAACCTTAATGATCAAGGTTAACATCACCAGTGATATGTTACTATATTCCCCCGACATGATGCAATGTGAAGACACATCATTTCTTTGATATTATTCCCCAAACCCCTTAAGCCAGTCTAATCATGAGGAAAACATCAAACCAACACAAATTGAGGGGCATTCTACAAAAATACCTAGCCAATACTCTTCAAAAATGTCAAGGTCATGAAAAACAAAGAGTGACTAAAAAACTGTCACAGAGCAGAGGAGACTAAGACAAGGCAACTAGTTTCAGTGTGATTTCTGAGGAGGATCCTGGAACAGTAAGAATATATTATAAAAACTAGTGAAACCCAGATAAAATCTGGACTTTAATAATAGTAATATACTGATGTTAATTTCTTAGTTTAGATAAACGTATCATGGTTATGTAAGATGTCAAAATTAGGAGAAACTGCACAAAGTCTATATGTCACTACTATCTTTGCAACTTTTCTGTAAATGTAAAATTATTCCATAATAAAAAGCTGCTTAAGAAAATGTCCAGTGGATTTAATAGTCTGAATTATAACAATATTTTCTGACTTTGAGGAAGTTCATCAGTTTATTTTCAAAAAGATGAAGAATACACATAGCATAAATCCTAGCACTTTATAAGAGCTCAATGTTTGCCATTATTTTAGCTTGTCCTCAAAAGAAGCCTTTCTGCTTCCTTTCCCACTCTTTTCTCTCCCTGTTGCTGGAATGTGCTCAGAGCATTCACCACCTTGCCCAATTTGTTCAGGCCTTCCCAGAAAGAGAATGGGAAAAGCAAGTAATATATGCCATATCGATTATCAGCCCCAATGCATATTTAGTTGTGGACCTAAATTTGTCACCACATAATATAAATTAAGTATAAGGAGAGCCATTAAGGGAAAACCTCACATAAAACATATATTAAAATATTTTTAAAATATTAAAATGGCTTTATTTAAGCAATAGGTTTGTTCACTGTACAACTGAACCCTAAACACTTTAGATGCAATTTACTAAGAATATGTTATAAATTACTATGCTGAGAGGGCAGATGTGGCTCAAATGGTTGGGCGTCCGTTTGCCATATGGAGAGACCTGGGTTTGATCCCCGGGACCTCCCAGTAAAATAAAAAATATATATATAGAAGGCGCATGGGCTGCCAGGCTCTGTGTGCCGGTGAGCCGCCAGGCCCCGGGAGCCATGCAGCAGGATGATGACGTAACAGGAGAGAGATGCAGAGGAGAGACAAGACAAAATGCTTTGAAAGCTCTGAAAGCCAGGAACCGAGGTGGCGCAGGTGGCAGGACACCTCTCTCCTACATTGGAGGTCTCCAGGATCGAATCCTGGTGAAGACTGGAGGAGAAGGATGAGAGGAGATGGCAGGAAACAGACACAGAGAATTGCACAGCAAATGGACATAAAACAGCAAATGGGGAAGGGGGGGGTTAAAATGGATAAAGTAAATAAATAAGTCTTTAAAAAAAAAAATTACTATGCTGAGTGGGAAGTAGAAAATGAGAGGAATTTCAAGGTCAGTACTTATCCCAAAGTGTACTAAATCATGCTTTAAATAGCATCAATATATACACATTTCAATGTACACATGTTATTAGTGAGAAATATATGAAGACTTTTATCATAGTCATGAATTTTTTAAATATGTCAGGTTTAAAAATGTTCATGATATCATAATAGAGGGGTGAAATAGGATAGCTTAAAAAAAAAATCTCTGTTACTGACCTTTAGCACGTGAATTATAAATTGAGAGTTGCATAAACTGTTATGTATAACCAAAGAACAAATCAAACCTTATTTATCCCACTAGCCTTCTGCATTTCCTGACTGGGGTAAGGCCCATGCTTTACCTTTTATTGGCTCATGGTATGTGTTTTAATTATGTATTCATTACCGTTAGAAGGAGGAGAATGGGCTGTTCAGGACTTGGCCTACATCATGAAGTACTTAAGGAGAAATGAATCTGAGGGAAATATTGAGTCATGTCCTCCCCTGTGTGAACAGAGGCGTGGGAATGTGGGGGGAGTCTTTACATGGGACACTTGCTGGGACAAGTCTCATTGTTCCATGTAGAAATCAGTCAGTCATGGGATACTGCTTGGGCTGCTGGCAGTCACAGGCCAGTTTTGCTTCCTCCTTCTCTTAAACACCATGAACATAATCAATAGGTTTCCCAATCTCTCTCTCTCCCTCTCTATCTCTCCTTCCCTCTCTCTCCTCCTCTCAAACCTCCCCCTAGCTCCCCACTCCCTCTCCATCTCTCCAGCATCATTGGTAGTTTAATATAATGTTGCTCATGTTTCTAAATTACGGGTTTGCTATATGTGGTGTGAGAGGCAATATACAGTACAGCGATTGAAAGCACGGTCTCTAGAGCCAGCTGGGTTTGAATCCCAGCTCTGCCATTTACTAGGTGCAGGCCTTGGCAATTTACTTAACCTCTCTGGGCCTCAAAATGGTGATAATAATAACATCTTCCTTTTAGAAATGTTGTGAGGATTAAATTAGTTAATACGTATAGAGCATTTTAAGTAATCCCTAATACATACAAAACTCCATAGAAATGTTTACTCATTAGTTTCCTCATGCTTCCTAAGCTTGAATTGCCTGTGGGAGTCACCACAAGAATCAGGCAGACAGTCTAATCTATTGGATGTGAAGTGGGAAAGACAGAAGTCCCTGGCAATCAATGACCAAGCACCTATCCATACATTGGGCAGAATGCACCAGGACATGAACCCTAATGCGAAAAGGGCCAGAAGGAGACTAGGGAGAGAAAAGGCTGCTCTAGAGAATGGGAAGAAATCTCATCACAGATTTCAATGTCTCAGTACCTTGTTAGGACGTTCAATACTCACTGGTTACATGGATAATCAGTCACTGTGGTAGCAGCACAATAGCCCCAAGGATATTCACATCCTAATCCCCAGACTCTGGTAAGGTTTACGTGGCAAAGGGGACTTTGCAGATGTGATTAAACTATGATCTTGAGATGGAGGATTACCCGGCATTATCTAGTTGCCCCCAATGTAATTACAAGGGTGGTAATAAGAGAAAGAGGGGCTAATTAGAGAAAGATTTGAATGGTATGCTCCTGGCCTTGAAGATGAAGGAATGGAGCACAAGCTGAGGAATGTGGGTGGCCTCTTTAATTTGAAAAACAGGCAAGGAAATAGATTGACCCACAAATCCTCTAGGAAGGAATGCAGTCCTGCCAACACCTTGATTTTAGCCCAATGTGACGCATGTCAAACTACCAAACTCCAAAACTGTAAGATAATGAATGTGTGCTATTTTAAGCCAGTTATTTGTTATAACAGCAATAGGAAAGTAATATAGTCACCCTACATTTATATCCTCTGATTTTTTTTGTTCCACCAAGAAACACAGTCAAATACCATCATTACATATGGCTACTACGAAGATAAATCAAGAGATCAGGCCATGTGGGGAGCCCTCAACATTTCCTCAGTCTGCGCTTCATACCAACTACACACAGCTACATTTTAGTTCCCTCTTTTAAACAAGTCAAGTAAAGTTTTTATCTCAATTTCACAATCTAATTGAAACTTACTTATACAAATGTTTTCTGTTAGATATTTCAATTTTTACATTATTTTTCTCAAATTGAAGAAATAAGCTCTGTCTGCTGCTAGTGGAGTAAGAGGAAATGATTTAAAATCAACAGAGTTCTCTTGTCTCCACAGTCATTCACAGTCAAGATTATCCCAGCAGATAAAATCCTCTACTCTGATACAGGGGACTGTGGTGGCTAGTTCAAATGGTATTGCAGGATGTCGAAATTGTCAACTGTCTTTCCATTTTTCGCTTAATCTTTAGTCAATAAGTAGTTAGGTGAACTAAATTAACCTCTTTACTCATTTCTCAGCCCAACATAACAAGATGCTTGGTACCTAGGATACATTTTCATTGTTTTTCTCCCTGTGTTAACAGTTCTATCTTTGACCCAGCTCTCTGCTTGCTGAACTACACAGCAGGACAGCCAGTGATCAATGGCTACCCCTTTATACTACAACAAAGCAATCTGCTTCATCATGTCCTGCAACTCAAGATTCCATCAAGGAAGGAGTGAGGGGACTAAACATATGGGATGGAGGAGGTAGCAATGGATACTGGGAAGGCACATAGTGACCCCATTCTGAAGAGTAAATCCAAATCCTCTTCCTTAGAGCATAGTGAATGTTACCTGCCATGTGTGATAATTTTATTCAATTCATTCTAACAAACATTAATTGAGACCTTACTCTGGGCAAAGAATAAGGATAATTAAGTCACACATGGCATTAGGGAAACTGCTGGCATTTGTACTGATGATAGATACTAAAGAATTAACAAAAATAGATGGAAAACTCTAAAAAATTGCACTGGTGGTATAAGATTATACTAATTATAGTAATTTATGGGAACTGCTTATCACTAATGCCTAATTATTATGCAGCACAATCATATTATGCATGCCATTAAATGTGTGAATAAGGAACTTTGGTGTGTGCTATATTAGATTAGATTAAAACAATGAAATATAAACATTCATGTTCATTCCTCATAATTTGTTACTTGTGCAGTAATTTGTCATCCACTCACAATTTTTTTAAATTAGAGAAAAATGTTTAGTCCATGAATAAGATAGCTTGTTTCTTTATAGCAGGGAAATTTTAAATTGATTAGTGCACTTGACTTTCTGCGTGAGTTCCCTATCATTGCCGTCAAGAATTGTAGTGTGTATTGCTTTTTTTCTCTCAGCTTTTCTTACAGATAATTTTAATTTCCCTTGGCCAGCATTCTATTCTAGAATAAATACAACTCTGACAGGCTCATATCTTAATTGTCTGCAGAGAGGATAAAATAGGTAAATGAATCTGATCAGCTCCTTATGGTTAAACCAAATCAGCCAGCTATTTGCAGGTTGTCAATCATTTAATCAAGAGGACCATGTACTAGTTACTGCAGAAATCAGTTAAAACAACAAAGTAAGATGGTTTCAGTGTCAATGTGGTGCAATCATGAACAAGTTGACATTTGTGTCCCACTCCCGGGATCTAATGGAAATTTCTGGTATAAAAGGATTTGAAAGTAAAGAGCATTCTGATTCTAAGAGGCTGAATTCTGACTCAATTTACCCATTCTTTCAATGAAAATGTATTAGAGGTCTACTATTATGTGCCAGGCACCATGCTATGTAGTGGAAATGCAAAGATTCCTAAGGCATTCTCCCCCAGGAGTCTCTTTGGGGTCTACAGAAGCATACTAAGGAAGCTGCTTATATTTTTTTGTTCAAAAACAGGAAAATAAGCATAAATCATTGACTTCGTGAGGCTATTAAAGAAACTGAGGCAGGATATATAAAAACCAAGCAAATGTATATTTGTCCCCTCTTCCCACCCTATCTACATTATTTCAAAACAAGACTCAACTTCTGGGGTCTGTGGTGTACAAACCTATGCCCTTACTAGCTCTCTCTTTTCTTTCTTTTTTTAATGAGAGGATGTGTAGGTTTTCAGAAGAATCATGCACAAAATACAGGACTCCCACATACCACTCCATCATTTACACCCTGCATTTGTGTAGAACATTTGTTAGAATTAATAACAGCACATTTTTATAGTTGTACTATTAACTACAGTCCATAGTTCAACTTAGGGTATGATCTTTCTCTTATATTCCAGGAATTCAACAGCATTGACAACAATAACAGCACAGAATTCCTAGGAAATAAGGTGTAGGGACATGTATTTAGTCAGCCAAAGGGGTGCTGATGCAAAGTACCAGAACTCTGTTGGCTTTTATAAAGGGTATTTATTTGGGATAGAAGCTTACAGTTACAAGGCCCTAAAGAGTACAACTCAAGGTTGCTTTCTCACAAAAGTCTGTTGCCACATCTTGCTTCTCTTGGAGCAAGATGGCAGGTGATCTCTACCTGGTCTCTCCTTCCTTCTTTCTCTTAAGGCTCTGTGGGTCCAGCTTCTGATCTCAGCTGTAGCATAGAGCTCATTTCATTCCCGGTCCTATCAGGGGCTCAGGTCTCTGTCTCTTTAGCTGCGAACTATCAGGTGAATGGCTTAGCTCTCCCTGGGGTTTTAACTATTTGAGCCTTCTCCTTTCTGTCACATGGCAGGACCGAAATGACCAAGTTCCTCCTCTTCATTGTGCATCTTCTTGAGTGAGTGTCCATTTATATCAGCCCACCAAGGCGCGGGGACTCCACCCTGAGGCATGCCCTACTGATATGGTCAAATCAAAGCCCTAATCTTTTATCAAGTAAACTTAAAACCTTTGAATTTAATACAACGAAAGGGTGTTACACCCAGAGAAACTGAACAGTTTACAAACATAATTTTTCTCTTTTACGGGGATTCATAAATAATATAAAACTGCCACAGGACATAAAATGATGTGTAGTCTATTTGAATCTCTGGAGCTACTTTTTCCAGCAAACACCAATTTTTCCTTCCCATTCTCTAACCTCTGCCTTGCCAAACCCATCACTAAAGGGTAGGCAATATTACCATCAATCTTCTGCATCATTCAATGGATTATTGAAAATGAGCCCCCTTACCTCAAATCCCTACCCATTATTCCTCACTGGAATCTCATTCCTAGAAGATCTAACCTATCCAATCAGTACACTACCCAAGTTTTCCCTTCAATTGACTCTGCCATTGTGACTTTAAGTCCTTATGCTTTAGCCTTTCCTTTAAAGACTGCTCCATCTTCCTCCTGTTCTTAAGTGAATCTTGGCTTTCCCATTTGGGGAGAGGTTGGATGCTTTATTGCAACTCTCTGAAATAAAAGTCACCTCTCCCATTCCCATAGACACTCAGAACAAGCAGAATATGTCAGTCCATTTTATTCTTATCATTCTTGCTGATTATCATGGTTTTATGATGACTACAATGTCTTTAGGGGTGTGAGAGGGGCTGACATATATATATATATATACCCATATCCATGATCTGATATTCTTGTAAGAATTTATGGGGTGGGATACCAAACTAGATTGATCATTGATGCTCTATCATCTCTCAATGCCTTTTCTCATTTAAAGTTCATACCGTCCAGTAATATAGGCTCACTAGGTTCAATTGTGCAGGTTGTACCATTTACAAATGTCCCCAGCAATGGGATCCAAAATCCAGCTAAAGTGTCACTACCATCCCAAACCTGAGCCCTATCCCAGGGTAGTATCAAGATCTTCTAATCACACAAAAGCAATGTGTAAATTTTTCTGGCCCTGTACTTATATCACCCTCTCTTCAATCTCATTGTCATCTTCTGAACTCCTGTAACTCACCTACTTATGCATAAGCTTCCAGTCTATGACTTCTTCTATAGCCCTCGGTGGTAACTTCATGCCCATGTGGATGATCCTTCACATGCCAACCTTATATATTCTTAACTTCCTGAACTCCAACAATTCTTAAGCTCATTTTGCTTGGTTTGCCATATGCATGGCCATCCCTTGAGGATGATCATCATTGAAATTTTTCCTCCTCCAAGATCTAAAATGCTGAATTTACCCACTTTGACCATCCTTTATTGTTTCCACTTCACCCACTCACTCACTATATTGCACATATTCTTAGCTTTAGTCCTTCAGGTTCTCTTTATCTCCACAATGCAGGTGACTTCTTTCCAAATTCACTTGTATACCTACCTGATCTTGGTCAGTCACTGCACTTGTCATGATATTAATTTGAATGCCATATCTGTTTTAGTTTCCCAGGCTTTTCAAAACAAATACCAGGAAATGGATTGGGTTTAAACTATGGTATTGGGGTTAGAAAAATGTCCAAATCAAGGCATTATCAAGGCAAACAGCAAGGCAATGCTCTCTTCCCAGAGAGTGGCTACCAGTGAGCCTGGGCTCCTCTATAACATGGCAAAACACATAATGATGTCTGGTGGTCTCTCCCTTCTCTTCTGGGTTTCGTTGACTTCAGCTTCTTGCTTATGTGGCTTTCTCTGGACAAATTTCATTCTCTTATAAAAGACTCCAGTAATAGGATTAAGACCCATCCTGATTGAGGTGAGCCACACCTTAACTGAAGTAACCTCATCAAAAGGTCCTTCTTACAATGGAGTCACACCCACAGGAATGGATTAGATTTAAGAGCATGTTTTCCTGTGGCACATACAGCTTCAAACCAGTACAATATCATTTATTCATTCTACCTCATTATATCAAAACCCTGAGCAGACTGCACACTTGCATTCTTTACTCTTGCTGCTAAATGGCAAAGTGGGGAGAGTTTTGCACTCAGTCTTATTGGATATACTTCCATCTATCCTCAGTTAGGTTCTGTTGCTCAGCAAACAGTTATTAACTATACTATACCAAGAGATAATACTGAAAATTTGTGTCTCCATTTCCCCAACCATAAAATGGGAATAATATGTATGTATGAGGCTTTTTGCAAGGTTTAAATATAAAAATAATATAAGTTTCTCTATTAGTCAGGGTTCTCTAGGGAAACAGAACCAACAGGAGATATCTGTAAATATTATGAGATTTTTTTGTAAGAACTGTCTTATGCGACTGTATGGATGGGCAAGTCCATATTCCTTAGGTCAGGCCACAAGGTGGAACTCTGATAAAGGTCTTCAATGAATTCTCCCCAGGAGAAGCTGGCTGGCTAAAGTAAGGATAGAAAGTCTCTCTTCTGATTGTTGAAATCATCACTTCTCCTTTTAAGGCCTTCAGTTGACTGGATAAGACTTTTTCCCTTCTTCAAGGAAATCTCAGTTGATTCTAGATGAAATCAGCCATAGATGCAATCATCTTACTAGTGATTTAAGTCCAAGAAATGTCCTCACAGCAACAATCAGGCCAGTGCTTGCTTGACCAAACAACTAGGCACCATAACCTGGCCAAGTTGACACATGAACTTAACCATCACAGACCATCCCTTGTCAATTTGGCAGCCATATACATTTGTTTAAACCATACTTGATCTCTAAATAAAATAACAACATTCACCTTTCTACCTAACAATACTCAATTGTCCTGTGTACAACTGAAAATGCACTATCTTTTCCCAGAATAGGGTACAAGTTCTTGGATAACATTTATTCTTCATATCCTATAACTTAAATACTATAACATGAGGATAATACAACTTATGTCATATTATAAGGGGATAAAAGAGGGACGATAACAAAGATATTTGCTTTATGTAAATAAACAAACATATTCATAACAAAACAAGGAAGAAATATTCCTAACCATTACAGTCCTTGTTTCTGTAACTGGTCATGTAATTGTAGTTCATATTTATCACTATCTACTTCCACAAGTCATTTCATATTGCCCTTACTCTCAGCAAGCACCTCAGCTGACCATAGTTCTTTCTCTAGTAAGATGACCCAACCCTTCATTCCTAAAGTTTCTGGGCCATTAGTAGTACTGCCTGGATTGGGTTGTTGGAGTTTTCTATTGACTTTAATCACAGGGCATCTTAGTACTAAGAGACACCATAGGTTATCCCCCATATTCCAGATAAATTCTTCTTTACCTCTCTTGTGTAGCTGCAATCTTATTTCCCTTTGATAGTCGACATCAATCACCCAAGTCACTACAGTCATTCTCTTCTTTGCCTGTTGATGTCAGAAGCATTAGGAGCCCAAGTGGCCAGGTGGCAATCCTAATTTTCAGTTCAATGGAATCATTGTTGTCTTCCAGTGGAAGCACTCTTCCTTTTGGAACTAAGACCTGTAAAGCAGCAGAGATTAAGGTTGCATGGAAAGGAAGAAAATTTTTTTTCTAGTGGATCACAAGGGTTAATAGTGAGTGGTACCATTCCCATTTCCACCCCTTGATTCCTGGGCCTGTGAATCATGGCTATGGGAGAAACAGCAGCATAGAGTGGATGCTGATTTAGAGTATGCACAGCCTCCTGGAGAACATTGTTCCAGCCCTGAAAGGTATTGCCACCTAGTTGGCACCATAATTGAGACTTCAAAAAATGCCATTCCACTGTTCTATCAATCCAGCTGCTTCAGGATGATGAGGAATATGGTAAGACTGGTGAATTCCATGGGCATATGCCCATTCTCACATATCATTTTCTGTGAAGTGGGTTCCTTAATCAGAAGCAATGTTATGTGATGATGGTTGTATTAGTCAGCCAAAGGGGTGCTAATGTGAAATACCAAAAATGGGTTGGTCTTTATAAAGGGTATTTATTTGGAGTAGAAGTCCACAGATACCAGGTCATAAAGCGTTAAGTTTCTTCTCTCACCAAAGTCCATTGTCACATGTTGGAGCAAGACAGCTGCCGACTTTGCCAGGGTTCAGGCTTTTTGGGTTCCTCTCTTCCTGGGACTGCGTTTCTCTCTCCGGGCTTAGCTCCTTTGGTTCCTTCACAAGGTCAGCTGTAGACTATCAGGTGAACGGCTCACTTCTCTTCTCCTGGGGCCTTCTCTCCAATATCAAAACTGCTTCTCAAAAACTGTTTCAACTCTGTTCTTGCCATGTTTTTTATATTTGATTCCCCACCCACCAAGGGGTGAGGCTCAACTCCCTACTGACATGGCCCAGTCAACACCCTAATCATAACTTAATCATGCCCAGATTAACAGCTCAGTTTACAAGCATGATCCAATTATATTTTTGGAATTCATAATTACATCAAACTGCCCAACTGCAACAATGGCGTAAAAGGCATTCTATAAGTCCACAGATAGAAGTTTTGCAAGAAGCATTGCATGCAGAGAAGGCAAACCCATATATGGATTATGTGTCTATTCCAGTTAGAACAAAATACTGCCCCTTCTATGATGGAAGTGGTCCAATGTAATCAACCTGCCACCAGGTAGCAGGCTGATCACCTCGGAAAATGGTACCATATCAGGGAGTGAGTGGGCACTCAGCAGTGGCTGTAGCCAGACTGGCGTTGGTGAGTGGAAGTCCATGTTGCTGAGCCCATGCATGACATTCATCCCTACCATCATGGCCACTTTGTTCATGAGCCCATTGGACAATGACAGGAGTAGCTGAGGAAAGAGGCTGCGTGCTAGCAACAGAGTAGATCATCTTATCCACTTGATCATTAAAATCTTCTGAAATCACCCCCTGGTAAGCATCACGTCGAACACAAATATCTTCATTTTTCTTTGCTCACTCAGAAAGGTCTATCCACATACTTTTTCCCCAGACCACTTTATCACCAATTTTCCAATCATGTTCCTCCCAAGGCCCTGACCATCCAGTCAGATCACTGGCAACAGCCCATGAATCAGTATATAAATACACCTCCAGCCATTGCAAGACACTAAGCCAGAGACTTGTAACTTTTATGGTAATAATTAATGTTGGTTCCTTTCTTCTGCTATAGGAACGGACCCCAGAAAAGCCTAAATCTTGGGCTTACCAGGGGATATTCCTAATAAATTGGCCTTTGACTCATCCAACATCATTGAAACGCTTAGAAAGTTTCTGTAATAATCACCAATGGGCAGGCAAGCAAGCACGTAGACCAAGGCTTCAGATGAGTTTTCAGGATCTAAGAGGGTGTAAAAAATATTGCCAAAAATGGCAAAGGGGCCTTAAGCTCTTCATTAACTGTACACATTTGTATTCTTTTCCATTAAAAGGGGTTTACAAATTACATCTATTTGGAAACTTTTCTTCAGTTATAACATTATGCTATTGTAACAAATATGCATCCACTATCTTCCATCAGTTATACCTCAAAATGGTACTCCATCTGTATCTATATGTTTTTAATACTGGAGATAAATAGTACATTTTTCTTCAAGTCTAAATTTTTTTTTTCTTTTCATCCCAACCCTTTCTCTTCCAGATCCTTACTGCCTCACAGGATCTGCTGAATCCTTTCCACAAGCCTACAGGTTTTTCACCATCTGATATTTTAAACATAATGTCTTAGGCAATGCACAAGTGGTGATTTCCAGCTTGCAAACAAGGGTGATCTCTCCTGTGAAGTCATTTCGATTCCCAAACTGACAGTAAACACTCCGTACTCCAAAAACAGATACCAATCTTTCTAAAAACTTTTGTATGGCCCTTAGAACACAGATAACTACAGAATAAAATAGAACATGAAACCTCAACAGTTGACTGTAGGTTCCTGCAACAAAAGATATATGATTGTTGAGATTGATAATTGCATACAGTGAGCATTCACTGAAAGTGCTATGTGAATATAAGAATCAGCTGCCAATAACACCTCAATAAAATTAGGAAGAATAGTTTAAACAGTTTAGGTTAGATAATGAAAAATGCTCTAAAAGTTTTCCATTTTCACCTACTGAACATATCCTCTGTTTAGGGTCCAGAGAAAAGACAAAGAAAAACCACAACACTTATTACCAGTTTCATAATTTCAAATATAAACAGGTTAATAGGCAAAGTGTCAGAGATGAAGTCATAATAAGATGACGTTAAAAAATACTTTGGTTAGAGTGCCAGATTACTGAACAGAATAGAATTGTGGTGGGAAGGATATTTTGCAAGGCTGGGAGATATATCTTTGAATACCTGTATCCAAGATTTTCAAATTCATAACTTCACTGGAAATGATGCAAATAGCTGTAAGGGCCAAAATTACTTTAAAATATTTCATAAATGATACTAATATTAAAGCCTGCACACAGAACCATGATATGAAACTTAGAGCTTTAGATTTGGGCACTACCTAACCACAAAATGAAACCATAGACTGACCTCAAAACTATGAAACTGACTACTTTTCCCTATCAACCAATTCTCCATTCTAAAAACCTAAAAATTCATGTTTATTTAAAATCCCCTCAATTTTTAATCTGTATCAAGGAGAAAGCTAAGCCTGACAGCAGTTAAATATATATTTTCTTCAATTTGATTTTACTTTTTCTAAGGAAAGAAATATTTTAACATGACAGAGTTTAATAGCTTAGAGAGTGAAGGAAATAAATGGCAGCCAGGAAAATATTGGATCCCTTTTAATACCTGTGATAAGCTTCCTTGCCCACAAATCTCATGGACCAGTTGAATCATTTTAATATTTACAGAAAATGAGAGATCTAAATGATAATTATGGTTACCATTCACTATGAGATGTCTAAGTCCAAGAAAAACGAAAATGACCCAGAATATTTCAGAGTAAAATTTATATAAATTATACCTAATTTATATGAAATATATAAATTTTTATAATCTATAATAAGTTATAGTAAAGACTACAAATAGAAAGTTGAATATTGACACAAAACCATGCATTTTTTCTTTTTAGATATGGGTCTCCAAATGATCCTGAGAAAAAGCAATATTTTTAAATCTGAGGATTCAGATTACCATAAATGCATTCATATTTATAATTTCTGAATGTATAAATGAACAAAGTTTAAGAACTTTGTAAGAGGTCACAAAAAGAATACCAAACCAAAAAGAATCCAAGTAAAAGAGAAAGAAGGAATTTATAAAATATAGGCACAAAAATGAATGATAGGAAACCAAAAACAATATAACTGATACATTTATCAAAAAGTTGTCTCCTTGGCAGGGGGAAACATATAAACAGACAAACCACAATCAGGCTTAACCAAGAAAAAAGGGAGAAAACACAGACTCACACACAAATTAGGAATAAGGAAAATTTTATAAAAGGTGATGAGATTATTTCAAATCACATAAAGGATATGTGTATTTATTATCAAAAAGATTTACATAGAAACAGTTTTACTTGTCCATAGACTTTAATAAATGTTTTGCAGGAAAATGTTAACTTGTATTCTCTGGATGGTAGTATTATCTGTGAAATATTACCTCTTGATGGGATTTTTGAGTTGATTAGATGAAATACCAGATATTCATTTCCTACATTCAACAATTTCATTCAAGCATTTTGCATGTCAAACACAGTGCCAGGCAGTGAGTTAAAGAAAAAAGAAGAATTTCTGCTTTCATTTTATAGATTATGTACTTGGCAAATCAGACATAAAGAAAACACCACCTAAATAAATTCAGTATATAATTACAAACTGCAATGCGTATAAGAGGAAACATACAGTGTAGTTTGGGAGCACAGCGAGTTACAAGTGAAAGTACCAACAAGCTAGGACATTGTGGGTGTATGAGCCATGTCAGTCTTGGCTTTTCTTGTTCTCTTTCTGATGCCCAACTAATGATCTTTCCATGAAACATACTGCTTCTCAAAGAATCCAAAATAAAAGACTTACTAAAATTTCCTAAAGTTATTACAAAAAAATAACAAAATCAGGGAATACTCTCAAGTCTGGATATTGGCACAATCTGGCACATTTGTGTGCTACTGACATCCAGTCTGTAAATCTCAGCTGTCTAGGCCTGTTTATGAGGTACCTCACACTGGCTAGCTCAGAGTGGGAGACTAATGAAAACACAAATATGGCTTAAATTCTGTGTTTTAGTGTTGCTGACCTCTCACCGCCCTCTAGCCCACATGGTTCAATAGTACTTCAAAGGTACGTACAATCCCATTGGTCACAAAGTAGGACCACTGTAGATAATGCATGCACATAACACTTTTGGATTATAATGCTTTTCACCATTTGTAATTGCATATGTGCCTTGGGTTTGTTCATGTGATTATTTGATCGTGTCTTATTCTACTTGTTTTATTTTTTACCTAACATTTTTCACTAACTGATTTTCTTCTTGTTTACTCCTCAGCTGAGGGGGAGAAAAAAAAAGGGGGGACAGAAAGTTGGTGGGTTCTAGAAAAGCCCTGATAAAAGGGAGGAAAAGTCCAAGTAAGGGAGGTGCATGGCCATTTTAGATTGTGTGGTTAGGGAAGGCCTGGCCAGGGAGTGACATTTAGGCTAAATGACAATTAGGAGCCAGCCATGCAGAGATTGGGAAAGCCCATTCCAGGCAGTGGAAAGAGCAAGTATAAAGCTCTATGGTGGCAATGGGCTTGACTTAAGAAGCACCAATGAATGGGAGCTTAAAGGATAAGGGAAAACTGGTATTAAATGAGATCAAAGAAATAGGTGGTGGCCAGGTCATGTAGGGTTTTATAAAACCAGGGAAAGGAGTTCATGTGTTTGCTTTGTACTAAATGTGATGAGAAGACATTTGCTATTTGAGAGTGACGGGATCTTTACTTTTTTAGGATAACTTTTGCTGCTATGTAGAGGATGGATTATGCAAGGATTCTGGTGGAGGTAAGGAAGTAGTGACTTGGACCAGGGTGATAGTAGCAGAAATGGAGGAAAGTGGATGGTTTAGGATGTGTTTTGGAAGAGTGAAGAGCACATGCTTGTGAGTTTGAGTTGGAGGATGTAGGAGAGAGTGAAATTAAAGATAACACCTAGACTTTGGCTTCTCAGCCTCAATGTCACTTGAGTGCTTTATGGAAATGTAAAAGAATGAGGGAAGAAGAGCTGGTTTGGATGGACATACCAAGAGTTCACTTTTAGTTTGAAATGCCTGATAGATGATATCTGTATTAGTTTTCAAGGGCTGCCATAACAAATTACTACAACCCTAGTGGCTTAAAAAAATAGAAATTTATTCGTTTGCAATTCTGGAAGCTAGAAGTCTGAAATCAAGTTGTCAGCAGGACCACGCTTCCTTTGAAGGCTCTATGAAAGAATCCTTTCTTGCCTCTTTCTAGCTTCTGATAGTTGCCGGTAATCCTTGACCTTTCTTGTCTTACAGTTGCATCACTCCAATTTCTGCCTCTGTCTTCACATAACCAACATTCCAGTGTGTGTGGCTCTGTGTATAAATATCCCTCTCCTTTCTCTTATGAAGACAACAATTATTAGATTTAGGGCCTGTCCTAATACAGTATGACCTCATCTTAATTTCATTATATCTGCAAAGATACTATTTCCAAACAAGGTCACATTCACAGGTACTCAGGTACTAGGGTCTAGAACCTATCATTTCTGGAAATACAATTCAACCCACTACAAGATCCAAATGAAAATGCCAAACAACCAGTTGGTGAGATATACACAGAAATAAGATTATAGTCTGGCTTTATAGGCCTGGGAAATATTTTATCTCTTTTGAAAGAGTTGACTTATCTTTACTCTGATCCATTATATTTGCATTTTAATCCTTAACCCCCAGAAGGCAATTATATCTTACTTATACTCATGGTCTTGGGAATCACTTCATTTTAGACCCCTAACAGAAACATGGGGCCATATCTCCTCTTTCCTTACAGCCCCATAATCATTACACATGATGAACTTTGGAAATCCATTCTTGACTGATAAGGTTCTCCAAGGTAAAAGACCTAAACAGTGGCAATCAGTGAGAGAGCTATAGATATGTATGCTTCCTTGTCTGAAAGGCATATTCAAAATGCTCATTCATGGTAATGAGGCCTCTTACTGGGAATTTTATTTTATCTCACCAACAATCATTTCAAATATAGAAAAATGGTTATTTTGATGCAACTTAAAGAGGTACTAGGAACTTGTATTCGTAGTTGGTCTCCACTTCTAATTATCTGTATGATAATGGACAAGTTATTACAACATTGCGGTTTCCTCATGAAATGAAGTGAAATCTCCCCATGGGATAATCTCTGCATCCTTTCCTTCCACAAAATTAAATGTAAAAGAAATCCACTATTCTTCCAGCACCAGTCACCCTTAACTGTGACTCATAAATAATAATAATAATGTTTCACAGAAAGTATGGCAAGAAGTAAGGATTGTTTGCAAAATGCAATTTAAACAGATCACATTTTATGGCTTGCCATTTACCGTAGTAGTAAATAGCAAATAGGCAGTTGTGCCTACGTGTATTTGCTGATCTGTCAGACAATGGAAATAAGGCCAGTGCATTATCCCTTTATAAACCCGGGCACGCATTCATTCTCAGGGAAAGGCATTAAGTTTTTATTGAAAACGACAAACCACTGCAGCTGGGGTGAACTACAGAGGGGGGTCCTTCCATTATCATTTAACATATGCATATGTGTTTTTCAGAGAGTGCCAGGGTTTTCTTAGCCTTGTTCTGCCATGTGTTTGAGTCAGCATTCCCAACTATTTTGATGATTTTAAAGACTAGCATTTTCTCATCACAGTTTATGTACCCATGTCGGGTTCTCACTTCATTTCATTCACCAACTCTAATTATCTGATTTTCTTTATCCTGATTCTTTACCTCAATATCTCCAACACGATTTTGGTTTTAAAGCTTCCTTGACATCCTTTCCAGGCCCCAGGTGGCTATTTCTTCGCAGCTGAAATCTGCTAATGCACTTAAGATAATGTCCTTCACCCTTGGAAATAGAAAAAGAATAGCAATAATCACTGATTCTCAGAATGAAATCTCTAAACATTTTATGTTTTCCCTCTTTTAAGTGCCTTATAACTCTTTTTTTTTTCTTTAAGAAGTAAAAAGTCTGGGTATCGAAGTATTACCTCATATAACTACCAGAAATATTCAAAATTGCATGTGATTAATGTGGTTATAGATTTATTAGTTGGGATTCATCTACTGTATCTTCCTCTATTTTATTTTTACAATGAATTTACAATTAGTGCTGTATACTTTAGCTCAGTTGTATTGCATGTTGCCTGCAAAATGGAAAACACTGTTCTGAACTACATTATAAAAACTGGAGGAATTTCGTTCAGGCTTATCAGACAGGTCAGAAATGATTAACTTCGTAGAGAGCTTTCACAATTATATGCAGCTGATAAGATGACTGAATTGTTTGCTGATATTTTAAACCATATCTTAGAAATGTAATGTCCACTTGAAAGGACACTATTGGTTAACTGTTCAATAAATTTCTAGATGAGCATGGGAAATTTGTTTATACTCTATAAAGAATAGAGAAGGTGGCAATCAGGTTCAAGGAAAACATAGGGAATTCAGGTTGGTAGATAGTTCTTCATATAAGTATATATCTGTACATTAGTACAGGTGCAAACTTTGCCCAAGGTTATATATACACTACAGAGTTTATTCTGCAATCTAGTATGATTCACAAGAATATGTTGCATAACTTACTGTCATACCATAGAATGAAGATATCTTGAAGGCAATAAAATGTGCCAGTTTAAAGGTATTCATTGAAGAAATCAATTCGACATACACAGTAGATAATTCCATGAATTCACTTTTGGATTATTCGAAGTAACATCTAAATAGAATCAACTGTTATTCTTTCCCTGAATAGGCTGAGTTTCTGCAGTATTGTTAACACATCACAGTAAGTATGGTTTAGATTTAATATAGAACAAAAATTAAATCACAACCATGGCTTACATAAACAACACAGATAAAGAGTAGAAAGCAAGTTTCCTTCCATTCCTCTACAGGCATACCTCTTTATATTGGGCTTCACTTTATTGTGCTTCTCAGATATTGCATTTTTTTCCAAATTTAAGGTCTATGGCAACTCTGCACCAAGCAAGTCTATCAGTGCCATTTTCCAACAGCATGTGCTATTTTGTGTCTCTGTGTCAGATTTTGGTAATCCCTGCAATATTTCAAACTTTTTCCTTACTATTATATTCATGATGGTGATGTGTGATCTGTGATCTTTGATGTTACTATTGTAATTGTTTGGGGGCACTACAAATCATATCCATAAGAGACAATGAACTTAATGGATAAATACTGTTTGTGCTCTGACTGCTCCTATGACCAGCAGTTCCCCCATTTCTCTCCCTCTCCTCAGGCTTCCCAGTTCCCTGAGACACAACAGTATTGAAATTATGCCAATTAATAACCCTACAATGGCCTCTAATTGTTCAAGTGAGAGGAAGAGTTCCATGTCACTCATTTAAATCAAAAGCTAGAAATGATTAACCTCATGAAGAAGGCATGGCCAAAGCCAAGAGAGGCCAAAAGCTAGGACTTTTGGACCAAACAGTAATCCAAGTTGTGAGCACAAAGGAAAAGTTCTTGAAGGAAATTAAAAGTGCTACTCAAGTGGCCTATATCTGTCATTTCAATGTCATTCAGGACGATTCCCAAGTCCCGAAAATGCCCCCATATTACACCTGTTTTTCCCTCTCCTTGCCCTCAGAGCTTCAAGTAGCCAGTGAACATACAAATGATAAGAAATCAAAACAGCCTTATTGTTGATACAGAGAAAGTTTAAGTGGTCTGGATAGAAGATCAAACCAGCCACAACATTACCTTAAGCCAAAGCCTCATCCAGAGCAAGGCCCTTACTCTCTTCAATTCTATGAAGGCTAAGAAAGGTAAGGAAGCTGCAGAAGAAGTGTTGTAAGCTAGCAGAGGTTGTTTCATGAGGTTTAAGAAAAAAGTCATCTCCATAACATAAAAATGCAAGGTGGAGCAAAAAGTGCTGTTATAGAATCTGCAGGAAGTTATCCGGAAGATCTAGCTAAGATAATTGATGAAAATGGCTACACTAAACAACAGATTTTCAGTGTAGATGAAACAGCCTTCTACTGGAAAAAGATGCCATCTAAGGCTTTCACAGCTAAAGAGAAGTTAATGCTTGGTGTAGCAGTTTGATATTATTTATGAATTCCAAAAAGAAATATAGATTGTTTGTAAATTGGTCAGTTCCTCTGGCATGATAACCCTTTGATTGTATTAGATTCAGCTGAGATGTCCAATTAAATTATGTTACGATTAGGGCTTTGATCCAACCACGTCATTAGAGTATGACTCAGTGTCGAGTCCCAGCCTCCTTGGGGATAAAACAGATGCTCACACAGAAGTAAATGCATGGAGAAGGAGAACACAGAGAAGAACACAGAGGGAGAAAGGCAGCTATATAGACTGCAGAGGCCCTGGGATGAGAGATGAGCTTGATAGCCTACAGCTACAGCTGAGCCTGGGAAGAAATGAGCTCCAGGGAAAGAGACAAGCCCTCCAGCCCACAGCTGAGATCAGAGGAAACTGGGACCACAGAGCCTTAGGAGCGAGAGGAAGGCTGAACACTCACAGAGCCTGGCAGCTATCTTGCTCCAACACATGGCCAGTGACTTTGGGTGAGAAAGTACCTCTTATGATACCTTGAGTTGGACTCTTTAGGGCCTTGTGACTTTAAGCTTCTACTCCAAATAAACAAAAGCCAACAGAGTTCTGGTACTTTTCATCAGCACCCCTTTGGCTGACTAACACACCTGGCTTCAAAGCCTAAAGGACAGACTGATGCTCTTGTTAGGGGCTAATGCAGTTGGTGACTTTAAGTCCATGCTCATTTATCATTCCAAAATCCTAGAACCCTTAAGAATTATGCTAAATCTCTTCTGCCTGTGCCCTGTAAATGAAACAATGAAGCCTGGATGATAGCACATCTGTTTACAACATTATTTACTGAATATTTTAAGATTCCTTTTAAAATATTATTGCTCATTGCCAATGCACCTGTTCACCCAAGAGCTCTGATGGAGATGTACAATGAGATGAATGTTGTTTTCATTCCTGCTAACACAGTATCCACCCTGCGGCCCATGGATCAAGGAATCATATTGACTTTCCAGTCTTTTTATTTAAGAAATACACTTCATAAGGCTTTAGCTGCCATAGATAGTGATTCCTTTCATGGTTCTGGGCAAAGTCAATTGAAAATCTTCTGGAAAGGATTCACGATTCCAGATTCCATTAAGAACATTCATGATATATGGAAGGAGGTCTAAATGTTAACATCAACAGAAGGTTGGAAGAAGTTGATTCTAACCCTCATGGATGCCTTTGAGGGGTTCAAGACATTAGTGGAGGAAGTAACGGTAAATGTGATAGAAATGGCAAGAGAAGTAGAATGAGAAGTGGAGCCTGAAGGTGTGACTGAATTGTTGCAATCTCATGATAAAACTAACAGATGAGGAGCTGCTTCTTATGGATGAGAAAAGAAAGTGGTTTCTTTTTTTTTTTTTTTTTTTTTTTATTATGGGTAAAAATCAAAATTTTCACAATACATACCAACATTTGCAAAATGATATATAAATATATATGCATATATGTACATTTGCTTACAAAAATGTTATTTATGTATATATATAAATATATTTTAAGAGGTGCTTAGATACCCAAAATATTACACGGAACCTACCGGGATTCCCATGTTGCCCACCTCCCACACCTCCCACCACATCCCACACAAACATCTCCCACAAGTGTGGCCCACCACCCTCAATGGACTTACACATCCTGGGGCCTTGCCACCAACCATAGACCACAGTTCACACCGTAGACAACTCTCTCTTCCACACAGTTCTGAGTGGTATGTGCCGTTTTAAAATGGCCTACATCCATTGCCACAAAGGTACTCAGGACAACCTCCAAATCCCAAAGAAGCCCCTGTATTTCAACTACTCGTCCCCTCCCTGCCCCAAAAGTGTTTAGTGGCCACTGGCTCCACCTCATTGTTATAATTTCTTCCATTGCTAGAATCACCATGTGTGAACAACAGAATACCATCAAGTCCACTCTAGTCCATAGTTCTTCCCCCAATCCTGAGGGGACTGGGATGGTGCTATCCAGAAAGTGGTTTCTTGAGATGGAATCTACTCCAGATGAAGATGCTGGGAACATTGTTGGAATAACAACAAAGGATAGAGAATATTACATAAACTTATTTGATAAAGCAGCAGCAGGGTTTGAAAGGATTGACTCCATTTTGAAATGAATTCTACTGTGGGTAAAATGTTATCAAACAGCTTTGCATGCTACAGAGAAATCTTTTGTGAAAAGAAGAGTCAATAAATGTGGCAAACTTCATTGCTGTCTTATTTTAAGAAATTGTCACAGCCACCCCAAGCTTAGGTAACTACCACACTGATCAATGAGCAACCATCAACACTGAGCAAGAGCCCCTACCATCAAAAAGATTTAGACTCACTGAAGGTTCAAATGATGGTTAGCATTCTTCAGCAACAAAATATTATTTTAATTAAGGCATTTACATTGTTTTTTAGACATAATGTAATTGACACTTAATAAACTATGTATAGTGTAAGCACATAAGCACTGGGAAACCAAAAATTCATGTGACTCATTTTATTGCAATGCTGTGTTCTGGAACCAAATCTGCAATATCTCCAAAGTTATGTCTGTGTTTACAAATCCTCTCTTTCTCACTCACTCCAACAGTCCCATTTAGGACCTGTGGACTCTTCCATCCAATCCTACTGGTTACTTCTCTCTTAATATCACAAGCCCCGCACATAGTCATAATTCCACTGTTACTTTCCCCAGTAATAGGAAGTGAGACATTGAATTTATCTTCTTGAATAGTCCCAACATTGATGCCTGCATGGAGAAAGTCCTATATTTTAATATAGAGTTCATTCTTAAAATAGTGCTTGAGAGTTGACTGTATAAAAGTAAAAACAATAAACATCTATATTATAAGTGAAGATTCCATTTTCAGAAAACTAATATTTTTTAAAAATTCCTTTCTGAAAGTATAAAGGTTTATTGATGTTATTGTTTTGTTTCAAGTTATCCAATAGATAAATAATTATTTTAAATGTTAACAACATGGATTTTCCTTTGCTTCGGACCATAAAAATTAATTTTAGAAAAATTGTTTTAACTTAATTGGGGTGACTGGCTTGAAAGAAGAAATTGGTTTTAATTGGGAAGAAGGCATTGTGATTGAAAAAAATCTGTAAGAGATTAAGCATGGATTGAGTCTGGAATTTTTAGGTTGATTTTTTTGTGTGTGTGTACTATCCATGGACTTTATTTTTTTTTTTTTTTTAAAGATTTTATTTATTCATTTATCCCCCCCTTGCTGCTTGCGCTCACTGGGTCAGCTAACCACGCCGTGCGGGCGGGCTTGTCTTCACCAGGAGGCCCCGGGAACCGAACCCGGGGCCTCCCATATGGTAAACGGGAGCCCTACTGATTGAGCCACAGCCACTTCCCCATGGACTTTATTAACAAAGGTTATCAGAGGAATATGAATAACTATCTTCTCTACACAAAAGATTCTCTGATGAGCTCTAATCTTATCAATGGGTATTTAGAACTATGAATTTCTCCTTGCATTTAGATCACTAGAATGAGGTTTTGATGCAAATTTGTGACCTTGGTCAAGTGACCTGAGGTCTCTAAGCCTCAGTTTCCTCATCTTTAAATTAGAAAAAATGAAACATCAAAATGAAAATATGAAACATACCAGCAAATGCTGATATGCTGGATTCTGCTACTGCTGTAAAAAACAGTTCTTTGTCTCTGGCCCAGAGGTCTTGTGACTTCTGCTTGCATCCGTGAATCTGCATCTTGCTAACTTAATAGCTTGCAAGTAGTTTAAAAATCTCAAATCCTTCATAGTTCTTGACATATATTTTATATGGTTGCTGTGAAGATTGACTTATACAATGCTTATATAACTACTCAAAGTATGGGCAAACAGCATAAAAAATCGTAGCTATTAATCAAATCACAGTTTTATAAATATCTCATTTTCATCTATCACTAAGCTTAAACTTTCAGAAACTGTATTAAATTACAAGTTTCCAGTATTTAATACAGTCTAGCTTTTTATTTTCTTTGATAATTGAACTAAATTTAACGAACATTAAAATAGATTAAAAGTTTCACTTTTACTATGTTTAATCTTGCCATCTTTTTCTCATTTTCAATTTTCTCATTTCAAAAGACAAGAACAATAGAAAAAAAAAAGACAAGAACATTATAACATTTCATAGTCAAATAATTAACAAAAACACTGGTATAAAAAGATGCTAATATTGCCAAAATCAAATATTTGCAGACATCTCAAGCAGGAGATAGTTGAGAATATTTGTCAGTCGATGTCTGGAAACAGATTTGTTATGAGAAGAGCAGTTGAAGGGTGGCATTGAATAATGTACAGTGTTAAAGCTGATTATATTAAAGCCAACTACCACCTGTGGACATAATATGAACAAAAAAATGTAAAATTCCATAAATCTATTCACTTTTTGTACAGCTAAGGATCTGGGTTTGTCATTTTATAAGTATTTCTAGAGCTATGTCTATGTACAGGCAAACCCTAAAAAGTCCCAGTTAAAGAAGTCAGTCAAACTAACATTAGTGTATAAAAACAAACATATGAACAGATAATGCTAAAAATAAAAACATATTAATGGTCTCAATTTTCAGCTGTTTTGACTGGTAATATACAGATAAGGCCGTCAATTTAGACTATATATAAATGCCTACCAGATAAGAAAAACAGACATTTCAATTTTAGTATAATATCCAAAGTAACACCATGGATAAAGTTATGTCCAATGGATGTGAGTGTGATTTGAGGGAGATGTATGGATGCAATTATGTATATTTGTGAATGTGAGAACATTTTCTTACAATTAAAATTGTACACACACACACACACACTAACAAAAAGAATATAAATCTGGAGAATTTTTCAGCTATTGCCTTATTCGGAAATCAAGAAATGGATCACAAATACAAAGTCAGGTAGTACTAAGAACCAAGAAAAGATATTCCAAAAAGACGTCTTTATTATTGTAAAGTTAACAAAGGGAGTTTTAAAAGATAATTGGAAGAGCATACATTAGATTTGAAACCAAAAGAAATAAACCTGGCTATATAGATGTATGAAAAAACATTGAAACATTCTTAATAGCAAAATTATTAATCTAGAGCACTGGAATATTATGAAACATTGTTCTTGAGTATCTTTAAAATAATTAGAATGTTTCCATATCTCAAAAGAAAGTTATGAGAAATCATTGTTTATGAAGTATTTATCAATATTCTGGTGATAATTAAAATGGAATACAATACTGGCTTTGTATAAGTCAAGGTTCCACCAGAAAACTAGAACCAGTCACATACAGAAACTCTCGAGTAGGAAGTGTCACTGCAGTTCCCAGGCAGAATTTCTTCTTCCTCGGGGAAATCTCAGTTCTCTTCTTTAAGGCATTTCAACTGATTAATCGGGTCCACTCTGATTATCCAATATAATCTTCTTTATATAAAGTCAACTGATTGTAGATGTTAATACTTTCACAGCAACACCTAGATTAGTGTTGATTGACTAACTGGCTACTAGACCCTAGCCAAGTTGACACATAATACTGACCACAAGAGGTCTCATCATCTGGAAAAAAAATTTTTTTTGGTCTTCATTTTTTGTGCATGGTTACACACACAAAAGTAAATGGTAGGGGAAGAGATGAGGGTAAATTGAAAAGAGAGACAATAATGAATTGAATAAAGACATTGTCTTCCTGAATTACTAAGCTGAATTTAGAGACAGGTAAACTTTTTCTATACAAGGAAAGTTCACAAATTTATAAACTTTAATAATATGATACCACTTACCAAATTAATAACAAGTAGGAAATCAATAAATGTTGAATGAATAAATGAAAAGCTATAAAAGTGGACTATGCAACATTTATTAGATGTTTCTCTTCTCTTTTCAAGCATCCAAGTTTATGGATTTTAATTTTAATAAAGTAAATCATTTCAATAAGTAAAGAGGAATGTGTTATTAGAGTTAAATGATGTTAATACAGATATCCCTCAGTATCCAGATAAATGCATCATAAAACAAACATGAATAATGTAAAGCATAGTAACTTACTGGAAATAAGACTCATCAGATTGGATATTTTTTAAACATCAAAAAATTTCCCCAAGGATTGAAATAAAAAATTTTAGTGAAAAATTCTTAAAATGGATGAGGAAAGGAATCCACACTCCTAAAATGTAAATACCTCCAAGCTTTTAGCTATGTACTTATGTAACAAATATATTTCCCATTTTGTTTGTTGTGCACAACAAATAAAGGGTTATAACTTTATTCAGAGCAATATAAAATTCTCTTATCACTACTAGGTATCTGTGGAGTAAAGTTGTTAGTTTCCTTGCAATAGTTTCTTTTCAAAATTAGGGAAATGTATAGACTAAAAGTAGGGAAGATAACTTTATTATGTAATAGGATAATGCTGGTGAAGATAATTTTAACATATCAAATATAAATTGTTAAAATGCTATGCTATATTTTACTTAAAAGAATGCATGTATATCTCCAAGACTGGAGTAAAATAATGATCTAACAGTAGAGTTAAAATGTACCCATATTAGTGTAGTCCTGTAAAAACTCACAGTTCAAAAGTCAATAGGAAAATAAAAAAAAAAGTCAATAGGAATTTCTAAAACACAGGGGGATTTACAATGGGAAAATTCAGCCCATTAAGATTCAGAAAGATTTATCAGCTCCCTCAGTATACATGAACTCATGCCTAATGTCCCAAATTAGAAGAATATAGTGTTTAAATAATATTGTTCATCTTTAGAGTGCTTTACAAACATTATCTAATTAATAAGCATAGACAAATCCTTCTGCGTCCTTCAAGGCTCTCAAATGGCATTTCTATGATTTGGAGCCTGATTAAATCTAAAATGTATCTGTTTCTCCTCTATAAGTCTTTTGCAGCAATATTTAAACCATATAAAATTTTAAGTAGCTTATCATCAAATAATTTTAATTCCCATGAAATTCTCTAAGTGTTTCAAATTTGTTTCCTAAAACTACTCAGACACTTTGTTCCTCTCCTTAAGTTTTCATAACCGACTTCTGGCCCTTCTCAGGAAGTCTGAACTACTAAATTGTTTGCCCTCTGTAAGAGGAAAGATATAGAAGCTATAGCTCACACGCAGATTGTAGATTACAACACATTTTTAAAATGTAACCAAATTACTTTGGAGTTTTGGTTAAAAATATTCAATGGCTATTAAACCTCCCAATTAATAATCTCACCCAAATATTAAATGAAGAACATTCTTGAGGGAAAAATTCTTGTACATTTATTCTTTTTCTTTTTCTTTATTTTTTCTTGAAAGAGTCTACTCATGTTTCCCTGGGCATCTTTGTTTGTTTTGAATTTTATTCAATATCTCTCTAAGCTCTTCTTTTCTCAGTCAACAAACTGATACAATAAATAGATTAGCACCAGAAAATATCTGTCCCAGAGAGATAGCCAAACTGCCTACAGAATATTAACGAATCGCAGTTCCAAATGCAGCTGTTGTCCTCATTGGCTTAAGCTAAGGTCTTAGAAAAGAGTAAAGAAGCTGCATGTGGGAAGACAAACTTGGAGCTTTCAATAAGGCCTTTTTTTGCATCTTTGTGATTATAAATGGAACCCTTGACCTTTTTCCAAAACTCTTGCATGATTTCTGTGATATGTATTCATAACAGCCAAAGTGTTTGCAGATAAATCAAAAGAGGCTTATGGTGATCAAGAAAAGGGATGATCAGAAAAAAAATCAATATACAAAATAAAGAAATTAGTATCAAAGAAGACTTTCTTTAATGTTATAAAAACAAGGAAGAAAAGAATCTTTGCAGACCAAGGAGCTTCTAAAGGGCTTACTCTTCCCTTAGAGAAGTTTACCAAAAATGAGTTAGTGCTCTCAGCTCTTCATTCCCTAAGAAGAGATCCCAGAACAGTTCTGTTATTTATTCCACAAAAATAACATTGCTCTGCTCTTACTAATACTTAGCTAGGAGAAGCAATAATATTTAGAGTTCTTATTGTGGTTTCAGTAAGGAAAAATCTAAACCCTGTACTCTACAGGGATTTCTCCAAGTACTGCTATATTCTCACCCACCCTCACTCACCAGGCTTTAGAACATTTGCTGCATCCGGGATAGCACTATGTCAGAGCACCACAGAAATTAGCAAAGTTCTCTCACTTGGCTCCAATAACATTTTCTTGCCAAACTAGCAGGAATTTAGTTTAAAGGAGGTCTTGGAGTTTTGTGGGGTCTTGTATGTTTGCTTGTTTGTTAATTAATTAATTTATTTATTTATTTTACTCCATTGCTATGTTGTGACTCATATTTCTCTTTCAAAGGTGGGATTTCAAAACTTCTCAGTTCCAGGTTTTCACATTTGGTAGAGTTGTTCTAGATGCTGAAGGGTACACCAAAGAATCATAATATATTACTATATATCAATTGAAAAGGTATTGTTTGTCTTGTTTTGTTTTGCTTTGCTTTGCTTGAGGATGTTTCTAGGATTTACTGAAGAGTGTCCTTGTGACTTTGGGTAAAATTTTGAGTCTTCTGTGGACCCCAGAAAAATATGTTCTTAAGCTAATCCATTCCTGTTCTTATAAACCTATTATAGGTGGGACCTTTTGATTAAATCACTTCACTTCTGAGCCTGTGATTAGATTGTGGGATCTCAGGGTGGATCTTAATCCTCTTACTGGAGTCCTTTATAAAAAGGAGAAACATGCAGAGACACAGAGAAGCCCCCAGAAGTGGAGAAAGAAGGCCCCAGGAGCCAGAAGCTGAAATCAATGGAACACAGAAGCTGAGAGGAGGCCACTGAGGGCCAGAGGCTGCTATATGCTTGATCGCACAGCTGCAGCTTAGGGAAAAAGCGTCTCTTGAAGATGCCTTGATTTGGATACTTTCACGGATTCAGGACTGTTAAGCTTTTAACTTAATAAAGCCCCATTGTAAAAGCCAACCCATTTCTAGTATATTGCCTCAGCAATCTTTTGCAAACTAAAACAATTTCCTTTATCTCCTTGTGCATATTTTCTTTCATCTCCTTGAACTGATTTAAGAGAGTTGTTTGAACTTCTTTGATTAGTTGTTCCCAATTCTGTGTCTCTTCTGAAGTTTTAATTTGTTCTCTTGACTGAGCCATATCTTCCTGTTTCTAAGTATGGCTTGTAATTTTTGCTGATGTCCAGGCTTCTAATTATCTTGATGAGTTAACTGTGAAGGTCAGTTTCTCCCTCTTGTCTGGGGCTTTATTTTTAGATGGCTTTATGTTAAGGTTCTTCTTTCATGCTTGGTCCAACTTATTCTAGACCTATGGAATAGCCCATGTTTAGCTGACAGATTTTCTTAGCTCTTCTCCATCTGATTCTTGCCCTGGATATGTAGTATAATTTTTAAGATTGCATGTTTTATATGATTGTTTCACCTCCAGAAGAAAACTTCCTTTCCTCTGTTCCTTCTTTGAGAACCTTGATCTGTTCTGTTTGCTTTCTTTCCTCTTATGAGGCTTTTATGCCTCCAATTTCTTCCGTGTTAAGGTATCCTGTCCCAGGGAGCCAGATGGGGTCAATACAGAAAGGTTGGTCATACCAGAAATGTCTGCTTTGTGGTTAGATGGTCCAGTGAAAAGAGACTCGACTGAGGGAGCACATCACTTGCCAGCCACAATTCTACCATAGTTTCTTTCTTACCCCCTACCCAGGGGCCCTTTTTTATGCAGCACTCGTCAGCAGCTTGTGTTCCATTCAGAGTCTCTGTGGATTTGGGTTCCTGTGCCTGGATATGCATAGGGTTCTATCACTGCTTTGAGTGCCTCTATAATCTGTGTCCCCTGTGGAAGGAGGGATTCGGATACTGCCTTTGGCAACGTACATGAGACCAAGTGAGAGAGAAGGAAATGGACCGGCGGGTCCAGGACAGAAGTGTCCTACTTGGTATTTTTCTATTTCTTTGATTCAGCATTTGTGGAATCCTTTTACAGTCTCTACCATCCTCCAACATTCTAAGCAAGTGGGGTTTGTCCTTTTATTCGCTGAATCTCTGGGAGTTTTTTTTTCCAAGGGATGCCATGTCGCCATTTTGATCAGGAGTTGTTTTTGTTTTTTCTGGTCAGACAGAACTAGATTTTAATCCATGGCTCTGCTAAATGTTGTCTGTAACACTTCAGAGAAGCCATTTAACACCTAGGTGCCTTGATTTTCTCATGTGCTAAAACTAGCTTGCCATGATTTTGAGAATTAAATGAGATCATGGAAACAAAGTGATTATCACATTTCTTGAGTCCTAATAAGTGCTTTCTCTCTCTCACACACACACACACACACACACACAAATTGTAGTTGAAATGGAAACTCTCCCCATCCCACCCCCAAAAACAACAAAATAAACTGTAGTTATTATTCTTATCAGTGGGGGTGGTGCATGGTAAGACCTGGTTCTTGTTTTTCAAGAGATGACACACTACTAGAAATATAATATAAACAGTAAAAAGATAAGTAGCATTAATTTTATTAAAAGAAATGTCTCAGGGGAAGCGGATGTGGCTCAAGTGGTTGGGCTCCCGTCTACATAAGGGAGGCCCTGAGTTCGGTTTCCAGGTCCTCCTGGTGAGGGCAAGCTGGCCCACACCCACCAAGAGCTGACCGCCCACACCCGTGGAGAGCTGGCACAGCAAGATGAAGCAACAAAGGGAGACAAACAGACACAGAGGAAACGTGCAGCAAATGGACACAGAGAGCAGACAGCGAGCACAAGCAACAAGGGGGTGGGAATAAATTAATAAAATAAAAATAAATCTTTAAAAAAAAAAGATATGTCTCAGATATTATATTTAGCAAAATATAAGTAGAAGAACATAGTGAACCAAAGGTGATCATAGAAAAGTGTAGGGCCAGAACTGAACCTTGAGGGGAAAAATGGTCCAGTTATTTGGACAAGCATATGGGATAGTAGGAAACAAAGCACTGGAAAGGTTTGGACACAACTGGAAAGGAGAGAAGCAATTGGTCTGGATGGAATAAAAAACAATATTTAGATGTACTAAAAGGTAGACTTGGGATCCTTTTAAAGCTGAAGAAATTTTGGATGACTTGAAAATTGTATTGTTGAGGGAAGACTTGACCTTGATATAATGGGTAGTCACTTGAGGCTTTTTTACTATGGGAGAAATAATACTGAATCAACATTTTATAAAGTCAATTCTAGACCGTGTTTAAAATGGATTAAAAGCGAGTGGCAATGGAGACAGGAAGAATGGCACAAGTTGAAGAACACTTGGAAGAGGATGTGCACTATGGGAACAGAGAGAAAAGATCAGATGAACAAGATATTTCAAGGGATGAATCAGTAGAAGTAAGTAGGTTGAATAGCCAAGGGCTTGAATGCATTTCCGTTGAGGTTTCTTCTTTAATATTTCCATTCATACAACTTTTGCTTCTCACCCATGCTTTATCTGCCCCTTTATAGAAAAGAAAGAGAATAATAAACAACCTCATCATTTATGTCTCAAGTCTATATCCGCATCCTTGGCTCTCAAAATATAAAGGCCAGGTTTATAAATCAAGTAAGAGAGAAAACATATTAGAGAGCAGGCTTAAGTGTTTTTCAACTTGAGTTGAATCAGTAACAAGATATAGTGTCTCTGTCATAAGCAGTTATAAAAACAGAAAGCTTTAAGGGTAGAATACTTCACTGTTCAACCACCATATCTGAGACTCCAGACCCAATGGCCTTCTAAGTAAATCAAACAACTAATGCATTTAACATAATTCTTCCCATATATGGGCTTGAAATATATGAGCCAGTTTCTAATTTAGAATACCAGTGAACTCATTTAGAATATTGAACTCTGGTTTATAATTTTGATAAAATGCAAACATTTTATTAACAGCAAAACCATTTCTTCAAGCACAATTTCACATGAAAGCTTAATTAAGAGAAACAAAGCTGTTCTGGAAAAATCAGGGGGATGGTCTCAAAGTATTGGTATGCCCCTCCCACGCTCCCAGCTGCAGTATAGACATATTATTGGAAGCCTTAAAACACCACAGAACATAGTTTGAAAACTACTGCCTCAATGGGCTTAACAGACTGGACAGAATTGAGAATGTGGTTCTAAAGAATTTTTCACTCTATGTAATCAATTTGAAGGTCAAAATGTGACATTGGCTTCATTTTATAAGACTAGCCTTCTGAACTCACTGGACTAATGCACCAGATGACCAGGAGCAAAATGAAAAAAATTAGTTACCTCTCCACTTTCATGGGCATGGGTGCAAACAATTTAAGTCATTGTTAAACCTACATTTGGTTTGCAGTCATATACACACAGTATCCTATAATCTATCTATAGTTCCACAGCAGAATTATTTATTCATTCACAAGGTGACTGATTGACAAATATACCTCCCATATCCAAGACTAGGTAAGAGATGGTGGTAAAAAAGACATGAAAAAGATGAGAGAAAATAAAAGAAAATAACATTTTATAGAGGCTTGCAGTTCAAATAGTGATTTTTCAACTCATAATATTACTTAACCTTTCTGGTATACCCAGGGAGTAAGCAGCATTATTGTTATTTCCATTTTATAGACAAGAAATCCAGAAACTAAAGTTTAGAAAGGAAAATAAATTTATTCAAGATAACACAGATAGAAAGGAGCAAAGCCATGACTCACTTGGAGTAGAACTTTGTTTCACAAGAAGGGAGAAAACTGAGAAAAGAAAATGCAAAAAGAAAGAGAAAGAATAATAGAGAACAAATAAGAAGAAGGGGAATTATGGAAAAAAGGAAAGTTGGAATGAAGCAAAGAAAGTAATGCTTAGAAGCACTGACATTGGCCACATAAATTTATTGGTATTAACTCAGTGACTCATTATATTTGTTAATTTAACAAATATAATCTCATAGCAATATTTTTTTCCCTTTCCTGGTTATGAACCTTTAAACCAAGTCTTCTGCAAAATAGTCTTAATCCATATCCAATCAATCCTTTCTCAATATATCAGATGATGTGGCAGACTTTTTTGTTAAAAGGACTTAATCATCTTCCACTTAATTAGTTTATATATTTTTTAAGTGATAATTTATCTATTGGCTCCCTTACAAAGTGTAACACAAACACTCACAGGCTCACACACACACACGCATGCACACACACACACACATTTGACAGAGGAAAAGTCTTCTAGTATTTATTATAAAACCCTGATTAAACCTGAAAGCAAAGTCTCTAGATAACTCTACCTAAAGAAAGGGGAAAGTATGAAACTCCTAAAATTTCAAAATATAGAAATAAAAATGGACAAGTAACAAGTCACTAATCAGGACATGATTATAATAAACATGCTGCAAAATAAATTGAAAATCTGAGGAGGGAAATGGTTCATCCTGGGGAGCTTTCAAGCTAGTGACTAGCCCTTGAATTTAATTCTCAGTTTAATGTACCTCCAAATAATTGAATAACAATGAATGACTCAGGAGTACCACAGATGGGGAGAATTAAGGGAAAGGCACGATCTTGAATAACCTATCTAGAGAATGGAGGAGGAGGGAGAGGGAGTTAAGAATGAATGTGAAAGGATTAATATTCAGTGTTATTTTCATTGTAAACATTGACTAGAAGATAATGAATTCTGGGCCTGGCTCCTGAGATACAGGTTACCTGCATCCAGGGGAAGGAGACATGAATAATTAATAATCCACTTCAAAGTTCACAACCCCCATCTCCTCCCCAAGGTAGTCATCAAGAAAGGCAACAACCAGCTAATGGGAGGATTGCTTAGAACATCTCATGCAAATTGAAGCTCCTCTGCCTCAAGGTTTTCTCTCCTCTGCCAGCTCAGGAAGCAGCTGGTTCCCTGAACTCCAGGAGACAGCATTTAGCCCCTTTCAACCACAATCAGCCACCTTCTTTGCTTCTTTGAAGATTCAAAACACCATAGGGGTCCATCCATCAATCAGTAAGTTGTTTGCTAGAGAACCAAGTCTGTTACCTACAGCACAGAGCTCAATATAGGCAGGGACCTAATTTACCTATTCACCGAAATACACACCAGACAACAATTGTCCTTCAGAGAGAAACATTTAAAAGCCAGCGTTCTTCCCTAATGGACAGGTGAATATCAGGCTTAGTACACTCGATTTTCATATATTTTCAACGTTCTCCTACCAAACCCAGTACAACAATTTCAAGCTTAGGTGTACATAGAAGTTGTTCACAGAAATTTAACCCTGAACACCATCTCTATAAGTTTTGATTAAGTAGGTCTTATGTGGGGCCAAAAAATTTATATTTTACTAAAAAAAAGATCTGAAGTGACTGTCATGCAAGAAGTCCCTGAACTAGACTTTGAGAAACACTGAGGAGCACACCATTGGCATTTACACATTTACTCTTTTTCATCAAATCTAAATTATGAATGTCATATACAATGTATCTAAGGCACCAAATTGAATCCATACACAGTATAAATAAAATTGGCTTGCAGGGGCATGCCAATAAACTAGTATGCCTGTACATCTTAAGGCATAAGATGTTGGCTTCTTATTTGTCTGCTCATATTTTTTGTAATGCTTCTCAGAAATAGTTTACCAAACACACACATAAACACACACACATACACACACACACAAAAAGAAAATTATCTTCTATGGCAAGTAGTCTTTCAATGAAAGAGAAAATGTTAGGGGAAGTTGAAAAGTTGGAAATGAATAACTTGGTGGAAGAATAATCCAGTTAAATTCAAAGAGCTGCCTTTATAGGATGAGAATAAGGAAATCTGCACATACACAAATACACACATTTACAATCTGCTATTAAAAACATCATATTGACCAAGTCATTTAACCTCTTGGAAGGTACAAGTTTCTTATCTACAAAATAAGGATATTGGACTAAATTCCATATGGCACAACAATCTATGATTTCATTTGCCAAAAAAACTTCACAGAACTCATTGCATTACCTGTGATAGAGTTGTCCATTTTAACTTAAAGCTAAAGCCCAAATATAGCTTATTTCTTATCCCTTCTTATTTTTTTTCTTTTTGTGTTCCCAATCTATTTATCACTATTTAGATAGGACTTCCTTCCAAAAGGAAATAATTGACATACTCAGAATCAAATCATTTGAGGACAGTTTAAAAAGCAAATTATTTTAAAGGAAATCACAAGGACCAGTGCAGTATTCTGAGGCTAGTAACTTTAATGAACCCAGGCCTACTATAAGGAGCTGTGGCTTCTGGTGGAGGAGTGCATGAAGCCCGTGACAACTCTGCAGAAAGGAAGTCAGGGGACTATATTCCTTGCCTTGGTTTCCTCCCTCTTCCCAGTTGCCTGCTAATGCTCCCCATCTGCCAAACCAAATAAACCAGAGGGCAAGAAGATTATAAAATCCATAAAGATAAGCCTCCTGGGGCACTGAGCATGGTGAAGAAACATAAAGACTCCACAATTCCCACCAAATCTTCTATAGAAATCAATGGCAACTCCAACATGAGGTTTCTACAAATTTGTACTACTTAACAATTTTCCTTGTCACCTCTGAATTCAATATCCTGTTTCGGTTGAATCCTGATGTTCACTTTGTGTCTTATGAATGTTGTTTTATCTACATTCTTTATTTCTATCTCCATGCATTAACTACCATAAAGGCAAGGCAGAGTGAAGCCAGTAACAGCGTTGAAAGATTCCTACTTAATAATCAAGAAATTCTATGTATGCTGAAAGAACATTATATTTTCAATCAGACACTTGGGGAAAATGTTAGTCCTGGTAACTTTTAGCAGTTTGACTTTTGAGAAGTCACTTAAATCTTCATTTTACTATATTTTCTCATCTGCAGAATTAGAGTGAAAACCCATCACACCAGGAAAGTTGGGAGAATCTAAAAAGATAAAGTATATGGAAACTTTTTGTAAAATCCTACAAGTGATACAAATAGAAAATTCCATTGATATCATCAACATGATCACTAATAAAATTTACTCTTGGCTTAGAGAATAGGGCTTATGTCCATGCACATACAATGAAGAATAAGTCATGTCCCTGACCTCAAAGATCTAAGGTGTCAATCTAAAAAATTATTTACCGTGGATTAGAGTGGAATAATAAATTCTAATTGAGTCAAATGAACAGTAGAAGTAAAAATATAATCATTGTGCTGAAGTGATCTGAGAACATCCATAGAGGAAGTAGAACTTAAGTTATCTCTGTTACCCTTCAGATTTCACAGCTAGAGGATTTCTGGAGATGGAGGAAAAAAAAGAAGGGGAGAGGAGAATGTTTGGGAGTGGGGTGGAGATTATTTTAAAACTTTGCTAGTTATTTGAATTATAAATGTAGGTAATCATATTATATGGAATGGGAAGTGAACTATCATTTTTATTCACATTTGCTATGCAAAATGTTACCCCATTAGTTTCAAGCCAATTTTGAGTTTATATATTCCAGGCTTCCTCAGTTACAGTTGCTTATCAGTAATAATAATAACCACACTTCTTAATAAAATCACAGTCACCCCAGGGTATCTACACTTTAACATTCATAAGTGAGCAGGAAAAGTATCTGGAGTTCATGACCTTGCTATCCCCAGGATCATATGGTAGTATCACTTGGTAGCCAGGCACAAGCTATACCTACTCTATGTACAGCTGGAGACATATATTGTGACATAAAAAACTATTTATAGACAATAAGGAACTTTAATTTAGCCATATATCTTGGTGCTGACCTATGAGTCTATGCTCCCAAAGCTTCTCTAATATTTTCATCCATTGCCTGCTCCCTTGACCCACCCATTTTATCCACTGGCAAATAATTGGACCAAGATGTTTTCTAATGAAAGGAAACTCTTACAGAGAGTTCAACTAAATTAACTTGGAATATTTTCTAACTAATCAGAACCTCTGTTTTCTCAACTGTTAAACAAAACAAAATGTAACAAAAAAGAGACGTATAATAATATCATAGGTCCATTGGCGATACTCAATTTTGAAGGGATTACATCAAATATGATAGAAAGGCAATAGGAAAAATGTTATTTTGTTGAATGATGTACAGCTACTCAGGTGAAGGAAAGTTTCTACTAATTAACTGTTTTCCAAAAATCCTGGGAGCCTGGTTGACAAAACATTCTTGTCTTTCCCAGAATCATGATTCCCTGTTTCTTACAGTGAAGCAACATCAAACAGTGCCTTAGCTCACACTACCAGGTAAATTGATAGAAGCACTTGGAGTGATACCTGCAGTTCGCCATGATGCTAAAATGCATATTTTTCCCTGCCTGACTCTGAATTTCTTTTTAAAAGTGCATTTTTAGTGTAAGTACCAATGCACAACACTGTATTTTTATTACATCTGAATTCACTTCCTCTTCTAAAGATGTCTGGGAAGACCAAGTAAGAAAATAAGAATAAGAAAAGCACAAGGGAAAAGCTGGATTTTTTTTTTTTTTTAATGAAAAGAAAAGCCATGTGTTTTTCCATTAAAGGGTTTTTCTGTCTTCCCATATATCACTCTCAAGTTTCTGGTCCTAACATTGCTGAGTTTATCAATATCATTATCATTATCAATAAAAGGTGGTTGCTAATCTAGTTTTTGTTAACAAAAATGAAATTATGGATCAGGTCATTTACCTACATGATTTTATTTATCAACTCCATTTTAAGATGAAGAATTTTATGCTGAATCATCATTCAAAGCCAGATCTGTTTTACTCTGAAATTTGAGCTCATTTTTTTCTGTTATACTGTGTCTTGAGAATAGTAGTATACATAATAGTTTATGAGAGTATTTTACTTATGAAATTATTAGGATTCGTTAATTATATAATTTTTTAGTTTGCTACATTCTTCAGAGAGAATATTTTTGTTCTTTGGGGGCTAATTTTGGTGAGAGTATATTACAGAAATTGTAATACAAAAGGACAAAGTTCGTTATGCAAAAATACTGATTTACAAACCTTTAAGTGAACTAAATTTATCATTGAGTTTTCTTTTTCTACAATACATCAACTTGTAAAATGGAGACATTGTCCTTTAAAGATATGTTTTCCTACTAAGAATTTCATAAGTCTCTGAAATAATGAAATCTTGCCCTTTCATGAAAGTGTCTCTGTAGCTATATCGGAATGAAATAGAAAAAAGTAAATTTCTTTCATGAGCAATATATGTTTCATCAAAAGAATAAAGAAGCAGAGCTCTAAAAAGCTGGATTTTCTGCTTCCCTAGATGTTTCAAACTGTCAGAAGATGACAGGTTCTGATGTCCCGATTCTAAATTTTAACTTTCTGACATGTCCTTACATTCAGTGAATATGGGCAGGAGAAATGACGTTTATTGATATGGAACAGAGATAAGTCCTTTATATACGTTATTTCCTAAGATCCTCTCAAGATTTAAGAGTTTATGGCAACCCATTGAAGCACATCCCTCTGCCATTAAACTTGAAAATAAGAAACCTGAGATTGGCCATCTGTTATTGTATCAGCACATGATGAGATAAAGCAATGCTACTTTAAAAAAACTTAATGGACCCTATACCAGTGAGATTGCAGTCTAGTTAGAATGAAAGCCTCTGCATATCACAAAAAAAAAGAAGAGGGTTGATCACCCATGTGAGCAAGAAGAATCACAGAGGGATATTTGGCAGTAACCATCCAGGTATGGCCTAGGAGAGAAAGATCCTTCTATAAACAAGTCCAGTTACCTTGATCCGATAGACAAAAGCTTCCTTCAAGAGAAGGTAGATAATAAGGTTCTGGCCAAAGGAAATCAAAGTCTCTGATTCCAAAAGCATGCCTCAGTCTGTTTTATTGTGTTGCCATTCAGCAAGTAATTAATCTAACTGTTCTTGTTCAGAGTCTATGTTCCACAAACAACCTTCAGTTATGATTTGCCTTTTCAGATTTGCCTGCTGACAAGTGGAAAACGGGCTACTTGTAAAAACAGTAAAGATTCCTACCTATGTGACTGAATTTTACTTTTTAATTATAAATCAGTATACTGATATCCTGATTCTGGATTTGTTTCCCAAGCTCATCTGCTTATAGGTAGAAAATGGACTAGTCAGTTTGACATGTCTTCTTCCATTCAAGAGGAGAGTTGTATTTCTCATGGTAAATTCATGAATCATCATTGAGAGGTTCATGTCTTGGTTAGTGTAAGCATATCCCTAAGGGTATTCATTTTCAATGTGTTGAGAGTTGCTTTCTGAGTCTGCAACCTGAAAGCTAATCCCTGAACCTTGGTATATTCACAGAGATAATGAATGTCATATTTTGAAGTCTTTCAGAATAAAACCTGCTGGAGTTTTCCAGGAGTGAGTTCATATACCTTTTTTTTATTAGCTGTGTAGATCCTTTGACACTTTCTTTGAAATTTGACAAGCATTATGTATCAGGCAGAGGTCCATCAGAAAATAAGATTCACTCCCGATAAGTTCAAATAAAGGTGTGGCAGAAAGGGTTAAGAATATGTTGCATGTAAGGAATTCAGAGATTAGCAGCAGTGGGAAGCCTTTACCTCCCTTCCCCAGGGGTGATGGGCAAGGAGAGAAAATAGTGTTACAGGAGGTCAGTGACAATAGGAGCCATGGAGAAGGGTTTACACAGCAGAAGCCCTATATTTGATAAGACAAAGCTCCTGCCAGAGATGCTGACCCAAAACAGGGAAGGAGTGAGGAAGAAATATCTAGAATTCTCTCTCTCCACATTGGTACTTCCCATTGGCCAATTCTAACCTGAAGTCAGCTAGCAGGGGAACCTGGGGGAAGCAATCACAGGGGTTGGTCTCTCCAAGACAGAGCAGGACCAGGACTGAAAAAGGAGGAAAATGAATGTGGATTTGAGAAGAAGGGAGGGAGAAAAGCTAGTGCACATATTATCCCAATATTAGCTGGAAAAAATGAGTTTCAGCAAAATAAGGAATTCAACCAAAATAGTATAGTTAATAGGTAGTTGAACTAAAATTTGAACCCATGACTGAGACCTGAAAATCCTTTTTAATTCTATCTTGCTACCCATGGCATTCAAGTTCAAGTTTGTCTCGTTTTATACATCTGCCTCTGAATTGCTTAAACAGGGGCAAGCAGTAAACAATTATTCCTGATTTTCATAACCATTCAATATACAAAATTATGTTATCTTCTCATTTATAATCTAAAATTCTCTTCGCCAACATCACTTCTCTAGCTTGAAGAAAAAATGCCCTTGATTGTGTTCAATTATTCATCCTCATTGCAAACTCTGAATCAAGATTAATTAAATTCTATATTTTCCACTCTCCATTCTATGTGCAAAGTAGTTTTGTTTCTTCTGTGATGGGATTTCAGTCCCTAAGATGTCCTTGCTTGCTCACTAATGTCCTCATAGAAATATTGATTTATATGCCAAATCAAGAACTAGATCCATTACACTTTTGGTCCCTGTCTGATTTCAAGTTTTTTCATTTCTCTAGAAAAATAATTTTAACCAGCAGCTCTCTCCCATTTCTTCTGAGCAGAGTTAATGCACTCAGTATGACCTTCTTCAGAACACTGCTGTCTTCTTGTTTAGACGGAATCCACTTGTTATCTACTCACTGAATCATTTCCCCCTATCCTTCTATCCAATCTATCATTGGCTCATCTGCCTCCCATATTCCCACTTGTCACCATTTTAAATGCACTGAGTGGCACTGTATCTGCTGCCTGGGAAATTAGAGGCTTGCTCCAAATCCCACACACCGTTAACAATACACCTTTCCCCTTGCCCTTCTTCTGACATCCCCTTGCAGGCAGAAACTCTTCCAGAACAGAAGGAAAGAGGAGCAATCAACAGTGTCACTAAATAGAAGATTCCATTGGCAGAGAGGTAGCACTCAACCACCGCAGCGGACTGTGGGCCTCTGATTAAGACACCCCTGCCAGTCTGCTTGACCTGCCCCTCTGCTCTGCATGCTAATGAGATGTCCACCCTCCCTTTCTTAGCTACTTCATTCCCCTCACAGAACAGAGAGCACTTAAAGGAAAAAAGTGGTGCTCAGGTCTGCAGAGAGCTTGAAAGGAATTACTGATGGCTGATTGTTCTCTCTGAATTCAGATTCTGCAATCAATTAGGAAAGGTTTCCTAGAAATGGCAATTGGATATGAAAGTCCACATTAGGTCACAACACCCAAGTTCCTTGCAGCCTTCCCCATTACAAAGAGGCAGGTCACAATGGTCTGTTTGTTCAACTTGACCCCGTTCAGCTTCAGACAATTCATGTGACCATGCTTCCCTGATACCAAGGACCTATAGATCAAATGAGCTTCATAGCATGTCACATCAGCAAAATCCTAGAATGAGAAGTGACAACATAGGTCTAGTGAATTTACTCAGGAGATCTCCAGGGTGGGAAACATTCTGGCTAATTCTTTTGAGGCTCTAAGTGTATAATAAATACATACACACTTGCATAATATCTACATACATAATAAATACATGTATATATACTAAAACAAAGTTTCAAAAGTTGTGACAAGGTAAAAAAAAGCTTATGATATGTGAGTAGGCTATATATTTTTATTTTATTTATACTATTTATAGTACATCTATATATGTAGAGTATATATTATATACTTATATATTTGTAGCATACATATCTTTACCATAACAGACTTATTATATACCAGGCACTGGGTGAGCTACTGTGAGGGGGAGAGATAACAATAACAGGCATTTATGTCTTGATTAGTATGTCCAAGCATTTTCTATGCCATTAAACTTACCTAAAACTCTACAGTGTGGCTATCATTAGCACCATTTTGCAGAAAAAAATGAGGCTTAGAGAAATCAAGAAACTTATCCTAGTATGTGCCTCTAGTGAATAGCACAGCTAGGATTAGAACTGTGTGATTTGTTCATTGACAAAGAGATGAAGACGGATAGCTGTGGTCTCCGCCATCAGTAACTTACAGTTATATTGCAGAGATAAGACATGCTCAGGTAAAAGGTTGGGTGATAATATGAAATCATCTAGGAAATACCCTGGATAATAAAAATGACTAATTCCTAAAAGAATGGAATAAACAATAAGTACTTGGAGTTTGGCAGAGAGAGAGGGCTTTCTTTCAATTCTCAGTCATGCTCTTCTCCATTTCCTCTACTTCCCAGGTATTTACACCCACTGCAAACCTTTGGGCAATTACTCTTCCCCATCATCCTGTCATTTACTCAAGTTTATTATATACTTGGCCTCTGACAGTTCTTAAGAACTCAATACCTCCAATCTGCCACACATCATATTTTCTTTCATTTCACTGAGCTCTTTCTGACAGTCATAACTTTCTGGAACTGTGCCTCCTCACCAAGCAAAAGAAGCAAGCCATTCTAAAGTGAAACTAGGAGTGGTCTAAAAAAACTCCCAAGTTCTACTTCTTCTTCTGTACATATGTGTGAGCTGTTTATTCACAAGTACTTCTCTGAGAGAGCAGAGCTTTGACTGCATGTCAATCAGTGACTGACACTGAACATGGTAGGAGGGAAATAGCTTTAGTAAGAAGACACCAGAGTCACTGAAATTTGACACTAGTTTGTAAGGAATTTAGGAAGATCTTTGGATATTTAAATCCAGAGTATTTTTTAAGTGTCATTTCAGTTAACTGCTTCCTTCCAGAAGAAGGTATAACCCCACATGGGCTAAAAAGTAGGATAGAAATCTCTCCAGCCCTACACACTTCCCAAAAAAGAAAAAATATCCTGCTAAAATTTTTTTAAAAGTACTCAAGTCTTTGTACATTTCTATTTTAAAAGTATTTGTAGACTGCCTGCTCTCAAAAGAGTACTGCAGTATTTTATAGTACGCATATGTAAACCCAATAATGTAAAGATGTGCAGATATTATAACCAAGCATTAAATCTACATCTGAATTTCCTAGTACTCAAAGCAAAAACAAAATTAAAAAATTAAGTACAGAGGTTTGCATTTTCATTATTTGATAATAAAGGAGCAGATATCTTTATGAATAACTACGTTTTTACTGTTTCTAGATTATAAGCTACTTACTATGTAGAAGGTTCTTCACAAACATTATCTATTTTAATCATAATAATAGCCAGCACTAATATGGTAATTATTCTGTACCAGACCCTATTTTAAGAGCTTTGCATATAGTAATAAATTTAATGTTAACAATTTTGGATATAGTTATATTATTATCCCCATTTTGTAGGTCAGTAAATGGAAGCACAGAAGAGTTAAGTGATTTGCCCAAAGTCACATAGCTAGTAAGTGGTGAAAATGGGGCTCAAATCTAAGCATGGTTCTAGGGTTCAAACTCTTAACCACTAGGCTATATTATACCTCAGTTCAAACATTTACAGTAGGATTCCTACAAGGAGGGGGATGAAGTGAATGAATCAGGGTCACCAGGACAAGAATTGCCAGACTCAGGATTCAAATCTAGAAACAAGTGCCAAAGCCTACACCTGTTCCATTGCATTCCACTGTGGTCCTTAAAAGATGGTTATCTCATGGGTCTTTATGCAAAGAGCATTTAAGAATTTAGCACACATGCTATGCAGGTGTTCTTGAATTGACTCAATAAATGTTGAGAGTATTACATTAAAACTAAACTAGCTGTAGATGTCTCTATGCATGGTAAGGTTGAGGAAGTCTAGAAATGGTACTTTCTGTTGATCTAATTCGATTCCAAGTATTTACTCAGTCCTGGAGAAGTAATTGGAAAGGAAATTTCATATAAGACCTATGAGCATCATTTTTAACCCTTACTGTTTTGGTAGAAGCTGGATATCAGCTGTGGAAAGAAGATTGATATGCTCTGGCTTTCAGAAGACACAATGAAAATGTTCACATTCAAACCATGAGAGTTGAGACTTTGACCTGAAGTCCCAACAGACTATAAGAATGTATATGTGGCTATAGGATGGCCTACAAGGAGATCAGGACTATCATAGATGACATATGTTCCCATTGAAATATCTTTTTTATAGCCCCATTCTCTAAATATATTTAGTTTGTCCTGAAGCTTACCTACATTAGTTAGGTCAAGTAAGTACTTTGGGCAAAGATATTTGCTACTCATCAAAAATTCATGTGCTACCTGGACATTCCAAGGACCTCACAGTTACACAGGGACCTGTGATGAGTTCTGGGCAATAGGACATGAGTGGATGTGATGTGTATCACTTCCAGGCCAGAGCATCAAAGTGCCAATGTGTGTTCTCTTCCTTAGCTCTGGCAACACAAAAGCTCATGTTCAGATGATAAAACTACAAGTTTCCAGAGGTTTCCATCAGCCTGGGTCTTTGAGCAGCTATGTGGTACATAGCTCCCCACAAATCTGTGTTGGATATGTAGTGTAAGAAAGAAATTACCTTTGTTGCTGCCGACATTGTTGTGAGTCATTGATATTTCAAGGTTAATTTATGTTTGCAGCAAAGCCTATCCTATCCTGACTAATACAGCATTTCATTGCTATGCACAGAGGGACTGCTTTTAAAAGGCTGAAACTACCCTGGAATTTTTATACAAATATATATTTTTAAATTTTGTTGTGAAGAGATATTTAAATTTTTATCCATCTTACTTCATAATAATATATTATTTTCAAAATGAAACATTGTTTTCAAAGTGAATGTATGTACCAAATTTTCAAATCCTGGCTTTTATCTTATTATCTTTTACTTTTAGTCCCTCCATCATATTTTATTTCTATGTGGAATGCCTGCATCTATGACCAGGTATTTGTTAAAATCAAGTGACTTTTTCCTCAAGTCTAGTCATTTGTTGTTCTGCCATTTTAAAAGTGTCAAAAATCTCAGTTCCAATTTACAGCCTGTCATAACATTAACTAACTCCAGAGGCATGCCTTTGGAGTAGGTACAGTTAAAATATTAAATAACAGTCTGTGTAAGTTTACCTTTGGGAACTGTCCTATATCTCAACCACCAGGTGGCAATTTCATCACATTATATGTCCCATTAAGTAAGCAATGGCCTAAATGATGCGAAAAGATGATTTTTATTTTCCTGCAAGTTCGTGCTGTAAGGAAAGCCTGAGAGACATTAGGAGCAGTGCTCAGGACCATGGGTGAAGAAAGGCAGAAATTCTCCATTCTCTGGAAGGCAAGAAATCCTTGCTTTCTTTGTGTCTGTGGTTGTGTCAAATGTACTGCAGGTGGGTTCTAAACTATATACCAAAAGAAAGAATAACCCAGAAGTCAGCTGAGATAACACAAAGGACAAGTGTAATATTAGGATACCAGCCGACATTCTATGATATTAGGGTTAGAATTCAGATCATTTCTTGGGAAACCATAAACCCTAGGATAAGTCCCTCCCCTTAACTAAGTCCTTCATCTTTCAGCCCAACGTTTCCCCTGACTTTTTATTTTTAATGAATATCCACTCAGTGGTTCTCACTTTTCAGAGCACAAGAATCACCTAGCAGGCTGGCCCCTGCCCCCAGGGTTCTTGATTCAGTAGTTTTGAGGTGGGGCCTTATCATTTATTTACATTGATAACAAGATCCCAGTTAATTCGGATGCTGCTTTATTCAGGAACCAAACTTTAAGAACCATTGATCTACTATGTGCCAAGCCCTGAGCTAAGTTCTTAAGATATAACAGTGAAAACAGAACAGTCACTACCTAACACAAATAATGTAATGTAACAAATTTGACAAGACATAAATTTTTGGAGCTTTTATTTCATTAAGTGTAAATGAGGATAATCATCTATCTCATAGGTTTACTACAAGGTTAAGTAAAATATAATTCATGCAAAAAATTTGCCCAGTACTTAAAATATAGAAAACCCTCAATATATGATCGTTTACAAGGATTTTAGCATCCCAGAAGGAAGGCAGACAGGTAAACACACAATATAGCAGGAACAGGGCTATTGTCTACTCCTTCTCCAGCTTTTGACTGAAGTAATCACTCACCAGGAAGCCCTTTCTGACACCCCTTTCCCTTTCCCTTCCAACCAAGGGCAGATAAAGAAAAGGAATTAAATTGGTTATTAGTAATTGTTATTTTATTCAGGATTCATTTGTGTATGAATAATGAAAACCCAACTTTTTTTTTTTTTTCACAAATTGAGATTTTAATGACTTCGAAAAATTGACCAACTAGTAAAATTATATCATACTTATTTTATAAGTAGTCCACACATTTAGTTTTTTTAAAGAATTTCATTGATACATATTGATCATATTAATAAAACATACAATTCATCCAAAGTGTACAATCAATGGTTTCTGATATAATTACATATTTGTGCATTTTTCACTACAATCACTATTAGAGCATTTTCATTATTTCAATAGTAATAAACAAAAAACAGAGAAATTATGTCTCAGTCTTGTAATGTCCTGGCCTGTTTTGTTTCCTGGTTAGCTAGGAGAGGAATCCTTTCTGATAATCCAGTGGCCCTCTCTGGCATCACCAAATCTGTAGAGGAAGACCCTGAACACATCAATGATAACTTAGATCATAGTTGTACATATATTCTGTCACTCACCAAGATCTTATTATTCACATTCACACAATATTCTTAAGATCCCAAACTCTTGTTCTTCCATGGAACACATTACATTTGTACGTTTCTCTCTACTATGAATTCTCTGATGATCCTCAAGGCTAGAGCTTTGGATAAAAACATTGTTACGTAATTTAGATTCACAATCTTTCTTCTTCAGTATTTATTTAGTGATGTCTACTCAGGTGAGCAAATTGGGTGTGAATTTTGCCAAACTCGTTACATTTGTAAGGTTTCTCCCCAGTGTGAATTTTCTGATGTTTCACAAGGTTTGAACTTTGGATAAAAACCTTGCCACATTCATTACATTTATTTGTTTTTTCTCCACTATGGATTCTCTGATGAAAACCCAACTTAAACTTAATTTTAAAAAATAGTTTAATTGACTCATGAAATGGAGACATTTAGAGGAAGAAATGACTTAGGGTTCAACTGGATCCAGGTGTCCCCTTAATACTGTGAGTCTCTCTCATTCTTTCTTTTTCTCTCTCTCATTCTCTCTCTCAATCATGCCATCACTTGGCCCTGCTCTCCTCTGTGTTGTCTTGAGTTTTACACAGACGATCTCTATAAGATGAGCTTGATGGCCACCAATAAGATCTGCTTGGATTAGGCACCCATCTGTAGTAGGTTGAATGGTGGTTTTTCAAAAGATATGCCCACTTTGAACCTGTAGATGTGACCTTATATGGAAAAATGGTCTCAACTGATATAATTAAGTTAAGGATCACTAGATGAGATCATCTTGGATTAATTGGGTAAGGTCCTTATAAGAGACAGAAAGGAAGAAGACACAGAAAAGGTAACATGAAGATATTTGAGTGATGCACCTATAAGCCAACATATCCCAAGGATTGCCAGCAGCATACCAAGCATGGTATGGATTCTCCTCAGGGCCTTCAGAAGGAATGAACACTGTTGACATATTGATTTTAGATTGCTGGTCTCCACAACTATGAGATAATAAGTTTCTGTAGTTTCAAGCCACCTCATTTTTAGTAATTTGTTATGGCAGTCCTAGGAATCTAATGCCTCCTTCTTTGGACCAATTTCTGACCATTTGTAGTCAGCTAGACCCAAGGCACCTGCCCAACCCTTCAAGCAGCAGGTATAGAAGAAACTTTTACTGACATTCTCACCTGAAACATATAGAATGGTATGGGGCATTTTCCCAAAGAGACTGAGGATGATGATGATGACAGTAATGGTGATGCTAACTCTCACCTAGTGAAAGCTTACTATATTCTAGACACTCTGATAAATGTATATACATTACTGCATTTGATTTATAAAACAACATTGGAAGTAGGTATCTCTAGTTCCATCTTATAAATGAGTAAACTAAGAATCAGTGATTAAATAACTTGGTAAATTTTGCATTAAAGATGTAATTAAAATTTGAACTTCATTTTTTTCTGATTTTAAAACCCATGCTTTCAATAACTATACTAAACATCTTCTGCCATCCAACTCTAAATGCAGTCAAACAGTGAAAAAGCATTTCTAGGATTTGAACTCAAATGTACATCTTTGACCTTTGAGTAGGACTATCGGGTGTCCCACTGGGCCCCCATGCTAAGAAAGGAACAGGGTTCAGGATAAAATTAAATTTAGCAATATCTCTCTTTAGTGATGCCCATGAAAGATTCTAAGAGCTCATCCTCCTTTCAATTCATTTTAGTTTGTTAAAGATTGCCAAGGCAATATACCAGAAGTGGGTTGGCTTTTGCAATAGGGGATTTATTAGTTTAAAAGCTTACAGTTTCAAGGTCAAGAAAAATGTCCAAATCAAGGCTTCATTAGGAGATGCTTTCTGACAGAGCTTTAACTGTGGGTGATCAGGCACATGGCAGGGCACAAAGGTGGTGTCTTCCAGTCTCTTCCTTCTCCTCCAGACTCTTTTGCTTCCAGCTTCTAGCTGCTCCATTTATGGAGCAACTTCTAGGAGTTTTTTCTCTGTGTCTGCAGCCTTTTTTATGCATATTCATTGGTTGATAAAGGACTCCAGTACAAGGATTAAGACCTACCCTGGGCTACTCCCTACTGGAGTAATCTAATCAAAAGGCCCTTAACTGAATTTAATCTAATCAAAGGTTCACAATAGTTTTACATCCACAGAAATGGACCAAAATAAGAATATAATTTTCTGAGGTCCACAAAAGACTCAAATTACCACAAATTCTATCATCTTGATCAGGTATTGGATAAGCTGCCTTGGACCCCATGCTCTTTAGGAACAGTCCTGCATTCTAAAGCACTCTTTTTACATCATGCCACCATGTATGAAAGGAAAAGAAAGGGACACAACTTTAATTCTCAGGATGAATTAACTAGCAAATTAACCTAGCAAATCAGCATAGTATAAAGGAAGCAGCTTAGTGTAATGATTTGAAGTAAGGACAAGGATTCAGACTGCCTGGGTCCGGATACTGATTCCACTTCTTATTAGCTGTGTAACATTTGGCAAGTTACTTAACCTCCTCTGCCTCAGTTTCCCCATTTATAAGAAGGGGAGAATAAAAGTAACAGTCAAAAAGCTATTATGAGAATTAAATAGTTAAGAGTAGTTAAGTACTTAGAACAGTACCTGTCTTACAAAGCCAGATATCTCCCATAATATTTAAATTCCAGGTCCACAGGATCAAATGAAGCAACCCCAAAATCAGGATGGGTTTCTTAGCTTTGTCCATTAAAAAACATATAGTCAGTAAAGAGATTGTTCTCTTTTGCACAATCAAGATGGGATGTGTATGGTTTTTATATTATGGACTGGATCCTCAGAATTCCTGAAGCTATGTTTGCCCATCGTGCTCTACTTTATCCTGCTCAGTTTTAAAGGGTAACTAATACATGGTAAACAATAATAGAATGAAAAGTCAAGTACTACATTATTTATAGCTGTGAAATCAGTGTGTATTCCAAATGTAGGGCTTATTGATAAAAGGCTAAATTGAAGTTCTGTACTTCTTATTATAAATTTTGAATGAATGGGAAAAAAATAATTCTAAAGGGCAAAGAAACATGGGATTATGCCTGTATGGTATGTAACACTTCCCATTAATAAACTGTGTAACCCTGTGTTGTACTAGGGTCAATCCTATTAACTCCCTTCCCTTGACAGAAAGGAGAAAAGAGCTCATATTTCTCCTATATTAAGAGTACAGAATAATAGCATAGCAGGGAACCCAATACATCATTTTAAAAAGTAATCCTGAACTCTTTGAATGCTAGAATGAGGACGCAATTGGATAACACCTAATCCAGATTCCCCATTTTGTGCAGAACACCATATATGGCAAGATATTAATTCATTATTTTTCAGAAAAGCGTTGCACTGTCAAACTTGCTAGGGAAACCCTAGATTAAACAGAGTTAAATAAATTTTCCTATTAAGGTAATTCTCAAAGCTTTTACTATGACAATACGCATTGCAATTTCTATGTAAGAGTTAAAGTATGCAGGCATTCCCAAATTTATCCTTCCAGTAAAGCACAGTTCTAGCCCATCCCCTCATTTTACAGATGAGAAAAACTAAAACCCAGAGAGCTTAAGTACGTTGACCAAGGTGTGCTGGTTTCAGTCTTTTATGTGTACCCCAGAAAATTATGTTCTTAAATTGATCCTTTGATTACATCACTTCAGTTAAAGAGCATTTGATTAGATTGTGGGAACCAGGGTGGATCTTAATCCTCTTACTGGAGTCCTTTATAAATTGAGGACTGAAAGCAAAAATACACAGGAAAAAAATCTCAAAGACAGAAAGAAAGGTCCAGGAAGCTGGAGACTGGAATCAGCAGGGCACAGAAGTATAGAAAGAGGCTAGGCCCACAGAGCAGCTAGAAGCTAAAGAGATGAGGGCCTAGAGGAGAGGGAAAAGATGAGCGATATGCCTGATCACCAAGAGCTGAGCTCCAGAGACTGGCAGAGCTGTCATTATACCCTGCCATGTGCTTGATCGCCCACAGCTGAGCTGATGGGAAGACAGAAACCTCAGCAGAGGCTGGCCGCCATTTCTCCTTCCCACATGACAGGAGTCCAGGATGGCCAGCAGCCAACCTTTGGTGAGATAGCATCACTGATAATGCCTTGATTTGGACATTTTCACAGCCTCAGTACTGTAAGCTTTTAGCCTAATAAATTCCCATTATAAAAGCCAACCCATTTTTGGTATTTTGCATTGGAAGACTTTAGCAAACTAAGACACAAAGTAACACTGAATCATCAACAGTCTAGAACCTAGGTCTTTGGACTAGGAGTCCAGTGCACCTTCTGCCATGTTTTACTGCTTCTATAAAATAGTAGAATAGCAGTAGGGGAATTTCTCTTTCAAACCCCATCCTAAGACTTAAGGAAGATAGATATTCAAGATTTAATTAACTTTACCTAAGACCCTATTTATGTGCTAGGCACTATACTCTGCTAATAAATACACCTGTGGGGTGGACATCACCATCTTTATTTTGCAGATGTGGATACAAAGACTTAGAGAAAGCATGTGATTTATCTAAGATCATTTATTGGTAAATAGCAGAATCAGAATTTGAACCCAAATTCTCCCATTGTAAGAACAGAAAAGATGGCTAAATTAAAATCCAGGGGCCAGCTGCAACAGGATGATGGGGAAATTTAAAGGTTTGGACTTGATATCAACCCCAGGTCTACCTCCCATTCAGCACATATAAGTGAAGATAGATCAGAGGGGAGGGGGCTTAATATATGGCTTTTTACCAGAAACAGTCCATGAGTATATTTCTTATTCTAGATAGTGCTATTCAGAGACTCATATTCAAGACATGCTATAATTGATCAAAGTTGGAAATACTCGCATCACAAGAGCTTCTGACAAGATAACAAACTTGAAATTTAAGAGAAAATGAGAAAATCATTAGGAAAAAAAAGTCTTAGAAGGGTCCCTCAAACAACCTAGTAAAGAAAGTGAGGCAAAGAGAGGGCAAAACTCATTGCTCAGCTAGGAGTAAAAACAATGATGATGATGGCTAACATTCATTGGATGCTTATGGTTTGACATGCACTATTACAAGTATTTTATGTTTGTTAACTCTCACGACCATCATATGAGGTACATACTAAAATTAGCTCATCTGGTATACAAGAATATGAGGGTCAGTGAGATTAGTTAATTTATGTAATTAACACTTAGAAAGGAATATTTTGTTTGGATCTGTATTTTCAACCATATTTCATGGGAAGAGGTCTGTGTTTCATGCTCCATAGACAATGGGATAGGTTTGGCAGTAATAAAGGACATTTCTAAACAGCCTGCCAGCCTGGAAATAATTGAAACCATACCCTGCTCCCTAGTCCTTTTACTTATCAGCATTACATTTAACTAGTTGGAGAGTAATTATCTTAGACCCGGACTTTTTCTGTGCTCTCAAATGTCACATTAAAGAGTAACCCTCCGTCAGTTAGCCTGATGGCATTTAATTAGTAACTCAGATTCATTCGTATGAAAGTCCTCTAAGAGTCCACTAACCTAGGGGCAAGTGTCTGTTGAATTTGAAAAACGGTTGGGTATGTCTGAACAAATTAGGAACTAACCTAGGTGATGCTGGTTCATTCACACCTACCTCACCCCTTTCAAGCTATTTGATGTACTTCTGGCTGCTAAAAAAGAAATTGACAGTGCCTAATTCAAAAAGTTTCTAACCATAATAAAACTCATGGATGCTACTAAAATTCCTGTGACTTAAATGGTGTATCAGAAAGAATATGGGCCTGGAAGATACAGTCACTGTAAAATCAAATATTTTTCCTGCATCATGATCTCTCTCCTCTCCCTCTGGTACTCTAATCACATTTGTTGAGCCTTTTGTTATTGTCTCATAGGTTGAACTCTTCATTTTTGTCAAACCTTGTTTCTCTCTCTGTTCAAATTATTCATTTCTATTCTATCTTTAAGTTTACTGATAACTTCCCTCATCATCTCCATTCTGCTTTAAAGCCTATCCAAGGAACTTTTTATTTTGGTTATTTCATTTTTCAGTTTTAGAATTTCCATTTAATTTTTTTCACCATTTCTCTTTCTCTACTGAGATTTCCTGTGTTTCCATTTATTTTTAGCTGATTTTCCTTGACTTCATTGAGTATAATTTTCTTGAGACTGGTTATTGATATATTGAATTATTTTGTATTGTGTCTCAGACATTGAAAGTATCATGTTGTAGAGGCTCTGGATCACATCATACTACTTCAAAGAATACAATTTGTTATTTATAAGTAGTCAATTAACTTGGTTACACCCAATATGCAAACTCTCTCCTGAGTAGCAGCTCAATTTCAGTACCTCTTTTATCATTAGCTGTAAAGCTCTGAGTTTTCCCTGCATTTGCATGGATCAGCATTGAGCCAGAGCCTTAGCCAGCATCTTTACACAGAACTTGAAGCTTCCCATCTCTGGCTCGCTCTGTTTCAGCAGTCTTCCTTTCTTTTTCATGACTATAGTTTCACTAGCGATATCCTTTGTCCTTCAGGCCATGAAGATTTCAGATTTTCTGAATTTTGGTCACCATGTACAGTGCTGACTTTGGCCTGCCCTCAGATTAAAAGCCATAAAAACAGGAAACAACCTGTTCTGATCCCTTCTTACAAGATTCAACTCTTCCAGAATATGCCTGTTTTTTGTTTTATTTGTCTTTCTCCAATGACTTTAGTTCACTCTTTTCTTATATCTTGCCTGGAGTTTAAGTTGTTCTTGTGGGAGGGTACAGGGAGGGAGAACCCAAAAAAATAAAATCTAAATATGAAATTTACATATACAATTGATATATGCTATAAGAAGGTAAACTATAAGAAGCAAACAATGCTATAGGAATTCATAGAAGGTTAATACACCTAACATAAACTAGCGAGTCAGAAAAGGCCTTTGGTAAGAAGCATTATCTAAGCTGGAATTAGAAAGAGACATAGTCATTAGTTAAGCCAAGGAAGGCTTGGAGTTAGAAACAATATTTTAAATCTAAAAAATAATAAAAACGATAATAATAAAAAGCCTCTCCTTGGTGTGGAAGAAAGCACTAAATCTTTGTAACAGAAGATTCATCACTTACTGGGATATAAAAATTGAGGTTTGGAGTATAAAGTCAAATATCTTGGGTTTTAGAGACATATCTATAAAGTTTATAAATCTCTCCTTATCTAGGAGAAATTATATATAGCTTTATATATAGCTTATTCTTAAAGAAATTGTAATGATAATACAAAGTTTAATAAGCGAACTAGGCTGGTTTTCTTGTGGGTTATTAAAAACAGATATTCCTTTTTATCATGTTACATAAAAATTCAGAAAATAAAAAGTCATAAAAATTCAGGTCCTACCACAAATTTATTTGTATTTTTATAAACAATTAAGGTAGATATAGACATTGAAGTTAATATTACTAAAGCTATTGATAGGATATAAATTATTTAGAGTTAGGGTAAGAAAACAGATCTTCCATTTTCTGACCAGGCATCTATGAATGGCAATGCCTCAGCTCTGTTGTGATATGAACAACAATGGTACAAAGTCAATCGTAAGGAATATGTATTACCTACTGATTCATGGGTTCCTGGGTGCTTTTGAGTTTTTTTTGCTCTGCATATCTCATTAATGAAAAATTCTTTACATATGGAATCTGATTCTAGCTGCACCAACTTTGACAAAGAACTGGATATATCAATACTCTTCTCTTTCTCTTTCCAATGTGGACTGTTCAAGAAGCTCAGCAGTTGAAACCATTTTTACAATAGATGCCAAAAATTTACTATCTTCTAGGCAATCAATAATGGCCATGAACTATTTGGACTCTCAAAAGAGAATAGGAACCTTGATTATGGCTCAAAAGAGAGTGAGTAGCATGATCTACTATTTTATTGCTTAGCAGTAAACCTAGAGAAAGACTGACCTTTAACAATACAGCTTTTTATTGCAATAAAAAGTCCTCACAACAACCCTTTTGAAGCAGATACTATTATTCATATTTCTCAGATCAGAAAGCCAAAACACAAAGAGAATCATAACTTGCCTACGGGCATACATTCTCTCATAGTATTAGATCTTTTATTCTTTTTCTTCTCAGTATAATCATTTCCTTGTTTGCAGATAAAGAAACCAAGTATAAAAGTAACTAGCCCACATTATTTCATTAGAAAACAGTAGAGCTCACACTTAAATATCCATCTTCTTTACCCTAGTCATGTAATAAACACCAAAGAAAGAATAATGTGAATTTTTAATATTATAGGGGATAAGAAAAATCTCTATTTTTCACTTCCATTTATTGAAATGTTAATATAAATATGAAGTTTAAAATAGAATTTTAAATAAAATTAAAGCCTTTTGGAATACGACTATTAGAAAACAGGCTGACTAATATACTACCCTTCAGTATAACACCAAAGAAGCCATTTGAATTCAGGGTCTGTGGAGTAACTAAGTAATTCAGTTGTTTATCAGTGGTTCTTAATATGAATTTATGTTATGGGCAGTTGCCAACATTTTTTCTCTTTCAGCTTCCCCACCTCGCTAGAATGGATGGCAGTAAAATGGTCAAGGAAAGAGCAGACATCAATTGTTCTAGTCCCCCCGCACCCCCACAACCCGCACACAAACATACATCATGGCAGCATACAAGTGCAGAGATGCATAAGGAACAAAAACACAAACACTGATCTGCTACCACCCCACCACTGACATGAAATTCATTCTCAAATATGGTCAGACCATGTAATTACTAAATAGTGTGGCAATAAAGATTTCCGGTTTCCTTAGAGATGCTCTAACCCTTTCTGACTTGATTTTTTGGTTTGTTTCACTTTTGTTTTTGCCTTTACTCAGCTCCTACTCTTTGTTCAACGTTTAAAATTATTTATGAGCTAGAGTTTTCTAAACTAAGAGTTCAAATGGAAATTTGATTCTTTAGTTGCTTTGCCCCCATCAGGCCATGACTGTTGTGAGTGCCCGTTTGTCATTACTATTGGGCACAGAAGAACCAAGAGGTGCCCAGAAGAATACCTAGGTTCCAGACGTACTTTTCTCCCACCCTCATTGTATAGCAGTAACCCTAGCTTTTCATTGTAATAAAGGTTGATTTCCCCATTTGTTCAGTAGCTCCTTTCTTTGCTTGATGGTCTATTTGCATGAGGAAATTAAAAACACCAGGTTTTAATCAAAGCATGAAGTTCAGTGGATAAATTCTTACTATGTCTCCTAGTGGAAGTATTTCTTTCTAGAAACAAAGACTTCTTTTGAATCAGAGCCTTGAGTTGTGGGGATGAAAAGCACACATTTCACCTGTGAAATGAGTCCCTGGGAAGGAAGATTAAAAGGACCAAAAAAAACTACTTCCATCTCTTAGTTCCAGGACCCATATATTCTAGCTACTGGGGACACAGCACTATCTATTGATCATGGGTTCAGCTCAAGTACTACATTTTGGAGGGCACCCAAAAACTTCAAGCTGTTGTCCTTGACCTAGTGCCCAACCCAAGCCTTTAACAGGTAATTATATCATCATGCTATTAGTCCAGTTCTGGATGTTGAGGTACATTATATCTATTGTATCCTTCTTTGTCATAAAAATAGTTTCCTTAATCTAAGGCAATGACATAATTATATCAGGCATTAAGTTTGTCTTCTGATGGTGGTACTTGCAGAGACACTGCTAGTAGTTAAAGCAAACCCAAGTCCAGAAGAGGCACAACTCTGGGATGGAAGAACTTCTGCCATCTCCAAGTGGCTGTCTGATTTTCTTGGAGGATGATACTAAATTGAGGGTTCAATATCTGTTTCTGCTGCAAGTAGGATGAGTTATACCAATTGCAGTAATTAGGTCAGCTCTACTGAGAGGGAACCCTTGGTATTGGGACCTTGGTGCCATCTATCATAACCACTCTTTTCATGAACCCATTGCTCCAATTCTTGGGTAGCCAAAGAGAGAGGTTTGTTCTTTAAAGCTTTATCTGCATTAGGTAATTTCTGATAAGCATAAATATCAGAAACAAAATTTCACAAATTTTTTACACATTCCTGTGGAGCCATCAATACACCATTTCCCAAATCCCCTATTCCTGGTTTTCCAATAGAATTCTTTCCATTCTCTGCCCAACAAATCAAGCTATTTACCAACCAGAAATCCATGTAACCCTTAATTCAAGCCATTTTCTCCTCATAAAAAGTGGGAAAAAAATGGTCAATTGAGAATGCTGTTCACAAATATGCCCTCTGAGAGGATTTCCCTAAGGAATACATTTGAGTGGAATTTTAATAAGGCATTCATCCATTTTTAGCTTACATGAATATATTACACCAATCTTTCTGTGAAGCATGCCCATGTTCTTTTCTGCTTTGTCACTTTGTGGTAGAGAATGCTTTGTGAACCATACATGAGAGCTGAAAGAAGGGAAGAAGGGCTGTGAGGCTATGTGACATTGGAGTCTGAGCCATAAGTACATATAATATATTCATGCCTTCTGAACCAGTTTAGGGCTCTATCCTGAATATACCACCATATTAAGGATTACTGCTGTGCCTGCCTGAACTTAAAGTTTACTGGATGGTGTAATACTCAGCTAATGATGGGAAGCCTTGGTAGTACAATCACTTGCTCCATCTTTAGGCACTCAGTCTCTACTATGGAAAAATAGCCCACCAGAAACTGTTTTCCAAACCGAGATTAGTTATCTCACAGTAAATTCAGACTGGCTACAAAACCCTAGAATTCAATCCTGCAACTCTTCCATTGGGCCTTTCTAGGCACTCCACCCAACATCCTTAATCACAACACATACCTCTCTTACCATTGAAAGTGCTGGATCACATTGCCTGAGTAACAACTTGCATGGCAGCCTGTATCTACTGAAAAACCTTTTCTAACCCTGTGTCTTTCTCAAAACTGACAGCTTTCCAGTGAATGAGTCAGAGCATTATGGTCTAGAATAATATTTGCTGTCTCCAAAGTCCAAAGAGGAAGTTTACCAAGAGTGGTCCTCTTTCTTAGTTGAGACATTTAAGGTGTAACAACTGTCCTTTACCTGAAAGGAGGTGTTTTTCATGTCCCAAACCACTTGGCCCCTAAAAATTCCATTGATATCACATCCCAAAATTGTTGTGAGAATTATCTTCCACCCTCTGGTATGAATGTTTCTTATTAGGTTATATAAAATTACTGCCGTTTTCTGTTCCCTAACCCTAATTAGAATAATGTCATTAATATAGTGGACTAATACAATGTTCTGTTGAAGATCCCTACAAACCATATCATAGCAAAGAGCAGGAAAGCTAACAGTGAATTAACAATAAATGTTACTGCTATCCCAGTCAAGTGAAAGGAAACAGTTTTTCCAACTCCCTATAGAAAGGGAGTTTTTTTTTTTTTTAATGTTTTTCCCAGATAAATAGCCACATACTAAATTGATCTGCTCTAGAATAGCTATCATCTCCAGCATGGCAACTGAAATTGGGGCTACCATCTGGTTAAGTAGCCTATTGATCTTGCATGGGCATGGTAGGTGGACTCTATCACATTTGTAAGTCCACACTTTTAAGTCTTTGTAGTACTAATCCCTACAATTCCTCCTGTAATGCAGCATTTCTTCTAATTTGCTGTTTGTTGGTGAGAAAGGTGGTGCTTCAGAGTCGATCACTTCACCCTTCCTACCATAATGTCTCTTAATTCACAGTCAGGAGACCAATCAGAGTGTTATGCCAGTCTAAGAATATTTATCTGAATTATACACTGGGGAGCACTTGAATAACAATAGTGTAGTTCTGGTGATACATTGGTCCCACTGTGAGATGGATCCAGGCCAAAACTCTATTACCTGGTCTCCATAACCCCACCTCTAATTATAGTCTAAGGACTATAATGGCATTTTGGGTTCTCTTGTATAGTGTTGATTCAGAGCCTGTGTCTTGGTTTCCTAGGGCTGCCATAACAAAGTACCATGAATAAGTTGGCTTAAAAAAATAGAAATTCATTGCCTCACAGTTCTCAAGGCTAGAAGTCTGAAATCAAGATGTCAGCGGTCATGCTCCCTCAGAAAACCTGTAGGGGAGAATCCTTCCTTGTCTCTTCTAACTTCTGATATTTGCCTGTAATCCTTAGTGTTCCTTGGCAGGCCACTGCAGAATCTAATCTCTGCCTTTTTCATCACATGGTCTTTCTCCTGTGTTTACCTGTGTTTCTTCTCCCCTTCTTATAGGGACACAAGACATTTTGGATTAGGGACCCACTCTAATCTGGTATGGCCTCATTTTAACCTAAGTAATTCCATCTACAATGACCCTATTTCCAAATAAGATCACAGTCATATGTACCAGGGGTTAGGAACTGATCACATCTTTTTGGGAGACTGTGCTGGTTTGAGTCTTTTTGTGGACCCCAGAAAAAAAAAAAACAATTCTTAAAGCAAAACCATTCTTGTACCTGTACCCGTTGTATATGGGACCGTTTGATTAGATCACTTCAGTTAAGGGCCTTTGATTCGATTACAGGACCCAGGGTGGGTCTTAATCCTCTTACTGGGTCCCTTATAAAGGGAGGAATAAAAGCCTCAGACACAGAACAAAGCTGCAGAGACAGAAAAGAACCCAGAAGCTGAAATCAGTGGAACACAGAGGTTAGAAGAAGCCAATTTAACCCTAAACTGAAAGAGATGAAGCCCAGAGGAGAAAGGAAAGATGAGCCATATGCCTGGTTGCCCAAAGCTATAGCTTGGAGAGACAACATATCTGATGATGCCCTCATTTGGACAATTTCACAGAACTGTAAGCCTCAGAGCTGTAAACTTTTAACCTAATAAATCCACATTATAAAGGCCAACACATTTCTGGTACATTGCTCCCAGCAGCTTTTAGCAAACTAAAACAGGGGCACAATTCAATCCATAACACTTTGTATCTAATAGTACTTTAAAAGCCTGATTATTCTTATTCCTCTGTACAAAGTAATTTGCAAAAAGTACTTTGGGAAAGGATCAGAAGAATATTTACCAAAAGAATCTTTTCCCAAAGGGAACCTGGTCTCTTCTCTGACCAATGGTCATTGGATGTATGAGTTGATTTACATCTGGAAACTGAGAGACAGCAATTTTCCATTTTGGCAGCTGATGGCAATGTCCTATATTCCATCTTTTCAATGGTTTTTCTTTTTATTATACAAACTTCACAACCCTCTAGTCTCCCATCCATCTAGTTCATCCTAAGAACCATCGTGTTCTATGAACCATCACCACTAATGCCTGTGGGTCAGTGCATGTTAATTGCCCTGTTTTGTTTTTTGTCTGTTTTCCACTTTATAGTGCCTATGCTACCTTACCTCTATATTTAAGAGTTGTCTCCTGGTTTCTGTCATTTCAGAAGCCAGTGTTCTCCATTGGATACAAGAGAGCACAGTTCTATGACAATATCTCCTACATTCATGCTCATCAATGGAGGACAACCACTGTTTCCCAAAGATTCCAATATCGCCCTTATTGGTATTTTCCTTATGGACCTAGTGAGGGGATTGTATTCTGTGCCTTTCCAGAAAACATATGCAGGTGATGCATTCTCAGCTTTTACCTGTAAATCCATGTTAACATTTCCATCTTTCTGAGCTTTCTGAGCCCTTGTCAATAAATGTCAAGCAGTTCCAGCATCTATACCTCATTTACCTCATTGTGAGCCAAGAGTTAGCAAGCTACAGCCCATGGACTGCAAGCTAAGCATGGTTTTACATTTTAAATGGTTGTAAGAAATGATAAGAGTATGTGACAGAGACCATATGTGTCCTGCAAAGCCTAAAATATTTACTATTGAGATATTTGCAGAAAAATTTTGCTAACCCCTATTGAAGACTATCATTCCTTCCAAGTTTTAAGGAACCAAGGACCAGACTATCATGACTGGCTCCAGTGCTCTTGCTAGAAAATTTAATCCCAGGTCATAGGCAAATCCCTGCATGTCAATAAATTATCCCTTATCTGGTCTTATATTTTGACCTCCATTCACTTGGCCCAACACCCTTCAAACACTTTACCATGTGTGTTCCCCTGACTCTTGTTAATATATATTAGCCATATCCTGCAATTCTGTTATCCTAAAGTCTATTTTCTTAAAGATTGTATTTCCCTCTCAGCCTGTGCTGAGGTCTGGCCCTGGTTATGAGCCTGGATATAACAGGGGAACAGAGAGAAAATCTTGAGGAAGATATGCATCAGGTAAGATAATGTCTATCTCTAAAAAAAGGGTGGATTCTCAGGGGGGAGGAATCTGCTTCTGCCAGCTTTGAGTGTGCAGGTAAACTCAGGGTTCAAGAGTCTCATCTCATCTTCCCAAAAGTTCCTATCCCAGAACACAGACTCTCATTGTTTTTTAACCATGGGCCAGACTTTAATACAGGACCATATCTCAAGACAATTAAATCAACCTGTATTGGTCAGGGTTCTCTAGGGAAACAGAATCAACAGATCTCCGTCAGTAGTATGAGATTTTATAAAATTCTCTCACATGACCGCGGGGATGCACAAGTCCAGATTCTGCAGGCAAGTTGCAAACCAGGTCCAATGAAGGTCTTTGATGAGTTTCTAGGACATGTTGGCTGTTCAAAGACAAGCTGGGGAATTCTCTCTGAATGCTGAAATTACTTCCCCTTTTAAGGCAGTAAACTGATCGGATAAAACATCACCATTGCTGATGGCAATCTCCCTGGTTGATCATAGATGTAATCAGCCATCTATGCAATAAACTCACTGATGACTAAAGTCCAAAAATGTCCTTGTATTACCATTAGCCCAGTGCTTACTTGATCAAACAACTGGGCACAATTACCTGGACGAGTTGAGACATTAGCCTAACCATCACACAACCTCTTTTGCCACTCTGCAATTCTTAAAATTAAATGCCAAACCTGGTCCACAGCACAGTCAACTTTGCTGCTGCAGGAGATGGCAATCTCCTTAAAAGCTGCCTTAGTGGTCCTCTAGCTTTCACATTTGCAGCATGACTTGAATTACAGTGAGCTCTCTTGGGTATTTCAGTTTCTATCTCAAGACTTCAAAACAAGTCATCAGAAGCCAGACCACTCCACAAACCTTATACTTCTCATTGCCCCCCTACAGTTTATGAATGATAGCTGACATATATCCCTATATCTCACATTCCTCCTTCACTCACCCAAATTAACTAGAGATAAAAGCCTTAATAATTAGGATGCCATTTCATGTCAAGGATTTCTATTGCCATATTTACCAAGAGCAATAGGATCCTTACTGCCATTAGACTAATAAGTAGTCCAGCTCCAAGATCTGCTCTGAAATCTTTTTAGGACCACTCCTGATACCATCTCTCTTAGCCCAGAAAGTAGAGTCTGAAGTGAAGATCTATGTGTCACTACTTTATCAAGGAGTACAGTACCCAAAACAAGAGTGATTGACAAGGGGAGTAAGAAAGGGAAGAAGGAAGACGCAATACAAGAATGTACTATCAAGCTGACCTCTGCTATGTCCAAATAATTGCCCAAATTCAAATGATTGTCTTCTAGGAAGGGGTATAAACCATGTCTGAATATCATCCATCCAGAGTGAGAAATAGGGGAAATGTATCCATTGCCCACTCTCCTTTGGGACATTAATCCCCCATATTTCTGGATTGATCATGCCTGGGCACTGAGCTCTACATTTACATATATCTGGTGTCCAAATCTGCATTAACAGAAAAGCCCCAGCACAGGAGATGAAAGATGGAGCATAGAGCATCAGATGAAGCACTGTCAGTTTGGATCTGCATGTGGTCCATGAGATCCCACACAGATGTGGTTGCCTCAGCAGCAAGGATAGGATGAAGCCAAGAAGATCTCAGAAAGCACATAATATAGGGCTGCCTTTGCAAAAGAAATGCATTAACTTTTAAACTTATAGTTATCCATTACACAGTTACATGACCTTTAAACTTAGTCAACTAAGTATATAGCAAACATTCACATAGCACTTTCTCTTTACCAGACACTATCTAAGGGCTTTGCATATATTACCTCATTTAACCTTCACCACCAACCAACAAAAGAAGATAATCATGCTGATTTTATAGATAAGGAAATCTAGGTGCAAAGTAGTTCAGTAATTTACAAAAGAGCACACTACTAATAGGTAAAATAACCAGGACTTGAAGACAGATTGTCATAAAAGACTATGGCCCAAATAAATAAATAAATTTTACAAAAGAGTGTATGACCCATGCTACTGTAGTCTTTGAATATGTTTCCTCACTAACCTACTAAATACCCATCTGGGTAAACAGCAGTGAATAAACAGTAGTTCCAGCACTCATATTTCTTTATTTTTTTAAAAAAACAATTTATTGAAGTATATCATTCATACATGAACATACATAAACTATAAGTGTTCAGTAAACATTGTGAACTAACAAAATAAGCATGCATAACATCATACAGGGCTCCCACACATCACCACCCACACACAAACACCCGGCATTGTTGTGAAACATCTGTTAACAAATCATGAAAGAGCATCGTCAAATATTACTACCAACTATAGTCTGTACCTTCCTCCCCTATACATTTTTTTTTTATGTATTTATTTACTTTTATACATTTTTACACACACACACCCATGCTGTTTTAGCTGTTTCTGTGTCCATTCGCTGGACGACTCTGTCCATTTCCTGCCCTCTCTTCTCATCCTTTCCCTCCTGTCTTCACTGGGATTCAATCCTCAGAACCTCCAATGTGGGAGAGAGGCATCCTACCGCCTGTGCCACCTTAGTTCCTGGCTTTTCAGTGTGTCTCCTCTTGGCTCTCCCTTGTGTCACTCTCTTGTTATGTCATCATCTTGCTGTGTGGCTCATGGGGCCTGGCGGCAGACCCACTCACAGGGCCTGGTGGCCCACGCACCTTCTATATTTTTCTTTTTTTAAATTTTTACCAGGAGGTCCCGGGGATCGGACCCAGGTCCCTCCATATGGGAGACGGATACCCAACCACCCGAGCCACATCAGTCCCCCTGCTATATCTTTAAGGTTGACCAAAGATACTAAAAGTTAAATCTTTTCCCATACAGGATGGTCATAGAATAAATCAGGCTTAGTTTATCACCAGCATTCCAAAAACCAGACTGTAGCCATTGGGCAGTTTGATGTAATTATGAATTCCAAAAATAGATATTGGATTATGCTTGTAAACTGGTCTGTTAATCTGGGCATGATTAAGTTATGATTAGGGCGTTGACTGGGCCCACCCCTTGGTGGGTGGGGGAATCAAATATAAAAGGCATGGCAAAGGCTAGAGGAAGTAGTTTTGATGTTGGAGTCTTGAGCTGGAGCCCCAGGAAGTAAGAGAGCTTGGTCGTGAGGAAGGAGAGAAGGCCCCGGGATAGAGACCAGCCATTCGCCTGATAGTCTACAGCTGGCCTTGTGGAGAGATGCAAACCCTGGAGAGCCTCATAGTCTACAGTTGACCTTGTGGAGGAAACAAAGGAGCTAAGCCTGGAGAGAAACGCAGCCTCGGGAAGAGAGGAACTTAAGGAGCCTGAACCCTGGCAAACGTCGGCAGCTGTCTTGCTCCAAAACGTGGCAATGGACTTTGGTGAGGGAAGAAACTTACACTTTATGGCCTGGTAACTGTGGACTTCTACCCCAAATAAATACCCTTTATAAAAACCAACCAATTTCTGGTATTTTGCATCAGCACCCCTTTGGCTGACTAATACACAGACCTAGGGAGAAAAACTAGGTCTGGGGACACATGCACGGTTTCTAATATAGCGAATGTTTAGCCTACCCTGATTATCACAAAATCAGGACAGCGAGAATATTCGCATTCATATTTCTAACTAAGTGTGTGTGTGTTGGGATGGGGGTGGGATGAGTGAGCAGATATAAAAACTGGATTGTAAAAAATTGCAATAAGTGCTAAGGGTACAACCATGGGATTTCTATATTTATCAATTTCTTATGACAAATTATACTAATAAAGAACATCTCTTTTGTTACTATATATTAAAAAGTTGGTATTCGTGTGATTCCTAAATTAATTAAACAGAAAATTTGAGAAAGAAATTTTCTCAAACTAATTTTGATTTCTTACTTCTCTATTGTTCTTTACCCTTCCTATTCATTCTTCACAGAACCTGCAGTACAATAAGAAGAGATTAAAAATAAAAACATTAAAATATATTTTTCCCAAGAACCAGAAAGGTATAAAAGGGCAGGGATATTCAGAGAATGAGATATTAATGCTAAATTAGTGCATCATATATATATATTTTTTAATTTGCAAAACAGACCTACTCATATTCACCCATAAACACAGAAACAAGTTCCAAGGACAATATGAAATATTTTTGTATTAGCTGCCATTTGAGGGATAACCAAGCCTTACTCTTTCAGTGTGAATAATTGAAAAAAGAGTTGACGTAGAATATATAATGGGAATTAGAAATCCTAGTTCCTAGTACTAAGCTCAGTTCATCAAAACAGCCAGTAAATTTAAGGAGCACACATAAAACATTGATTTTTAGATTTGGTGTTTGAAACGTTGAGGTTACTATAAATTAATAATAATTTTAATAAATAGAAATTAATAGATGAATTATCATTGTAATGACTACTATAAAATTAATTTATAAAGTGCCTTTGCTTTAATAAATCAAAGTGAAATGAACAAAGTCTAAAATATGGAAGGGTCTTTTCATTAAGTTGCCAGAGGACAAAGCTTATCGATAAAAGATTACCACAAAACTATTATCCAAAGTCATTCCTACACAGAGGAGGTTGTAGAAAGTTTCTGTGACATATAACCTTCTAATAACTGCAATACTGTCCCCCTAATTGGAGCCTGCATTTAAAGGCCCTTGCAACAAGATCCAAAGCTAGATAGTGGTTTTCACAAGTATTTGAAAGTACCAAAGAGTTGCCAAGCCATTTATGTGAAAAATACATCTATGTGACAAGCACCCTGCCATGTGCTGGGACTGCAGCATTGAACAAAATAGACATCATGCCAGACCTACTGAAGCTGTGGTTTTAGACAAGTAATTACTGTAAAGTATGATGCAGGTTATGATGGGAAAATCCAGGTAGCTGTGGCAATATAAAGCAGAGATCCTGAACCTGGCATAGGGAGTTGAGGAAGATGTAAAGAATGTGTGAGAATTGGTAAGGAATGGGGGAGACAGAGATGGCTGCAGAGGGAATGTTGCAAGGAGGCGGAATCTACTTGTGAGGATGATGGGATAGGGGAGGGAATGGTGCTTTTAAGGAACTTAAAGAAGTCAGGAGAGGCTCGAAAGTAAGATAAGGGAAAAGGAGAGTGAATGAGGTGAGGCTGGAAAGGTACCCAGATGTCACACCGTGGATTTCCTTACAGGCCACCTAAAGGAATTTAGACTTTATTCCTCATGCCAGAGGAATACCACTTATGGATTTGATTAAGGGAGCAATATTATTAGATTTGCAGTTTAAAACGAAGACTTTGACTACACTGGAAAGTATAGACTGGCAGAGGAGCAAGACTAGTTGAAAGGGAACTGGAGGCTGTGGCAGTAAAACCGGAAAGAGATGATGGTGGTCTAGATTGGAGTAGAGGGACAAAGGACATACACAGAAAAATATATTTAGAGACATTAAACTTGTAAAATCAACAAAATTCGAGGATTAATTGGATATGGATTTAAGAAAAAGGGAGAAATTAAATATGAATCCTAGATTTCTGGTTTAAGATCTAGAAGTTTGATCATTCCATTTACTGAGCATTGTAGGCATTTGCCATCTATAGTTGTTAAACATCTTTTGTATTGCCTTACTGTATTTGGAAAATTCTTGCATTATGAATACTATCACACCAAAGTGGAAGCTGGAATTTATTTTCACAATTTCTTTATTGTTAATTTCATTCATCCCACCCCACCCCCCACCCCCAAAAGAGGAACAGCATGAAAAGAGAGCATGCACAGAATCCATCTTTGGGTTAGCACAGTGGCAATGGGTCTAATTCTTTAAGAGAAGAAATCATAGTGCTTTTGGTTTCCAGGTTGGAATTTCTTCATTTGAACTATAGTGTTGCTGTCAAGCAGTGGAAGCTATAGTATTTTTGCTAGAACAGCTCCAGCGGGATGTAATTGGATATTATTTCTGGCTATATAACTTCTAAGGTTGGTTCTCTTGCAATCCTGAAAGTCTGTAAGCTACCTAAAATCTTTTAACTTATATCCTCTTCTGCTTTAAAGGACTCTTGTTTGCAACCATGAATCGTGACTTCCACAATGAGAGAGAGAGAACACTGGAATAAGTTAAGTCCTGGTGAAGAGGAATGGTTAGATGATAAGGTGTCCCAATCAATCATCTCCTCAAATAAAACTTGCACTCCCCTCAAATGTATGCAGTGGACCCAGGAACATGGAATATCCGGGAAGCATTTTAATGAATTCACAACTAAAATTTTGTCTAGCTCGTTTTCTTCTCCAAACTGGTCTTCAGAGGTAAGTTTATCACTAAATGCAGAAGAAAAGAAGAGGTGTGGTGCTTTGTGTGCCTATTTGTATGCACTAGGAAGGCTGAAATTTTGAAATTTATAGAGAACAAAAAATAATTATCTTAACACGTGTTATCAGAATTTCTCTTGGGGAGAGACCTGTCATGGTTTTTATAAAGATAATTTTCTAGTCAAGTCATTTGGGGTGGAAGGTGAGACTGAGGATATAGGTTAACAGAAAGAAAAGATTGGTAAACTTATCTGCATTCAAAATGAGGAGAAATTAAGTGTGCGTTCACTAGAAAGTGTAAGAAAGAGGGAAAGTTAAGAGAAGGGAGGGGAAGGTTAGGGTTGGAGAGATAAAAGAGAGAGACAACCATTTAGGAAGCTGGAGCCACGCTGGTAGATGTGGCTATATTTTTAAGAATGATGCCAAAAATTCAATTTTTAATTTGTTTACATGGCTACCCTATAACTTTGTCGGTGTCCCCAAATCTAATGAAATCTACTGCCCATTCAAAGGCCTTGGGTGAATTTGCATTTGTAGAAAGCAAAGAAAGTGGCAGAATGTCTTTTCTGACTCAATATGGCAGATAATATAGACAGCTTATAAACACTAATCAATCTAAGCAGCTAATTCTCAGAAATAGGAGGTCAGAGACAGAGGCCCTTCATCATCTGGCCCCTGCCCACTTTTGAAGTCACTCTTCTTTGCCCCTCACCTGTCGCCAGCTACTGTTCTCTGCTTTACGAATATTCAAAGCCACTTTCCTCCTCAGGGTTTTGTACACCCCCTTGCCTCCCAGGATCATGTTTTCCTCTGTTCTCCTAGTGGGTGCTCATCCTCAGATTTTTGCTTAAATGTTTCTTCCTCAGATGACTTTCAGGATAGTTTCTCTGCAATATACTCGCACAGAGCAATGTACATTTTCCTTCATAGTACTTACCTGCAAGATCATTTATGAGATTTAAAGAAGATATCTCTAGGTGCACACCACAGGCACTCCAAATTTTATAACTACTATTATTCTGATCATCATGATCAAAACTGATCTCAGTTTTGCTGTTAGTTCCACCTGTCTTAAGGAGAGGCAATCCAGATGGTATGCACATGTAACCCAAAATGCCACTCCTTTAATTCCCTGCTGTTTCTTCCAAAAAGGTTTGGAGCTCAACAACTAGGGGAGAGAGATGCAGTTTTGAAAGTATTGAGACATTCAAAGGCTGTTTTTAATCAGACAAAGAATGAAATATATCCAAAATTGGCCAGTCTAATTTACCATGGTGTGTGTTAGAGAAAAAGTGTGCTCACTGGGATGCAGAGACTGACGGTTGCAGGCAGGAAGTTTATTGGGAAGCTCTCCCAACGGAGGGGATCTGAAGAATAGACTTCAGCTCCACGCCCCCTGGCATGGTGGGGGTCTGAAGAGAGACCTCAGCCCACCGGTGGAAAGTGGTGGATATGAATTTATACAGCACCTCAATAGGCGGGGGAAACCGAGTACAGCCTGGGGCCAAATGGCCAGGGAAGAGTGGGTTAGGAGATCTTGGAATGTGGGAGGGGTTGGGGAGGGAGAGCTGGCCCTTATCTGCTCCATTTTGTTTATTCTTGGGAGAGGATGAGTTAGGAGGGTTATGGCTGGAGGCTGTCTTTCCTCAACCTATGCCACAGGGGCATTGATTAACAGCCCTCTGACCTGTCATTGCAAACCTCGAGGTAAGGGGGAAACTCTAACAGTGTGTCTACAAAATTCTTTGATCATGGCAATTTGGAAGCATAAGTCTTAGCCTTTAGACAAGGAGCCCAACACTTCTTGAGAATTCAGAATTGTTTAATCTTTTCTTTTTTCCTTTTTTGTTTTAGAGCCAGACTTTTTATTACAAATAATATATTTCATCGTTAATCTAATCATACTAATAAAATTTTTAAAACCTCTTCTTTAACATCAAAATGAAATATTGTTTAATGAAATTTGAAAGTATTTTGCTTTGCACACTTTGTTATTCCATGGGCAAGATGGTATGATTACTTCAAATGCACTTTTCATTGCAAACATGCTATTATCACAACAGCAATTCTTTACTTTCCTCTACTGTTAAGACCTTTTACAGAACTAGTACCCTATACTGGTAGATTAAGAAACATTTTAGAGTTAGAAAATGGAGATTATATCATTTAAGCTTCATAATTCTACCTAAATCTTCCCAATTACAAATGAGTTTTGAAAGCTGATAGTTATTCTTTGTTCAAAGCCCTGGTGTTAATAGTGTCTCCAGAAGATGGAATAAATACAAACACACAGAGCAAATAGAAAAACATAGTTTGGCAAATGTTAATTGGCATATATTCTTAGAAACAAATTTGATTTAAAGAAACTCTATAAATCAATTATGTCTAATCTTTAATAATATAACATGTGCCGAATTTAGCAGAGTGAGGAAGAAAAGGGCAAACTCTCCCTGATATGGGAATTCTGCTTAAGGAAAGCAGAGTATTTTGACTGAACTTTTGGTTGGTGAATTCTTTCCCAGAATATTTATTTCTTAACATTGCTTTAAAGAGAGAGTTCCACTGACAATAATTTTTTTCACTGCCAATTATTTAACATAAATAAAACACAATTTCATATAATGGCACAATCCTTTTGTTTCACAAGTTATAGGGGGAAAAAATATGAACAGCCATTCCATTTTGCTATGTAATGCTTTGTAATTAGCAAATGGTAAACTTTTAATGCCACGCAAATATTGTTCTCTATTAATATAAGAATGCAAAGTTCTCTGAAGCCCCTTTGGCAGCTCTAGAAATGTGTTTCTAAAATTTCTTTTCTTGAAGACTCAAAACAACGGAAAGGGAGTTGGTTAATCATGGGCCTCTGTCATATGGAAAAGCTCAAACAAAAACAACAAAAGGTTTTTCTGACTGTTCAGACCCTTCCAATCATTTCTCATAGAAAAAATATTCCTCAGTCTGACAAATGGACAGATTCTGAACATGAAGCATTGAAAAGGTGTATGGGAGGAAAACATATTCCAGATTACCCACTTTGAGGCTCAGGTAACCATCACACATGCTATCCATACACTGAGAAAAAGATAAAAGAGCATATACTTCTTTGAAGATCATAAACCATAATCACTATTTTTGAACACTAAAGGAGGTAAGGATAATGTTTTAAAGATTTATCAACACCCCCCATTCCATAAGACCCCAAAACACCCCTCCCACAATCCTCTGAGAAAGTCCTTTAGTTATGTTGAAAGGGAGAAAAGAAGCCTTGAAGTGTCTTCTGTCCCCACTCCAGCCACCATTCTCCACACCGACATTCCATTATTTAGGAATAGCACAACAACACTTTAACTTCCTAGACTGAGAGACATGTGTTTTCTCTAAGTGAAACTGTCACTAATCTGAGGGATGGTGCTACTAATTCTGAGCGCATTGCTAGAGAATTTGCCACAACCTGTCTTGTTCATCATAACCCAGCTCTGCTTCTGAGGTCCAGGGCTGACTAAAATTAGGAGTTCATTTGATTTGGTAGAATTTTCTCTGTGTCTAATAAATTACAAATTCCAATGGAGCTAGGCATTTCTACGGAAAAAAAAAAAAATCAGAACTGCAAGGAAAAGTCATATTGGCTGTTTAGCATATAGACAGGTAGTTTTCACACCTTTGTTGGCGTAAATTCCCTTAGTCAAAGGACTTTTTTGTTTGTATTTTGTTTGCTTTCCCCTGAAGTTGGATGTGTAAAATGTATAAAGGCAGATTGACTCTGGTGAAATCTTCTTGATTTAGGGCCTGAGAAAACACCTAGAAAACTTTAGTTTCTTCAAACCCCTTTAAAGATCCCTCTAAATCCCTCTTAAAACAAATGATAGAATAGAGACCAGAAAGACTGAACAAATTGCCCCCAGGTCACATATCTAGTGAATGCTCAACGAGCATCTCAGATCTAGGCAGCTGATTACAGGCTATGTTATATTTCCTGCTGGTGGCATCTGACTAAAATTGAGCATATTTTCCTTTAATATTTTACTTTTTGCCTCCCCAAACAAACTACCAAAAATGGCCAAAGATATTAAAGTGAATATTGTACTTCCCAAATCTTCCCTAAATATGTCCTAGGATGAAGATAAGAGAATGTGATAAAGAGGGCTTGTACAATTACCTGCATTTGTGAGTTATGTTTACAAAAAAAAATACTCAGCAATAGAAATTTCCTCTTTTTCTTCTTTAATTTCAGAAAAAGTGCCAACACTATTGAAGCCAATTAATTCGCACAATAATATTAAAGGAGAAGAAAGGGTTGCACTGTACTCAAAAATTAGAGTGAATATCCTTCTCCATATCTTCTCTCATGTTATTCAACATCTTTTCAGTTTATGAGACAGAAGAGCATGGCTTTCACAGGTCCTGGTCGTTGGATCTAAGGCAGAAAATGTCCCAGTACTGGGTCACAACCTTATAAACAGGCAGACAACATGCTGAGTTATTTGATTCACTGCATCTGCGGTATCTACAGGATACTCTAAAGGTAGGAACTCTAAAGTAATCTACAGTGTGGTTACACTAATTTCACAACCTTTCCATCCCACATTTTATGACCTTTCAAAAGGATGAAATAGTCAATCAAAGGGGTTAAATGTGATAACAACCCCAAATGTCTGGGCTTCACACAACAAAAGTTACTTCTCACTCATATCACTGTCTAATACAGAACCTAATAGGATAGGGTCTGGCCCGTGTAGTTAGTGGTCCAAGCTCCTTCCAAATAGTGACTCTGCCATTCCATTTTCTATTGGGTCTTTGCATTTGGTAAATAGGAGTGAGAAGAGATAGCACATTTAGAATAGCAATGGATCATTTTTATGGTAGAATATTTAACTTTCACAACCATTTCACTAGGAATAAGTCAGTCACATGCCCCCCACCCCGCCCCACACACACACACACAACCACCCATCTACAAGGGAGTCCTAAGAGTGTGGTCAAGCTACAGGATTTGGTGACTACATTTACTATGTCACAGTTGTAACTGTGGAACCAGTTATCCAGTTCTCAACCTTCCATTGGTGAGATACATTAAAAACATGGATGTTAAAATAAGTTAAAAGAATTTAATGATCCAGATATTTCTATATAATATATCTTAATGAAAACTTTAAAATTCCATTAAATATTTATATAAATAACGATAACTGTCCTACATTTTAGTCCATGAAAATGAAAATGTTTCATATTCTTAATTAAAATAGAATCAGGGCGAAGCAGATGTGGCTTAAGTGATTGGGCTCCTGTCTACCATATAGGAGTCCAGGGTTTGATTCCCAGGGCCTCCTAGTGAAGGCAAGGTGGCCCATGCAGAGTGCTGGCCTGAGCAGGAGTGCTGGCCCTCTCAGGAGAGCTGGCCCACACAGAGTGTTGGCCTACACAGAGTGCTGGCCCAAGCGGAGAGCTGGTGCAGCAGGATGACACAACAAAAAGAGACACAGAGGAGAGACAATAAGAGACACAGCAGATCAGGGAGCTGAGGTGGCACAAGAGATTGAGCAACTCTCTCCCACTCTGGGAGATCCCAGGATCAGTTCCCAGTGTTGCCTAAAGAGAAGACAAGCAGACACAACACACAGCGAATAGACACAGAGAGCAGACAGAGAGCGCAAAAGCAATGGGAGATGGGGGGGTGGAGAAATAAATAAATAAATAATTTTTTTTTAAAAACTATAATCAGGGGAAAATGTTAGGAAAGGGCATTAAGGAAGAACACGAGGTAGAAAAGGGTAACTATCATGATTTCCAGTCTCACATACTCTTTGACTATTCAACTAAATTGGAAAAAGAAGATATGCTGTATTTTTTTAGCTTTCTAACATATTTCACTCACTGTTTTCTTACTATATTAAATCAAAGGGAAGGCTTCTGACTTTATAAATGGACTCCCAAGAAAACTTGCTTTGAAGGGTTTATTTTTCAAGTGAAGATGTGGTTAGGTGAAATAATGTGAAAATTTTGTGTACACTATACACTCTCTGTAGTCAACTGTGACTCAAAGCTTAGAGAAATGTTAACCCTGTTAACTAAACGTAACTGACTGTTGTCTTTGTTTCCAATATCCTATACTCAGTGAAACAAATTGTGGCAGAACAAAAATATGTCTAGACCTAATAGATGGATCAGTTCTGGACAATGAGATAAGTAATACTCCCCCAAGAGAAGCCTCTGAGAAATAATTTTCATTGATGATGAGAAATGATGCTTGAAGCTCTAGCCACCATCTTACCACTAAGAGAGGAGCTATCATCAATATACTAAGGATGACAAAGTGGCAGAGCTGAGCAATTACATTTTTGAGTCACCAGAACAACCTTGTGACTGCCTAGCTTCACACCTCTTGCTAAGTAAAAAATAAGCATCCATATGATTCAAGCCAATTTCAAACAGATGATCTTTTACTTGCAGCAGAAAGCAGTACACATATGCCTAGGATGTCACCAATCTATCTTCCACAGTTCCATCAGCTAAATTCAACAGGTCTTAAGTCTGCATACTCACCTCTCTCATTTAATAGTCCTGATGAAAGGAAGAAATAATATGTGGCTCAAGCACACTTACAGGCTAGCATGAAAATATTGCTGAATTCATGGTAGCCTATGTAATAGAGATAATCCCTGATCACTCAACTTGTCTCCAAGTCTCAATCTTTCTTTATCTGATTAAACGTGATGTCAGCCTCCATCCTGGGTTGGAGTTGGCCTTGCCCTAACCTTAGCCTGCTGAGATTCCGATACGCTTCATAGTCCTTCCCAGAGCAGTCACCTGGGTATAGATCTTGTCACCTAAATCCACAACTAGACCCCTGCTCTTGATAAAATGATGATCTCAAACCTCAGATCCCATCATTTAATATACTTGCTTCTGTGGTTCTTTCATTGCCCTGTTCACTGAGGTGAATCCCCAGCATTGCTTTCTGCCAGAACCAAATCAGTTCGCCATACTCTTTGTAGAGTTTTGTCCATTGGTTCTAGCATGTCCCAGCCTATCCATTAGATTAGTTCCCCAGCTCTCTTATTATAACCTGCATCCTCTCTTTCCTGCAGGTCCATGTTGCTGAGGTCCCTGGATGCCTCCTTTGCAAAATGGCATTAGCTGAAGGCAACAGCGAGATGTAGTACAAAGAGCCCAGGGCAAATAATCAGACAACTTGAAATGCAGTTATACTTCTGCCCCATATCACTGTGTACCCATGGGCAAATCATCTAATTCTCTGGGTCCTGGCTTTGTCAACTGTAAAATGAAGGCATCAAACTAACTGAACTCTAAGATCCCTCCCTGCCCTAAAACTAAAAAATGAAAAGAAAAGCTTGGAACTGTTTTGACCACAGTCATTTATTTTCACAGTGTGAGCCTCTAAAAAGTTTGCCTTTTCCTTGAAGTTTCTTCCATTTTCATGATTCTGTTTTTCTTCTAGATAACTCTGATTCTCTCCCAAAAGACATTCTCTATTTGTATGATAATATCCTAAAATATTTTGTTCTATGAAATATCTAGGCTTCTTACCAAAGCAAGCTACAACACTCCCATCCCTTTGAGAATTTTCTAATATTTTCCCACCTTTGGAAATAAACTTGAATAGAAAATTTTGGATGTTGCTTAAGGCTTACCCTTCCCATATTACTATCAGTCTTAAGAGCAACTCAGCAGAAAACCAAAGTAAAATAACTTCAAGAACCTGATTGAATAGACATGAACATCATAATGGGTTAATTGCTTCTGAGGTTTTCCTGATTAGTCCATCTCACTGTAATTATCCATTTTGTTTGTACATTTATTCCATTTTAATCTGTACCAAACAAACAATTGGACATTTGTATTTTTCTTATATACTTCATATAGATACCTATAAAATTACTTCAGAACCTTTATGGAGTGGAGTAATAAAATGGATAAGTAAATTGAAATGATCTGGCCAATGAGATACTGACTTTAGTGTTCATAATGCACAAAAAAACTATAGATTCCAAAATAATCGAAATCTAAATGTTCTTCTCTGTAACGGCATTGGGTGGGAAAAGGTGGGGGGAGGCAAAGGAGTAATACTATAATAATTCTAAGATTTTCTGGTGGTAATGAGTTAGCTCTGATACTCAAAAGTTCACCCCTGCAGCTGTCTCTAAAAGGCACCCACAGAACTCTCTACTGAGAAAATATGTGGAGGAGAGAAAGGTAGGGGTTCAGCTTGAACAATGCTGAGGTCCAGAATGCTGTCAATTTCTATGACCTAAGTTTGTGAAGAGGGCTTGAGAAAAGGAAGCAGGAAGTGTAGGTTTTCTTCATTCCACTTTATAGCTCAGTCCTTTTTCTCTCCCCAACCATCAGTCAAATTCTGACCAGGCACAAATTATTCAATAAATACATATTGAACATTTAAGCTATATAATGCAATGCATTAGAACTTGTGAGGAATAGAACATGTACAAAGACACAGTTCTTGTCCTTATAAGATAGTTTAGGACACCAGATATGCTTATGAACAGACACATGTAGCTCATGCCAAGGATAAACAAGAGTTGTGGTTGGTTTGTTGGTTTGCATGTTTGTTTGTTTTGTCCCTACTATCTTATTCCAGGCCCACCCACCCATCATAATGGGGCAGGACTCATACCCATGCCCCTTCTAGCTCCTAATAAAGATAGGAGAAGGGAGGCTATGGAAAGATACAATTTCCCCACTTCCTACAGATTTTCCTTTCATCTCCCAAATAAATTACTGTACTCTACTCTGAATCTCAGGGTCTGCTTTTGGGTGAACCCAGACTTAGACAAGGGAACAAGTAAAGGACTAGTTTGTGCCAATCTCTAAAGCCCTGATCAGTGCTTGATGATTTAATAGTAAGACTTTTCAGTAATGGACTAAACTTTCCCACCTTTAAAGAATCAGAGTGAAATGAACAACCTACATAATTGCTCAACGTGGCCCAGGTTCTGAGTACATTGTGCTACTTATTTGATCCAGTCAACTTCTCCTGATCCTGTACCTGCATTAAATTATGTCTATATTCAAGATAGCACAAAGGATTGGATTGTCAGATCAGACTCACAAGAATCATAGATATTTCCCAAAGTTCAGCTGTATTAATAATCTCAAGGATACAAATAATCATAAGACACTCCCAATATAAGTATTGTCCTGCTAATAACTACCAGTAATATGTTTGCTTGGAGGTTTGTCATTTGCCTGTTTACAAGAAGATTCGGCCAGATCGTCATTCCTTCTTTCCAGGGGTATCACTTAGTAAGGGGAAAAAATGGATTACAGGCCTATTGCTAGGGCTTTCCTTCCTAACAATTAAATTAATATACTAAATATAATATTTAATAGATAGTAAGGAATGGCCATTAATGGGTCAGTAAGCATATCAATTCACTTTGAAAAGACTACCCAGCCTCTGAAAGTATTTGCTCTTAATCACTTCTTCTTTCACATAAGACATATCATTTGGTAAATATTAGCTATCAGTGCCATCATTTTCAATATAATTGGTTTGTGAAACCTGGGCTTCCTTACACAATCTTTTGACAAGTCTAAATGAATAGAGAGGCTAGAAATGACATCTTTATAGGAATAATAAAATTAAGCCCCAATGATGTTATGGTGTATAATACATTACACGAAGCTTGTTTAAGAAATAAATACCTCAAAGTTAACAGATTATCAATCTGAAAGAAATCAACATCTGTTTCATAAACCAAATGTTGGTAGTTAATGGAAGGAATACACTGCATCTAACTCTTCTCCCTTTGGGAAGAGAAAGGGATGAAGAAGGCTGAGGAGAAGCATATTTTTTTTTTATTTGTCTAGAGGTGACAAAATTTTTCTGAAATAGTCTATTTTAGTTTAATCCTTCAAGGTAAGTTTTTTTTTTCTTCTTTCTTTCTTGATTTTAAAGTAGAGTGAATAAAATGAGACTTGGGTGAAAGAAGACAGTATTCTATTCACTGTTTCTCCAGTGCTGTTATCTTTCATCCATATAGGTTTCAAACCAACCCCAAAATTAAAAACTTCCCTTTTACATCCAACTGTAATTATTCTACTTCGAATAAGGCCAGACCTAAGCCCTTAGGGGCTAGAAGGGGAAAATACATAGAATTCTCACTTTCCCCATCTTCCTTCTCATTCCACTTCTGACACCGAGTTGCATTAGCTGATTGTTCTAAAATAGTCACTCCGTCCATGGGAGGAACATCTTCCACAGCAGAAGTACTTGCCCACTCTGTTGATGGTGGGCTTGTCCATGTGACATTGTTTGGCTTTATATCAGTCAGGATCTGATCATGAGATAGAAACTGCATAAGTAATTTTAAAAGAGAAACTTTAATAATAAAGAATTGATAATTGATTGTGAAGAATTGTTAACTAGGTAACTGAAAAGAGAAAAAAAAAGAACACTAAGGTATCATGGAGGTAGCAACTGCAGGAAATAGCCACCACCCCCAAGGCTGAGGAAAGAAAGAGAAAAAGATTGAAATGATTTAAATTTAGAAGCTTAAAGCCCTACAGAACCGAAACTCAGATCTCTGAGAAGGGAGCACTGCCCAGCTGGCATTGTTATCTCTGAACTAGGAGGCCACCCTATAACTGGGACCTAAAGTCTGAGGAGGAGATCCAATGAAACTGGAATCTCTGAGGGGTGCATAATGAGGCTGTTTCTACAAATGTTGGGAAAACTGCCAGCTGGATTCAGCTGCTGCTGTTGGAACAATCTACTATTGCCAGGTTGAAGAACTGAGTGTGTGGTGATGCTGGTGAGAGTACGAAGCACACAGGAAGCAAATAGGAAAGAGCAAGTTCTTTCTCCTGGTCCAGGCTGGCAGTCTCCCTCTGGTGCCCCCTACTGACAGAGCCTAACAGGAATCCAACTGGCAAAGCAGAAATGTGGCTATCAGTGTCCTAACACCAGCACCTCAAAGTTTCATATAAGAGAGTAGATGTGATAAAGAATAGCTTAGTACCTGGCACAGGCTTCATATTCGGTAGAGGTTGCATCTCCACCCCTTGCCTTCAGTCTTGGCCCTGTGACTTGCTTTGGCCAATGGTATTTAGCCAAAATCACAGAAGCAGCAGGTCAAAATATTCTTGAATGGCTGGGCCTGCCCTCTTAAACTTCTACCTTCACTGTGACAAGAACATGTGCTGGCTAAGAGGATAAGGCACATGTGGAGCAGACCTGGACCCAACATGAAATTTGGAGCCAAGAGCAACTGAGCTTAGATCAACTGAAACCCAGCTGATCCATGAGAAAAAAAAAAAAGTCTATTGTTTTTTGCCACTGGGATTTCATGGTCGTTTGTTACCCAGCAATATCTGACTGATATAAACATTTGTGCAAAACACTTTTCCCTCCACCAGCCAAAAAATAAATAAAACAAAAATAGTCCATATGGACATCACTTTATGCAAATACCCTAGAAGAAAACTGGCAATCTTATTAGGACCAGTTTTCAGATATGCTGTAGTAGGACCACCTTGATGTATTAACTATGTTAACTGGAGCTCTTTACCCAAAAGGAAGCAGATTAAAACAAAGACTTTAAACACTATTGCAAACACCAATCCAAAGGGCCGACTTTCATCTCCAGATCAAGGGCTAACTGTGCCCCATTACTCTTCTTGGAGAATGGAATTTTCTCCAGTTCTTTGTGAACCTTAGCATAAGAAACAAAAAGGTTCTGAACATAGGGTTGGAGTGTTATGGAGAAAAAAGTCATATCAGTTTCTAATGAAAGAACAAGCCCTAAGAATAACTATAAAAAGCAGAAAGTGTATTTCTAGCATTCATAGCAGCCCTATTCTACATATTTCCCTCTCTTCTCTTTCCTCCACCACTTTAGGTTCCCTGGAATTTCCATGCCTCTTACACACACACTTTTAAACCACCTGTATAAGAATGAATTGAGATCTGTTTATCTTAATTTAGAGTGAAATTAAGGATGTTTTTTCTTTCCTAAGGGTATTTGCAATTTTATGGTCCCTTTCAAATTATAAACTAGAAACTTCTTTTCACTCTTTTGCAATCCTAATTGTAAAAAATATTTGTAAAATATATAACAGCATATGCCAGATATAAAGTAACCCTGAGTATTAGACAATTGTCCTTTTTCACAAGGAGAAAAGTTTTTGATGCTGTTATTGCTATCTTTAGCCAAGCTAAATATTTACTGATTATATAGCCTGAATGGTCAAATGTGTAGCTATGATATTTTAAGTATTAATTTAATTATGTATGCATATCTAAATCACATATATGTAACTTAGAAATATTAACTTTTTCTGCATAACATTCCTTGAAATATCTTTTCTCTAAACACTTCACATGGTCATCTAACACAGTGACTTGCCACAAATCATCCTTACTTCCCCCAAGTTGTTTCATGTACAACATTTGAACTCTATTTGTTGTGCTCACTGGATAATATATCCCAAGCTATAAGGATCCATTCATATACATTAGGACATTTTATTTTCTTATTGCTCCCATGTGTAATATATTCATAATACAAACAAACAAAACACTAAACCTTTCTTACCCTATTATTTTTTTAAAGTGGTTTTACACTCAAAAATTGTTTTTAATGTCATTCTATCATGGCAATTGTAAGACCATGCCTAAGAATAATTACTATATCAAAGGTCAACTTCTTTGCCTCCATTTCTAGAAATGTTATTAGATGACCTCTACAAGTATTCAAAAATAGCTTTTCTTGAGGTCATTTCAGGCTAAACATTAATTTTTCATTAAGAAAAAAAAAGAAAGTGTAGGAATACTCTATGAGACTTTGTAAAGTTTTCAAAATAAAGCAATAAGGAAATATGTCTTTACTAAGGACAACTGTGTGACAGGGACAATTCTAAAGCCCAAAGAAAACCACTGATAATATCTTTATGCATTTCCTCCTAATAGCAAATTGTTTTACATATTCATTCCACAATATAAGCAAATTTGCATCCTACCTTTTTTTAACCTATCTAAGCATTTCTTCACACTATTAAATATTCATTTAATATCATTTTAATGGCTGTACAGTATTCTATACTATAGATATACTAAATATTTCCTCTCTTGATAGATGTTTAGGTTATTTTCAATGCCTTATGATTATGAACAATGCTTCTAAGAAAATCACTGTGCATAAATCTTTGTCGGGATTGTTGATTATTTCATTATAATATATCTCTAGGAAAAGAATTACTAGGTAAAATAATATGTACATTTTTGAGGCATTTGAAACAGATTAATAAACTATTTTCAGGATTGTTGTGCTAATTTTCCACTCAGCAGCTGAAAAAGAGAGCCCAACATGCCATATCTTTACTAATATTTTAAAAATTTTATCTTATTTTATTAACTTGATACTTGAAAGTTTTATTATTGCTTTCAGTTTTTGAAATTGTCAGTGAGGCTAAACATTTGCACACATTTATATTTTCTCTTTTATGATTTGTTCCATGTTCTTTCCCATTTATTTATTGCATATCTACCTCTTTCTTTATGAATCTGTATGAACTTTGTATATGTTAATGATATCAACATTTTATCAGTCTCATTTGTTAAAATCACTTAACTCACTATATTTAAATTTTTCCCCTCATTTTTACAATCAGAATTTTTTATAATTTTAGGTAATAAAGCCTATTTTATTTCTTTTATTAATTTTTCTTATCCCCTTTGTTTAAGTTATCATTCATCATCCAGGGTCAGATACGTGTTCACCTATAGTCTGTCTAATTTTTTTTTAATGACCTATTTGCTAATTAATTTGCTTGCTTATTTCACCTGTAATTCTTTAAACCATCCATGGCTGACCGAACTTTAAAGCAACTCCTTTGATCCCTTCCTTCAGATGACAACCCCATCCTGGCTGGCACCTTGATTTTAGTGTTGCAGGGGACTTAAGACAGGAATGGATTAAGTTTAAGAACATGTTTTTCTGGGTTATATAGCTCCAAACTTTTTGGGATCCTCTGGACCCCAAAAAGACAAGTTCTTTACAATTGCAAAAAACATTATTTCCATCATAATATCCCCAAAGCTTGAAGCCATTCAGAAATGATGCAAAGTACAAACTCTCATCAAAATCAGTTATGGGTGTGGTCTATCCTGGAGCACAATTTCCCTTTGTCTGTGGACCTGTGAAATATAGAAAACAAGTTATCTGCTTCCAATATATTATGAAGGGACAGGCATGGGATAGACATTCCCATTCCAGAAGGAAGAAATAGGCAGGAAAACAGGGGTCACAGGTCCCAAACCTTCTGAAATCCAGCAGGGCCAACTCCATTAGATTTTAAGGTCTGTGAGTCATCTATAGAGTGATGTTTTGTCCGCTGGGCCTGAAGAAGCTACAGCCCCACCTCTTCCAAGAGTCTGCCCAGCAGCCATGCTCTCCCTAAACACTGGGTTATAGGCATTACCCTTTCCAAGCATTGGGATAGTGGCCAGGCTTCTGCAAACCTCAGGGCACAGGTTCCACCCTCTTTGAGTACTGGGGTGGCAGCCAAGCTCTACAAAATGGCAGGACACAGTCCCCACCCTTTCTGAACATTGGGATGGCATACAACCTGCCCCTTCCAAGCATGGGGTAGACGCACGCTTTCCACACACATGGGTAGGTCCACTCTCTTGGCCCGAGATGACTTCAGTCCAGACCTCAGCTTCCATGGTTTTTTCCTTGAAGTCATTCTTCCTTCAATTCATCCCTTCTTGGTCCCTTTTATTCCAGGCTGGCAGTGGTTCTGCCCAAACAAATTTCACACAATCGTTGCAGGCTTTTCATGTAGTTCATGGGGGAGGGGGGGTGTTACAGACCATCAGAAAATAGAACTTACCACAGATCTTTCTGCATAACTGCATTTCCAATCCTGACTTCCACTGAAATGGGTGTCTGGACCCACGTTCAGTTAAATCCTCATAAGGAGCCCTATTCTCCAGGCACTCACTTTCCATACTCTCAGGAAGGTCTCTGATAGAGCTGCTTCTGGCCGTAATCTCAGAGCACACTATCTGGACAGGCTCAGAATTTTTCAAATCATCAATTTATGTTTCCTTGTGCTTAGGAGTTCATTACTTAGCTTATCTCTTTGCTCTTTCATTTTACTATAAACTGCAAGGAAAAATCAGGCTGTACTTACCACACTTAGTTTGGAGGTATCCTCAGCTAAGTATCTAAGTTGATCACTTTTCAAATTCCGATATCCATCTGATATCAGAACTCAATTTTACAAAGTTCTCTGACACTTTCAAACAAGGATTGCCTTTCCTCCAGTTTCTAGTAACACATTCATTGTTTCCTTTTAAGGCCTTGTGGAAAGTATCTTTAGCATCCATATTGCTACCAATAGTCTTTCCAAAGCCATATAATATCGTTTTTTTCTATCACAGAAAATTTCTGTCGTAATTCTTCTGGCATCTACCCCCCATTACCAATTCCAAAGCAGTTTCCACATTTTTTGGTATTTGCAAAAAGCAACACCCCATTCTCCTAATACCAAAATCTGTTTTCATTTCTTGGCTACCAAAGCAAATACCATGTGTTTTAGTCTGCTGGGCTGCCAAAATGCAATAAACCAGAAATGGGTTGCCTTCTACAATGGGAATTTATTAGCTTACAAGGTTACAGTTCTCATGCCACAAAAATGTGCAAATCAAGGCACCATCAAGCAATGCTTTCTCCCTGAAGACCAACTGCCAGCAATCCTGGACTCCTCTGTCACATGGTAAGCACTTGGCAGCATCTGCTTGTCTTTTCCTTCTCCTCTGGGTTTTGTTGCTCTATTAGTCAGGGTTCTCTCAGGAAACAGAATCAACAGGATGTATCTGTCAATAATATGAGATTTTATAAGAGTCTCTCACGCAACCGTGGGGATGCACAAAGTCCAGGTTCTGCAGGCAGGCTGCAAACCAGGGGCTGCAATGAAAGTCCAATGAAAGGTCCTTGATGAGTTTCTGGGAGAAGCTTGCTGTCCAAAGATGAGCTGGGAAATTTTCTCTGAATGTTGAAATCACTTCCCTTTTTAAGGTATTCAATTGATTGGATTAAAGCATCATCCATTGCTGATGCAATCTCCCTGATTGATGCAGATATAATCAGCCATCCACGCAGTAAACTCACTGGAGATCGAAGTCCATAAATGTTCTTGTATTACAATTAGCCAAGTGCTTGCTGGACCTAACACCTGGACACAACTACCTGGCCGAGTTGACACATCAGCCTAACCATAACAGTTGCCTTCAGCTTCTGACTTCTATGGCTTTCTCTCTCTCTCTCCATCTGAATTCTATTCCCTTATAAAGGACTCCAGTAAGAGGATTAAGACCCACTGTGGGCCATGCCTTACTGAAGTAACCTAATCAAAAGAGCTTTAACTGAAGTAATCTCATCAAAAGTTCCTGCCTACAATAGGACCACACACACGAGAATGGATTAACTCTAAGAATATACTTTTCTGGGGTCCATAAAGCCTCAAACCATCACACCATGCAATGGGTTGGCTTAAACAATAAGAATTTATTGCCTCATGGATTTGAGGCTAGGAGAAGTCCAAAAGCAAGGCATCACGAAGGCTATGCTTTCTTCCAGAAGACTGGTAGCTGCTGGTGATCCTTGACCCTTAGCTTTTTGTAACATGGAAATGCACATAGTTGCCTGTCCTCGCCTCTCCCTTCTCTTTCAGGTTCTGTTGAGTTTCAGCTTCTGGCTGCTCTCTCTGTGGTTTTCCATCTGTCTGATTTCATTCTGCTTATAAAGTACTCCAGTAATAGGATTAAGAACCATCCTGATTGGATTGGACCACACCTTAACTGAAGTAATCTCATTAAAAGGTCCTACTTACAATGGGTTAACACCCACAGGAATGGATTAAATATAATAACATGTTTTTCTGGGGTATGCACCTCCAAACCACCATAATCATGTATTGTTTTATTCCATCTATATGAAATATCTAGCATAAATAAATCCATAGAGACAAAAAGCAGATTGGTGATTTTCAGGGGCTGGAAGGAGGGGGGAATCAGGAGGGAATGCTTATGGCATATGGGGTTTTCCTTAGGGGTGATACACATATTTTAGAACTAGATAGAGGTGATGGATACACAACAATGTAAATATACCAAATAACACTGAATTTTACACTTTAAAATGGTTAGATTTGCATATGCAAATTTTACTCTAATTTTTTAAAAGATAGCCATATTTTCTCCAAATAGTCCAGAAATTTGTAATAAGCTATACCAATGCTCCCCATTAAAGACAGTATGCTAAAAGGAAGGCAGGAACATTTAGCATTAGGAGGCTTGAGTAAGGTTCTGAAACTACTATTTGTTATCTAATGTCACTAGTTAAATCATTTGAGACTTGAGACTTCATAATCTTTTCTCCCATTTAGTGATAAAGGTACTATCTGCCCTAAAAACCTCACAGGGTTATAGTAAAACACTAAATGATTTTTGCAAACTACCTAAATTGTTGAGGGGCTCTATTCATCCAAAGAAGAATTTATTTTATGGATTTAAAGCAATGGATTAAGATCAACTGACAAAAAAGAAAAAAAAAATGGGTTAAATCAGGGAAGTCCAAAAATATGTACAAGTTACCAATTACGATGTGCAAAAGCACAAAAGGAAGGAACCACAGAATGTCTGCATGCCAGCCTCCACAAGAGAGTGGAGAGTCAGAAACCCAGCTGGAGTTTGAGCTAATTGAGCAGATGGCTTGACAAAGACTGATCTGTGGTATGAGTACAGGTCACTATGTTAATAATATTATAATGAGAAAAGGCACATGCAAATGAGTTAACTAGTAATCAGAGGTGAGGCAACAAGTTGTACTGATACCACCCCCTGGGGGAAAATATCTGGGGAACAGACTGGTAGAATCTGTGTAGTCAGGCCTGAGACCATAAGTAAAATTTGGGTTTGCCCATAAAAGAAAAAAAGGGATAAGCTGGGACTACCTCCACTGGGCACCACAGACCAGTTAGACCTCCTGAAAACATGCATGGTAATCCATGTAAATGAAAGACTAAACTTTTCCTTCACCCGAGTTGCCTGATCACTCCTGTCTGAATGAGAGTGCTACAAGGTGGCAAAGACCATAGGGACCAACATAAATGACAAAAAAATACGGCACAACTACCAAATAGGATATACCGTGATATATCATTGTGGACATAAAGAACATTATGCACAGCATTAAATATATCATATACACACAAACACACACACTCTGTAGCAGTTTGGTATTATTTATGAATTCCAAAAATAGATATTGGATTATGTTTGTAAACTGGTCTGTTCCTCTGGGTGTATTAGGTTGTGTTAAATTCAGAGGTTTCACTTATACTTGATTAAATCATGATTAAGGCTTTGATTGGGCCTCTTCAGTAAGATGTTGAGTCCCTGCCCTCTTGGTGGGTGGGGACTCACAAAGAAAACAACATGGCAGAACAGTTAGTTGGAGTTTTGGATGCTGGAACCCCAGGAAGTGAAAACACAAGAGAAGAACACAGAGGGATAGAGACAGCTCCACAGACACAGTAGAGGCCCTAGGAAGAGAGAGAGCCTGAAAGTCTACAGCTGACCTTGTGGAGAGGGCAGAGCAGCTGAGCCTGGAGAGCATGAGCCTGGGAAAGAGACAAGCCTTATCCCAGCCTACAGCTGGTATTGAGAGAAGCTGAGGCCACAGAGCCTTAAGACAAAGAGGGAGGCTGAACCCTTGCAGAAGTTAGTAGCCATCTTGCTTCAACACGTGGCAACAGACTTTGGTGAGGGAAATAACTTACGCTTTATGGCCTGGTAACTATAAGCTTCTACCCCAAATAAATACCCTTTATAAAAGCCAACAGATTTCTGGTACTTTGCATCAGCACCCCTTTGGCTGACTAATGCACCTACATCAAAGGATTATTATGAATATTAAATAACTTGATGCAAGCAAGGAGCTTACCTTAGGTGCAAATAAGAATTCAATACAGGTTAGCCACACTTATTACCATTGATCTATACATTCAATAAGCATATATTGAGTTCTTGTTCATTGACAAGGAAGACCCTCCTTCCCTCAAGGAGTTCACAGACCTGTGGGTAAAATTGTTAAAGCAATTCTGTACTATTCCCAAACAGTAAACCCAATAAACACAGTATAATAACTATTTGCTGAATGACTAACTTCAATAAATGAAATGATAAATTATATGCATGACCCTGTGAGAACAAGAAAAAGAGATATGTACCTATGATTAGGAAAGTGTAGAAAATCTTCAGTGTGGATTTGACAACTGAGCTCATTCTTAAAGGATGTGGTCACTGAACAGAGAAGAGAGAAGGAGAACATTACAGGGAGAAGAAAGAGCATGCTTAAAAACAGGCATGAGAAAGCTTGTCATGTTCAGGAAATTGAAAGCAGTTTTACAGGAACACTACAGATACACTATTGTTCAAACACTAGCATACCCTTGCTTTACAAGCAAGAGTTTGATATTCCAAAATGAAACTGGAAGGTTCAAATGTGACAAAGCAGAATTAATGCACACTGACATACAAGGAAATGCTATTTCTCAATTAAATACATAAATTAAACAGCAAAATCTTGAGAAGTATCAGAGGTTTTAAAATACGTTTCAAATATAAAATTAAGGCAAGAATTTGAAACACTGGGAGTAGATCAAATGTTATTTTCCCTGCTTTCATCATTATGTAGTTTTCCTGTATTACTTTATAAAGAAACAAAATCCAACAAGGTTCCACCATCTTGGGTGGGCACTGTAATGTTTTTATTAGCTCTTTGTTTCTATAGCAACAGGGATATTTTGGACGCAGAGAATACACTAAGTGAAAAAACTTTTTGAGTGTATTATAACTAAACTAAGCCAATTGACTGAGGGTAGACCAGCATCTCAGCCACCGTCACTTAATCAACTGTGATACATTGGCTATGCCCAAAGGCAAAAGGGAAAAATCTACCTTGTTTGTTTTCTGCAATGAGTTTCCTGCATTGATGGAACTCAACCAATTAGGATTCAGCAGTATTGGGCAGACAATAGAAATTATCCAGACTGGACTCAGAAAACTGTAGAGTGTCTTCTTGTACTTGATGCTAAGGAAGAGGAAGCTATCAAGAAAAGCCTTTGTCTTTCAAAAAAAAAAAGGAACTCATTTCTCCTTTAAGACACCAGAAATTCATTTTCTTTGACAAGCCATTAACTTCCACAGAACATATGAATTAATATACAATTGAAGTGCCTTCATTGGTTCCCTAAAAACCTGAAAGCAATACAATTGCAGGATGCAAGAAGGCAGGAAGGAATAAACACATTGGTGTTTTTTGCAGAATGAAAGTTATAGAGATGGGGAGAGGTCTCAAAACTTATCTAGCTCAAATCTTATAATCTTTCAATACGACACCAGAAACTTGTCTGCCACTTGTCCAATATCCCAGTTTTTCTCTGTTATCCCAATGCTTCCTGCTACATGGCCTTTGCACACAGGTTTCCTCTTTCTAGAATGCTCTTCTCTCCAATATTCACCCCCCACCCTCTCAAATCCTTAACCAAAGCCTTTTGCTGACACCTCCCCCACCAATCTGCATCACATTGCCTTCCCTGCAATTCTTTCTCATTTGTACTTTCTTTTTCCCCTTTCTAGCACTTGTCATACTGTCATAGTTATCTGTGTTTAATAAGTATCTATTTCTTCTCCCCTAGACTCTAAGTTACATTTAGGAAATAGCCATTTCTATTTTGCTCATGCCGTATCCTCCAGTGCCTGCCACATGATAAGCTCTTTTTAAATGAAGAGATGCAACTTTTACTTCCATCAACACAAAATACTTAAATGTCCCAGAAGTTTTTCCTGGCTCATACCATTGTCCCTGTTATTCCTTCTACCTACAATATCCTTCCTGCCAAATTTCTTCCCCTCCTTCAAGATGAATTTGAGTACCTCCTCTAGGAAGCACTTCCTCAACCTTACGGTAAATTAGGACTTGCTACCTGTGTTCCCAAATACTTATGTGCATAACCCTCTAATAGCACATCACTTTTTTTAACAGAAGAAATTCTCCACTAAAGTGATGAATCCCGGGATTAACTAACCCTTTCAACTCCTTCTGTAAAACATACTTCCTAATGCCCAGGGCTACTCTTACAACAGCCCTGTAGCCTTTCTGCTCCCATAATCTGAGGTCAATGCCCCCCAAAAGCCAATTGTATTTGTTCTCACACTTTTTTATGCCGTGTATATTTCTTACTATAATTATATTATTTTATAAAAACAGTATGTGCAAGAGAGTTGTATCTACAAAAATTAGATGAAATGCTTTAAAAAGAATAGAAAAGAAACAAGTGGCTAAATATGTATCTATTTAACTAGATATGGGTAAGACTAATGGACTGGGGAAGGGAGATCTAGAAAAGTCTAGGAAAAAAATTAGAATTCTGTACTCATATTGCTTCACAAGAATCGAGGATTTCTCTCCACATCAAAGCAACCCAAACTGAAAATTTTAGAGTAGATATTATGTGTGTGGTATATGGAAGAACAATGACAGAAAACTCCAATCGTGATCCTAATAAAAAATGACTAAATTGAAAAAAAAAAGTGTTTAAGATATGTAAGTATTTTCTATAAATACTCATTTTAACTAACTTTTTTCTTTATTTTAAAAGAAGCTTTAGGTTACATAAATGTTACATCAAAAATATAAGGGATTCCCATATACCCAACTCCCTCCCCCTCCCACAATTTCCCCCATTAACAACATCTTTTGTTAGTGTGGTACATTTGTTACAATTGATGAACACATATTGAAGCATTGCTACTAACCATGGTCTATAATTTACATTATGGTTTATACTTTGCACCGCACAATTTTATAGGTTTAATCAAAATGTATAACCATTTGTATTCATCATTGCAATATCATGCAGAACAATTCCAATATCTCAAAAATGCAACATGTTACACCTATTCTTCCCTCTCACTCCCCTCAGAACCACTGGTGACCACTGTCTTCATATCAGTGTTACAAATTTTTCCATTACTAGAATAATATTAAGCCTACTGTAGTCCATAGTTGCATTCTATCCTTATGTTTGTTCATTCCTCAGTCTTGAGGATTTGCAGATGGTGATGTCCACTCTGCTTTTGATTGAGAGGGGGCTTAGAGCCCATGGGGCAGATGTATGGAATTGTCTTGCTTGCAGTTGCAGATATTCTCTGTTTTTTGGAATGGGAATTGTCTATCATGATCCTTTTCTTAGTTATCCTAGGTGAGTCTGATGAACTGGACAGTAGGTGCTGGCTACAACTCTACTGAGATTCAGGGTTCAACCAGCATATGAACAGCCAGAAGATTTAAGTCTCTGGGACACATATTTAATGGGTATAGTGCTAACTACAGGCTCAAATAAAAAGGGCAGAAGAGCAACGTTTAGGAAAATTATAAATGAGTTTAACTCTGATACATTGGGGAAATAGCTTATCATATATTCCAAGGTAAGATTCACTGACAGGATGCAGATTTCCTGGAGTTGTCTTCCCTTCCTATAGTGTCCATATGTCTCTAGAGCCCTCAGGAGAACCCCTGTTTAAGGTACTGTTTATTGTGTCAGTTAGTGAGATCCTTCTGAGACTAGTGTGAGTATAATGTCTGGAATGACCTCCTGACTCACTTTGAAATCTCTTAGCCATAAAAACTCATTTGGAAGGTTCAAATGTGACAAAGAAAGAACTAAAATTGAAGATCTAACTGCACAGCTGGAGGAATTAGAAAAAAAAAAACAGCAAACTAATCCCAAACCAAGCTAAAGGAAAGAAAGAGTAAATATCAGAGGAGAAATAAATGAAATCAAGAACAAAACAAAAAACAAAGAGAGAGAGAAAGAGAGAGAATCAATAAAACCAACAGTTGGTTCTTTGAGAAGATCACTAAAATTGACAAACCATTAGCTAGACTGACAAAGAAAAAAAGAAGATGCAAATAAATAAAATCAGAAATGAGAAAGGGGACATTACCACTGACCCTGCAGAAAATAAAAGAGCTCATAAGAGGATACTATGAATATATGCATTCCAAAGAACTCAACAATGTAGAGGAGATAGACAAATTCCTAGAAACACATGAACCACCTACACAGACCCTAGAAGAAATAGAACTCAACAAACCAATTGCAAAAGAAGACATTGAAACATTCATCAAAAGCCTCCCAAAGATGAAAAGCCCAGGACCAGATGGCTTCACAGGTGAACTCTACCAATCATTCAAAGTTGACTTAATACCAATCTTGCTCAAGCTCGTCTGAAAAATTGAACAAGGAAGAATGCTACCAAATTCATTCTATGAGGCCAACATCACCCTAATACCAAAACCAGATAAAGATACTACAAAAAAAAAAAATTACAGTCCAATATTTCTAGTTAATATAGATGCAAAAATCCTCAACAAAATACTTGCAAACTGATCCAAAATCACATTAGAAGAATTATACTCCACTATCAAGTGGGTTTTATCCCAGTTATGTAAGGGTGGATCAACAAAGGAAATCAATTAGTGTAATAAACCACATTGATAAATTGAAGAAGAAAAATCATACGATCCTCTCTTTTGATGCAGAAAAGGCATTTGACAAAACACAGCACACTTTCTTCATAAAAAATTTCCAAAATATAGGAATACAAGGAAACTTTCTCAATATGGTAAAGTGCATATATCGAAAACCTACAGCTAGCATTATACTCAAGGTGAAAGACTGAAAGCTTTCCTGCTCATATCAGGAACAAGACAAGGATGCCCACTGTCACCATTATTATTCAATATTGTACTAAAACTTCTAGCTAGAGAAATTAGGCTAGATAAAGAAATAAAAGGCACCCAAATAGGAAAGAAAGAAATAAAACTTTCACTATTCATTGATGACATGATCCTATACCTAGAAAATCCTGAAAAATCTACAACAAAGCCTCTAGAATTAGCAGATAGTTTCAGCAAAGTGGCAGGATACAAGATTAATACTCAAAAATCAATAGTGTTTCTATACACTACTGATGTACTGAGGAAATTTTTAAAATTCCATTTATAATAGTGACTAAAACAATCAAATATTTAGGAATAAACTTAACCAAAGACATAAAGGATCTGTATTCAGAAAACTACAAAACATTGCAAAAAGTAACTGAAAAAGACTTAAATAAAAGGAAGAATATTCGGTGTTCATGGATTGGAAGACAAAATATCGTTAAGATATTAATTCTACCCAAACTGATTTACAGATTCAATGTAATCCCAATAAAAATCCCAACACCCTTCTTTGCAGAAATTGAAAAGCCACTAATCAAATTTATTTGGAAGGGTAAAGGGCTCAGAGTAGCCAATGTCTTAAAAAAAGAAGAATGAAGTTGGAGGACTCTCACTTCCTGACTTTAAAGCATCTCATTTAGCTACAGTAGTAAAGACTGCATGGTACTGGCATAAGGACAGACAGATTGACCAATGGAACTGAATTGAGAACTCAGAAATCATCCCTCACATCTACAGTCAAGTGATTTTTTGACAAGGCTGTTAAACACACACAGCTAGGACAGAACAGTCTATTCAACAAATGGTGCTGAGAGAACTGGATAGCCATATCCAAAAGAAAGAGGGGCCACCACTATCTAACACCTTATACAAACTTTTAAATCAAAATGGATCAAGGACCTAAATTTAAAAACAACAACCATAAAACTTTTAGAAGAAAATGTAGGAAAACATCTTCAAGATCTCGTGGTTGGCCGTAGTTTCTTAAACCTTACACCGGAAGCATGAACATCAAACAAAAATAGTTAAATGGAACCTCCTCAAAATTCAACACTTTTGCACCTCAAAGGACTTTGCCAAAAGGGTGAAAAGGCAGCCAACTCAATGGGAGAAATTATTCGGCAATCACATATCTGATAAGGGTTTAATATCCATGATATATAAGGAGATCATACAACTCAACAATAAAAAGACAAACTATCCAATTAAAAAGTGGGCAAAAAACTGGACCCTGAATCTCAACAGAGCTGCAACACCTACTCTCCAGTTCACTGGAATCACCCAGAACAACTAACAAGGAGATGATGGATAACAACCATCTCAAGGAAAAGAGAGAATCTGCAACTGCAAGCAGGATAGTCCCATCCATCTACCCCATGAGATCTAAGCCCCCTCTCAATTAGAGGTGGAGCAGGTATCACAATCCCAGAATCCTCAGGATTGGATTGGGGAAAGAACAATGGACTAGAGTAGACTTACTGGTATTCTAGTAGAGACTTATTGTGACTCTAGCAATGGAAGAAGTTTTATCACTGATGTGGAAGCAGTGGCCACTGGAGGTTCTGAGGGGAAGGAGAGAGAAAAACAGATATAATATGGGGACATTTTCGGGACTTGGGAATTGTCATGAATGACATTCCAATGACAGATACAAGCCATTATATATCTTGTCAAAACTTACAAAATTGTGTGGGAGAGTGTGTAAACTACAATAGAAACTATAATCCACACTTAATGGCAATGATCCAAAATGTGTTCATCAATTGTAACAAATGTACCACACTAATGAAAGATGTTGTTAATGTGGGAAAATGTGGAAGGGGTTAGGAGCGGGGGATATGGGGATCCCTTATATTTTTTTATGTAACATTTATGTAATCTAAGTATCTTTTTTTTTTAAGTATATATTTTTTAAAAAGGGCAAAAGACATGAAAAGACAGCTGTCCAAGGGAAAAATACAAATGGCAAGGAAACACATGAAAAAATGTTCACCATCTCTAGCAATTAGGGAAATGCAAATCAAAAGTACAATGAGATATTATTTTACACCTATTAGACTCACTATTATTAAAAAGTCAGAAAACTAAATGTTGGAGAGGATGTAGAGAGATAGGAACACTTATTCACTGTTGGTGGGAATGTACAATGAAACAACCACTGTGGAGGACTGCTTGGCAGTTTCTAAGGAAGTTGAATATAGACTTGCTATGGGACCTGGCAATACCATTGCTGGGTATATACCCAGAAGTACTGAGAGACAGTTCTGAGAATAAACAGACACTTGCACATCGATGTTCATAGCAGCATTATTCACAACAACCAAAATTTGGAAACAACCAAGTGTCCATAACAGATGTAAAGATAAACAAATGTTGGAGTATATACATGATGGAATATTATGCAGTGGTAAGAAGAAATGAAGTCATGAAACATATGACAACACGGATGAACCCGGAGGACATTTTGTTGAGTGAGGCAAGTCAGACACAAAAGGACAAATACTGTATGATTGCCCTATTATGAACTAAATATATTATGTGAAATATAAATATATTATATGTGTATTAGTCAGCCAAAGGGGTGCTGATGCGAAGTACCAGAAATCTGTTGGCTTTTATAAAGGGTATTTATTTGGGGTAAAAACTTAATTAAAAGGACCTAAAGCATCCAACTCAAGGTTACTTCCTTACCAAACTCTGTTGCCACGTGTTGAAGCAAGATGGTCAGCAACATCTGTGAGGGTTCAACCTTCCTCTTCCGTCTTAAGGCTCCACCTGTGGGTCCAGCTTCCTGCAATCTCAGCTGTAGGCTGGCATAGGGCTCATCTCTCTCCCCAGGGATCGTTTCTATCTGGGCTCAGCTGCTCTGTTCTCTTCATAAGGTCAGCTGTAATTTTTCAGGGGCTCCAGAATCAAAACTAAGTTCTCTCCTCTCCCGTGTCTTTTTCTGTGTTCTCCTGTGTATCTACTTCTGTGTTATCTTTGAGTAACTGTCATTTACATAGCCCACCAAGGGGGCAGGGACTCAATCTTGCACACCCTAATGACATGGTTGAATCAAAGCCCTAATCTTAACATAAGTAAACATAAAACCTTTGGATTTAATACAATCAGAGGGTATCAAGCCCAAAGGAACAGAAGAGTTTACAAACATAATCTATATCTCTTTTTGTAATGCATAAATAATATCAAACTGTCACAATGTGAAATATGAATATGGGTAAAATTACATACATAAGACCATTTTTCTTTGAAGCTGAACAAATGTAAGTTAATACTGCAAAATGTTAATATCAGACCAAAAAAACGACATATACTAAGTGAAGGAGACCAGAAACAGAGTACTACATATTGTATGATTCCATTTATATAAAATGTAAATATAAATCAATATATAAATATGTAATTAGATTAGTGGTTATGTAGGGCTAGGAAAGGAATGCTAAGGAGTGTGGAGTCTTTCTTTTTGAAGTAATAAAATTGTTCTTAAATTTTAATATGATGAATGTACAAAATTGTGATTATTTTAAAAGCCATTGATTATACATTTTGGTTAAATCATATGGTATGTGAATATATCTCAATAAAACTACCTAATAAACCAATAAATAATTGTGCAAGAATAGCCAGAAATAGCAGCTATGTACAGCAGGAGAAATGTAGAGAGATTGAGAAGTGAGGAATTTTCTTGTTTATCTGTTTTTTGTTTATTACTATTATTGAAATAATGAAAATGCTCTAATAGTGATTGAAGTGATAAATGCACAATTATGTGATTATTCCAAATACCATTGATTGTACACTTTGGATGAATTGTATGTCTTATTAATATGTAAATAAATATGTAAATCAAATAAAATTGATTTGTTAAAAAAAGAAAAATGGGGGATTCCCATATACTCCTATATTAGTCAGCCAAAGGGGTGCTGATGCAAAGTACCAGAACTCTGTTGGCTTTTATAAAGGGTATTTATTTGGGGTAGAAGTTTACAGTTACCAGGCCCTAAAGAGTCCAACTCAAGGTAACATAAGAGGCACTTTCTCAAAATCTGTTGCCACGTGTTGATGCAAGATGGCGGTTGATGTCTGCGAGAGTTCAGCCTTCCTCCTTCCTCTTAAGGCTGTGGTCTCAGGTTCTTCCCATCTCAGGTTCTTCCGATCTCAGCTATAAGCTGGCTTAAGGCTCGTCACTCTCTCCAGGGCTCATTTCTTTCCAGGCTCTTCTGCTCTGTTCTATTCACAAGGTTAGCTGCAGACTATCAGGCTCATCTCTCTTCCCAGGGCCGTGTCTATGAAACATTCTCTCTTCCTGCGTATCTGCTTCTGTGTGTGTACTTCTGTGTGAGAGTCTATTTTATTAGCCCGAGGGACGTGGGACTCAATGCTGAGTCACACTATAATGACATGGTTGGATCAAAGCCCTAATCTTAACATAATTTAATCAGACATTTCAGCTGAATCTAATACAATCACAGGGTTATTACACCAGAAGAACAGACCAGTTTACAAACATAATATCTGTATTTCTTTTTGGAATTCATAAATAATATCAAACTGCCACAATTTCCTTCCACCCGCCCACATTCTCTCCTACCAATAGCATCCTATATGAGTACGGTACATATGTTACAATTGATGAACAAGTATCAAAGCATTGCTGCTAACCATGGTCAATGGTTTACATTATGGTTTACATTTTTCACCATACACTTTTATAGGCTCTGAGAAAATATATAATGGCCTGTATCCATCATTGCAAGATCATGCAGAGCAATTCCAATGCTCCCAAAATGCCCCTATGTTCCACCCATTCTTCTCTTCCCCTCCCCTCAGGACCTATGGCAACCACTAAGTTTCAATTTTAATGTTAATGCATTTAAGTACAAACTTTATTCTTCAAAAATTGAAACTAACTTTTATTTATTAATCAGGTAATCATTGGTCACAATAATAACTGATGAACAGGCTTCTGTTACATCAGCTTTTTTATCTATCGTTCATCTTCAGTAGACTGGCAACTACAATGGGTGGGAACTGTTTCTTCCATCACCAACCACAGATTCTCTAGAACTTATGACCTTGTCTTGAATACAGTAAAAGATCAATAGAAATTTGTTAAAAGAATGAATGGGTCAATGTTGCCATTTTGCTTCTGAGAGAACAAAAGCTTAGAAAAGCTAAGATCACACGGTTAATTGCATTGATGGGACAAGATTTCAAACACCCTTGCCCAAAATTATATCTTTTTTTTTTTCAATTGAAAAATTATACTAAACACCTACCACATGCCAGCACTGTGTTAGGCATTGAAGATAGAAAAATGAAAACTACCCATTTCCTTCTGTCAACATGGTTTTGTGCATCGATACCTGGAATTATGTCTCCTCTGTAATGCCCCAGGATCAAAGCTGGCCAGTGAGTTGCTTCACAAATGACTGTGGATTTGGACTCAGTCTCTGCAGGAAACAAAGTAAAAAATTCTTTGCATTCAAGAGACAACTATAATGAGTCCAGGCATCTCAGTCATGAACTCATCTCACCTTCCGCAGCTTCTCTTCACCTCTCTGAGCTCTAGTTCCCTCATCTGTGAACAATTTTCTGAAGTACAATTTCTCTACTTAGCAACCACTGACTCTCCAGAAATCTTAACAGTCCTTGAGAGCCTGACTCAGATTCCCAAAGCCTCAGGCAGGAGCATTTTGGGAAAGAGAACAAAAACAAACCAACTCAGGTCTCTATTATCCCAATGGAAGCAGCCCAAAACAATAATCCCCATGGTCCAGTTATATCCAGCAGGGTGTTTCCTATTTAAGCCAGTGCCTGCTTATCACATGGCCAAACTGTCACACAAAGTGATGCATGCAGAAAACAGCCTTCTGGGGAAAGGGCCAAAAATCCTCTCTTCCTAGCCAAAGATATCAACAAAAATGATTGCCTCATTCAACTCTCAGGGCCCTGGTGAGAATGAATTACTTCAAGCTAGAGAAACAAGTCTATCTCCAACAATGTGTGTTCTCAAGGTCATTCAGAGCTTATGGAAAGGGCCCAGAAAAATCTAGAGACATCATTAGCTCCTAGGGGTATCTCTTGCTTACTCCATCATGATCATCATGATTGAACCCGAGTAAAGGGTTCCTCTGACCCCTTCCTTATCTATGTCACTTGCTCATGTGCTGTGCCCACAGTACTCAAGAAGTAAACTTTTATCATAGTACTAATTATTTGTGAATTTCTTTGTATCTGTTACCCTGGCCATATAATGAGCTCCATGAGAAAAGGGACTGTGTTTATCTTGTTCTTTCTTGTATCCCCCATGATAAGGACAGTGCCTGACACATAAGTCTAAAAGTAAATTGAATAAATAAATCTTGTGTGTATACACACACACACACACACACACAAGCTTTTGGGGAACAGAGTGTGTATCTTGTTAATTTTCATTTTACTAATACTTTAACTTGGACACTGGCTCACAGTCAAGGTAGGTTTGTGGAACAAACAAATGCACACTAAAGGAATGAAGGCACTCTCACTGCCCTCTACATCCCATCTAACACCAGATCATTTCAAAGTATTTGTCCATTGACGCTCCTTTATCATGGAAGTTTTTTCCACACACATATATATCAGACTGGAAAAGCTCAGAACCTGCATGCCATGGCATTGATTGCCAGACAAATGGGCATTTTCAGTCTGGGATAATTGGACCCTAGTCCTTGTAATCTTTGAGTTTGCTTTAAACTTTCATGGATTAACCTTCTTCTATATTTTCCAAAGTAGCAGAAAGTGCAATGCCAGGAGTTTCAGAAGCCTGAATTCTAGTCCCAATTTTGCAACCAACTCTGCAAACTTGAAATGTCATTCAGGCTCTTTGGGACTTCATTCACTATTCTGTAAAATAAAGGAATTGATAGCAGACCTTCATGGTTTCTTTCAGGATCTAACAGGTTATGAAGCTTTCACATAGGTCAAGCCCATGACCATATGAATATAATTAAACAATTTTTCTGAATACTCCTCCCTTCTTACTTCCCCACAGGATCATCTATTCAGAGGCAAATAACTGCACATGTTGAGTTGTTATTGGAGCCTTGAACTCAAAAAAAGATGTATCGTTGTGCTTTCCTATTTCTTGAAAAACCCATTCCTACATAGAACTTACCAGAACAGCTTGTGATGTTATAAATGGAGTCTCTTGACTCACAATGTGTACCATGTAAGTTAAGACATACTCAGCTCTTAGAGAAACATTCTGAGGTCTGTTTACTTCTTCCACTGCCATTCAATTCAAATATTGTCTTGGTGACTTCAGAAAATTTTCCTCTACTTGTCAATAACATTCTCTTCTGCACTGTGTGTTCTTTGGTCTACTCCTAGTTAAGACAGGGGCAGAGATGGCATGCATTGTTTTGAGCTTCTCTGGTCATTTTTCTCTAAGAAAGGAGCATCCAAGTGGTACATTAAAATTATATTTAATCTCCTACAGCCACATCGCAGGCCTCAGCTGAAATGACCAACAAAACAAGTTCCTAGATGACACATCATTACCTTCTGTGGTGAAGTAACAACCTCTGTGGTACAAAATCACCCAGTCAGTTTCAGGCCCTGATTCAATATGTCTGGGCTGGGGCCTGAGACTCTGTATTTCTAATCAGCTCCTAACTTAGGCTGATATTTCTGACCCACAGACCACACTTGAGTAGCAAAGATCAAAAACATACCAATCGCCCTTTAAATTTCAATGATAATGTTCTTTTCTTTTAGTAGTAACAAGAAGTAGACAGGATTTGGCAGATATAAAGACTTTTTATTCTCTGGAAACAGACTTCAAATAAAATCTCTCTCTTTTAATCACTTCCTATGCTTGTTTGGTTACAAATATAAGAACATTATTTGGCTGGTAAAAAAATCATGTGTCCCTGTAGTTATACAGACAAAATATATTGTGAGAATATTAAGGACTTGTACATATCTATTACCACAGAACCTCAGAGCACAGAAGGCCCTCAAAGTTGATCTGATCAAAGTCCAACCATCCCCAATGGTGCTGTCAGAGTTGAGACTTGAACAAGGGCTTACTCTAATTGGTGGCAGAGCTAAGACTGGAGCCCAATTCTCTTCATGCCTATGAAGAGGCACTTAACTTAAAGTTTTATTTGTTTTTAATGAGAGAAAAGTAAAGACGGCATAATAACAAGGCATTCTTTTTAACTACAACTATATTTTGTCAGCATTACTTGAGATATGATTGTGATAAACATACCTGTCCCCACTTTTAAAACTGAGGAAACCTAGACAGTAACAGAATAAGAAAATAACTTGCCTGAGAAGATACAGAGAGAAAGAGACAGACAGACAGACAGACAGAGAGACAGACAGAAATGCAGGGATAAAACTACAGTGAGGTTTTTCTCGAATAGTACTCTGATCTGTATATTAAGCTAAGCTTTCTCCTAGTTTTATGTTTTATATAAACAAAGCATGACAGTAAAACACTGTGTTGTGTGTTTGTTATTTTTCTCTGTTTCCTTTCTTTCTGAGTTTGGACAGTGTGCAAGCATTGATCTTCTCATATAGTATTATATTGTTTGTGTTTTTTTTATCAAAACAATTAATTGCAGCTCAGAAGATATAATTCTACCAGCACATCACAGAAAATTCTGTTTCCTGCCTGCTTTAATGAAGTCAGGCATCATGGGAAGCTGAAACACCAGGGAAAAGAACACATTGTAAAGTATAATTGCTTTCAAGAAGAAAGACTTTCCCTTGTGAATCTGTTTTGGATTAAATGTTGTAGAATTTTCTCTTTATTTTATTTTTTTTTTCTTTTCTGGTCCTTTTCAAAGTACTTTTTGTGTGGTATCCTTAGTTTAGGTATGTACAAGGTGTGTCCAACTCTCAGGGATGTAATGTAGAAGTTGGACTAAGGTCATGGGTTAATTTTCAGCCTTTTCTCCTTCAATCCAAAAATGTTTTTCAAATACTATTCTTGCTAATGTTTTCATGTTAAATTATTAATGGTATTTTTAGGCCATTCTGACCCTCACTTCCACACCCACTCACATCCAAATACTGCTCAAAGCTTCAACTTTTCATTTGTTTCATACACTCCAACCTATTGGCCTTCTTTGAATGTGCCATTCTTGCTCCTGCCATGAGCCCTTGCTTTTCCTTTTGCCTAGAAAGCTCTTCTACCATATCCCTGCCTGATTGGCTTATGCTGACTCCATAGAGAAGCCTTCTTCAAAGCCCAATCCAAAGTTGCCCCCTGGTGACTTTTATTTACAGTGCTCTATTTTCATTCTCTTCAGAGCATTCAGCACTATCTAATGTTTTTGTGATTTATTTAGTTTTATGTCAACCACATTAAAAATGTAAGCTCCATGAAAACAGGAACCTTTTCACCTGTGTTCATCACTATACATTGAACATTACTTGGTTCACAGTATGTGCATAATAAATATTTCTGAATGATTGCATGAATGAATAAAATGAACCAATCATAATATACATATTTTAAATCACAACATCTTAGAGCAGTAAAAGACATTAAAGTTCATCTAATCTAACTCCTTAATTCCCAGAGGTATAAAATGAGCTCTAGGGAAGTAAAATACCTTTTCTGAGAAAGCTCTAGGAAGCCACTGCAAGGTCCTTTCACTAATTCTGTCGACAAATATTTATTAAGTGTCAGGCAATGTGCTAGATCCTCAAAAATCAAATATGAGAACTATTGACATTTACTTGGCCTCATGGTCCTTAGGCTTAAGTGTGGGAAAGAGAGAAAGGAGGATTCAATATTGGGGTTGCTTGAGGGAACAGTTCTCCTCCTCACTCAGTGAGCTAACATAAAGTCCCAGGCAAAGAAAATTATGAAACTCTCAAACATGAGTTAATAAAGCATAAGAGTGAATGAAATAGGTGATATCAATTATGAAATATATATCAAAGTCCCATTGGTTTGTGGCCTTGACAAAACTCAAAACTATCAAAATAGAAATGAAAATGAACTCTCAGTGCCATCTCTTGGAGAAGTTTCCCATTTCCACCACTGAGTGAGCCTCTTCCCACTTGAAGACTCTCTATAATCATGATTGCCACAGAATTAATAAGGGACAGATGAAAAAAACCTATCTCCAAGATAAACAGCTTAGACTAGAATTTTATTCCTCTGAAAATGATTATTGAGGAGTTCCTAGGGAGAAGGAGATAAACTGAACTGTGTGAAAGAAAGTTTTATCATTAAGAACGTGCAGCAAAACCTAGTCAGCTCTATTGAAGTCAAAAATTTCTAGGGACCCACATATAAAAAGTACTGTGCAATAGATAATTACACTCCAGTGGATGTAACTTAATCATAACATAATTAGTGGAAGGAAAATAAAAATTATTTCACATAAGCATTAAAATCTGCCAACTTAAACAAATCTTGCTCATTGGCAGATATCATAAGCAAAGACTTAATCATAATACAGTCTTGAGTTTTGATCCCTCTTGGAAACCATAAGCCCAGACTCTTAATTATTATCAATGGCCTAGGGGATAAAAATGGGTAGGTTTGGCTTCAAACCTAACAAAAGCTGTGTATTTATAATAAATTTAGAGTCTAATGGTTAATCTAGATTATTCTGGACAAATGTGCTTGGCTTTTCTGAGGCTATAAATGGATGAAGAAAAGAACATTACCATGTTTGAGTTGCTGAAGGCTCAAGAGAATTTCTTTCTTTTACTGAAGTGTTGAAAATGTTTCATCCACCCTATAAATCCAGGAGTCATAGGCCTTGGTTTGGGGACTACCAGTCCAAAGTAAATAAAAAAGAGCAGTTTCTTCTCTCTGGCTAGGTCTGTACAATACCAAATTGACTATCAGCTTTAAAAATAATCAGTTAGTTATATGAACAAGTCAAGTTGCTTTTAGTCCTAGAGACATAAGAAACAAATGTTTCTATTTTCCACTAATGCTTTTAGGTCAGGTGTGCAATTTCCAAAGAGTTCCTATTAATTTCAAAATCATACATCACAGTTCAGTTCAGGGTAGAATATTCAATTATTTATGCTCCGTGCTGTCTTCTACACACAATAGAGTTGAAGCTTATTGCTTTCGCCACCCTTTACATCAAGGGATAGAAAATATTCTAAAAAAGGGTCAGTATTGGGGATTGAATCATGTCCCCCACTAATAGCCTGCTCAGATTCCAACCCATAGTCCTCTGGGTGTAAACCCATTTGCAAATAGGATCTTGAAAGATGTTATTACTTAAGGTGTGCACAATCTGAATGAGGGTAGGCCTTAATTCAATATGGCTGAAGTCCTTATAAGTAAAGGAAATTAGTCACAGAGAGGAGAAGACATGGGGAGCAGCCATAAGCCAGACATCCAAGGAAACCAGGAGAGAAAAAAGAAGACTGACCATGTACATTGCAATGTGAGAGAAAAGCCAAGGACCAAGGATCTCTGGCAGCCAGCCCCAGAATGCCACAATCTTTAGGGAGAAAGCATCACCTGGCTGACACCTTGATTTTGGATTTCTCCTATCCTCAAAATTGTGAGCCCATATATTCCCATTGTTTAAGCCAATCCATTATATGGTATAGGTATACCTTGTTTTATTGCACTTCACTTTATTGGAGTTCTCACATATTGCGTTTTTTATACTAAATGCTTGTGGCAACCCTGCAACTAGCAAGGCCATTTTTTCTGCAATATGTGCTCACTTCAAGTCTCTGTGTCCCGTTTTAGTAATTCTCACAGTATTTTAACATTTTTCATTATTATTATATATCTGTTATAGTGATACGTGATCAGTGATCTTTGATGACACTATTGCAATTGTTTTGTTGTGCCATGAACCACGCCCATATAAGACATCAAACTTAATCAATAAATATTTTGACTGCTCCACTGACCAGCAGTTTCTCTGTTTAGTCCCTGTTTCTCTCCCATTCCTTGGGCCTCCCTATTCCCTGAGATACAACAATACTGAAAATAGGCCAATTAATGATCCTAGAGTGGCCTCTAAGTGTTCAACTGAAAGGAAGAGTTACATGTCTCCCACTTTAATTCAAAAGCTAGAAATGATTAAGTTTAGAAAAGAAGAGATGTCAAAAGCTAAGATGGGCTGAAAGCTAGGCCTCTTGCACCAGTTAGCCAACTTGTGAATGCAAAGGAAAAATACTCAAAGGAATTAAGTTAACACACAAATGATAAGAAAGTAAAACAGCCTTATTGCTGATATAGAGAAAGTTTTAGTGGTCTGGATAGAAAATCAAACCTACCACAACATTGCCTTAAGCCAAAGCTTCATCCAGAGCAAAGCCCTAACTGTCTTCAATTCTATGAAGGCTGAAAGAGGTATGGAAACTGCTAAGGAACGCTGGAAGCTAGCAGAGGTTGGTTTATGAGATTTAAGGAAAAAAAGACATCTCCATAAGAGAAAAGTGCAAAATGAAACACCAAGTACTGATGTAGAATCTGCAGGAAGTTATCCAGAAAATCTAGCTAAGATAATTGATTAAGATGGCTACACTAAACAACAGATTTTCAATGTAGATGGAACAGCCTTATATTAGATGAAGATGTAATCTAGGACTTTTATAGCTAAAGAGGAAAAGTTGATGCCTGGCTTCAAAGCTGATGCTGTCATTAAGGGCTAATGCAGCTGGTGACTTTAAGTTGAAGCCCATGCTCATTTACTACACCAAAATTTCTAGGGCCATTAAGAATTATGCTAAATCTCTTCTACCTGTGCTCTATAAATGGAACAACAAAGCCTGGATGACTACACATCTGTTTGCAACATGATTTACAGAATATTTTATGGCCACTGTTAAGGCCTACTACTCAGAAAAAAAAGATTCCTTTCAAAATATGACCACTCATTGACAGTGCATCTGGTCACCCAAGAACTCTGATGGAGATGTACATTGAGATGAATGCTGTTTTCATGACTGCTAATATATCATCCATTCTGCAGCCCAAGGATCAAGGAGTTATTTTGACTTTCAAGTCTTTTTATTTAAGGAATACATTTCATAAGTGTGTAGCTGCCAAAGGTAGTGATTCCTTTGATGGATCAAAGTCAACCGAAAACATTCTGGAAAAGATTCACCATTCTAGACGCCATTAAGAACATCTGTGATTCATGGAGGAAGTCACAAATATCAACCATAACAGAAGTTCAGAAGAAGTTGATTCTAACCCTCATGGATGACTTTGAGTCATCCAAGACTTCAGTGGATGATGAAAAAGGGAGTCAGCCGGAAGGTGTGACTGAACTGCTGTTAGCTCATGATAAAGCTTAAATAGATGGGAGCTGCTTCTTATGTATGAACAAAGAAAGTGGTTTCTTGAGATGGAATCTTCTCCTGGTGAAGATGCTGTGAACATCGTTGAAATGACAACAAAGAATTAAGAATATTATATCAAAGGATTAAAGAATATTACATCAACTGGTTGATAAAGCAGGGTTTGAGCAGATTGACTCCAATTTTGAAAGAAGTTCTACTGTGGGTAAAATGCTATCAAACAGCATCACATGCTACAGAGAAATCTTTCACGAGAGGAAGATTCAATCAATGTGACAAACCTCACTGTTGTCTTTTTTTAAGAAATCGACACATCCATCCCTACCCTTAGCAACCACCATCCTGATCAGTCAGCAGACATCAACATTGAGGTAAGACCCTCAACCAACAAAAAGATTATGATTCTCTGAAGGCTCAGATGATGGACAGCATTTTTTAGCAGTATAGTATTTTTATTTACGTTATGTACATTGTTTCTTAGACATAATGCTGTTGCAGACTTAATAGGCTACAGTATTATGTAAACATAACTTTTATCTGCCCTGGAAAACAAAAAATTCATGTGACTCACTTTATTGCAATATTTGCTTAATTGCTGTGGTCCAGAACTGAACCCATATCATGGCCAAAAATATGTCTATATTTGTTTTAGCATCCAAGAAACTAAAATAGCCAGGTATTTTAGATTTTGGGGGTCACATGTGGTCTCTGTCATGTAGTTTTTCTTTGTTTTGTTTTGCTTTGTTTTCTACAATTTATTAAAAATGCCAAAACCATCTTAGCCCTTCCAACTCCTGATTTACACCCAATATTGAAATAAATTAGGTTCATATATTCTAAAGAAACAGTTGAAAGGATCTTTTTGTTTTTCTTCCTGAAGATCCTTTGATTCATTTAAGGAAGTTTTTACTTGGTTATTATAGCAGGTATATATATATATATTTTAATTATGTCTTTTCACTCCTGCTTTATTAGTTAATGTGGTACTAGCTGATGTAAGAGCAGAACGTCAAATTCTCAAGTGGCAACACAAAAGAAGTTTATTTTTAACCCAATAGAATGGGCAGGAATTGTCTGTTCCACAGTCAAGAAGAAACCTAAACTTAGAGAAGATCAACCAGTACTAACACAGGCTCCCAAGGGTACCACTGATGTTGCCATCTAGATAGCAGAGAGGGAAAAAGAAAACAAAGGAAAGCACACCCATATTTACATTCAGAATTCCTTTCTCATTGGACTTGTCAGAAACAAGGCTTGTCATATGGCCACATTTAGATGCAAGTTTAGGAAGGAAATATGGATGCTTGTTGAACAACCACTTTTCAGTGAAAACTGCACTATAGAAAGTGAACATGAATTTTGGTGGAGCTAGCTTTCTATGCCCCACCTAGAAACTCCTAATTGATCCTAATTACCCCAAGGATCTCTGCTCTTCAAAAAACATAGCCAAATCATTTGTAATTGCTTCAAGAGATAGGCAGACACCTCAAGAATAAGGATACCATTGTTTAAATTTTCCTTCAAAGTAGACTTCCAGAAATCTATAATTAAACAATATTCTGGAAAACAACTTCAAAAAAAGAGAAAATGGTTTCCTGAAAACTCAGAACATATTACAAACATGTTACAAAACACAGCATCAAGACCCTGACCATAGAATAATTACAGAAAGCAGAAAAGAGTCAAGATGTGACTTTTTTTATTTTTTATTTTTATTTTTAAAGAAGCTTTAGAATACATAAATGTTACATGAAAAATAAAAGGGATTCCCATATGGGCCACCCCCACCCTCTCCTCCACTTTCATACATTAACGACAACCTTCATTAGTATGGTACATTTGCTAAAATTGATAAACACATATTGAAGCATTGCTACTAACCAAGGACTATAGGTTACATTACAGTTTACACTCTATCCTGCATAATTTTGTAGGTTATGACTAAATATATAATGACCTGTATCCATCATTTCAATGTCAGGATATGACATTTAGAAAGTCCCTGTCCCTAAATAAAGGAAAATCCATTTGCAGCCTGGGAGATGGAGGTGCATGTGGGCTGGAGGAACTGAGAGAGGTTCAAAAGGAACAAGACAAGGGTAAAATGTTGTTTCTGTATTCAATTGACTCAGAACTCCTTGATTTTTGGCCTAAACAAGGAGGCATGCCAACATGGGTCAGTCATAGTAGAATTGAAAGGAAGGTATGTCATTAAAAGCCAGAGACAGTCAGAAAAAAAGGATCTATGAGATTTCCCATTTCTCCATTGGCCAACTGTATGTTTCTCTTACAGCAGTTCCACTAGTTCCACATATCCAGGTAAGAGATACATAAGGGCTGAAAATCCACTGGATGGCATCTAGGGTCAGAATGAAGAAGGGGTAGAACGCATGTAACATGATTACCCATAGAAGATAGCAGAATACGTGATACACCAAGTAGGACCAGTTTCATAAACTGCATTGGCCAGCAAAGATCCTGAAGCCACTGCTCTGGACAGGGACCTCTCCCTTACACAATGAGTGACATAGTTTTTCCCAAGCCTAATGCCCTTGGAGAAAGAAAAGGGAAGAATAAAAGCAACTTAGCAAAAAATTGAAATACTGAGTTTCTGCTCAAGCTTCAAACTGGGTGGTAGCTATAATAATAATACTGAATTGTGACTAAAAATTCAACTAGATTGGACTGAATATACCAGAATGCCATAAAATAAGTTGTGTGCTCTTGGAGGAACTTGAGAATAAAATGGAGTTCATTTTTTAGAAAATAAAAAGTTACAGTTCTGTGCCCAAGTGGTAATGTGTAAATTTATACTTGACATACTATGTTTATTGTTGTTAAATTGTCTTGTTCCCCCTCAAGCTGAAGACAATATGTCAAAACACTTTTACCTACTACAGAAAAGAGTACTTTTAAATATAATCGCAGGATGATAGACATGGAATAGATCTTCACAAAGATGTTATATTTGTGCAGTTGTTATAAACTCAAGCTTTAGAGTTAGACAGATCTGAGTGCAAATCATAGCTGTGCTGTGAGCCAGCCACAGGACCTTGGTCTGCTTACTTATATGTTGAGCAAAAGGTTCCTCTTTTATAGCAACTGAAATAACATATACTTCACAAGATTGCCGTCAATTTAAATATATATATATATATTATATTATATATATATATATATAATATATATATTTAACACACTTACCACAGGACCTAGCATATGATAAATGCCAAAAATATGGCAACTGGAATTACTCCAACTGCCACATTTTTCAGATAAGGAAATGCGGGGCCACAAGATTCAGGGACTCAACAAAACAATAACACACAGCATTAAAGCATTTATTATATTTTTCAAGTTAAAACAGAGTATTCATTTTTGGAATAGAGGTCAGACTCCAATATCATAATTGTTTGTTTTCTTTTTATCATCAAGACCATCTCTAGAGGCAGGAAATCCAATTCATAACCAATAATTGGCAGAGAGACAAATATAATATATACATATCCCATGAATGTGTTTCAAGTTTAAGGCCAAAATGAAGCTATAACAGTGTACTTGCTACCGAAGATTTTTTAAAAAGGCATTTTTATTGAAATTTTGAAAGTTTGCTATTGATTCTACTGAGCAAAAACAGGTTGAACATGCAAGGTCAAACTATTCCTCAGCCTTTGGCAAGAACTGTATTGTTCTTACAGACACAGTTATAACAGAGTAGTGGTAAAGTAACAACTATTGTATGTTATTGAGCACTTTCTACATGACAGTATTGTGGTAATGGTAAGCATTTTACCATGCAGAAGCTCATTTTATACTCAAAACAACATGATGGAAGACATCGTACTACCATTTTCAGTTTAAGATGAGAGGGTCTCAGAAGTGGCCAACTTACATGGCTGGTTAGAAACCAAGATTTGAACCAGAATTTGACTCAAAGTTGGTCTTAATTTTGTTCAGATACTGACCAATTACCTCTGTACTTACCAACTACAGCAAAAGTTGATGATACCCTTCCATTACCTTCAGAGTCTTTGTTTATTAAAAAGCATTCTATTTAATCTTCTTCAAGGTACCATTTCTTCTACTTTTTAAAATTAGTATTCAATGATGGATGAACAGAGATAAACTATAATCACCTCTAGGTAGTAAAAACATCAGTGCCCATGTCCACAGTGACTATCAAGTACCTCATTCTTGATGAGTAACTTGGTCACAGCCACACAGCCCAGAATGGCAGAGGAGATGTGAACCCCAGTAGTCATTTGGACTTCAAAGGCCTCGTGCCTGATCACAATTTCTTAATTGTATTAGTAGGCATTGTAGCAGTAGAGCAGTAATGGTAATAAGGGTTGCCCACAGATCTCTGATAGTCAGTGCTAACTCCAATTAGGCCATCTTTGGCAAATAAGTTTCTCTAACTCTCTGTTTCCTCATCATCAAAATGAAAATAAACACCTGCTCACTTGAGTGATATGAAGGAGAAATGTGGTGATGTTTGTGAAATGTTATAGCATAGAAAAGATGGATTAGCCCAAAATGCTAAGGAAAATTTGGCAACTTGTTCAGGTTGGTTGCCAAAATGGGCATTGGTGAAGAATCATTTTATCTCCTGATGCAGGATTTAACTTCAAAAATAAATGACAAAATTAAAAGACTCTTGGGTGAGATTATCTATATTAGACTTGTAATTTACCTAGTTCTTGAATTTTCTCCATAATGATCAAGGGCAAATAACAATGATGGTACCCTTTCTATTCCTTCAGAGCCTCTTCTTCATGGTATCACTTTTCTCCTTTTTTCCATTAGTTCCCACTGTTGGATGATGAACTTTTGTTAAAGATGACCTATAAACTCCTCTTAGTTAAAAAAAAAAAAAAGAAGAAACCACTTTTATCCATGTTGAATCAAACTCTCATTCTCCAGAACATTTTCATCTCAGCATCTTTCCTTTTTAAGATTGGTATCTATAACTCTTGATTTGCGGTTGAATGGAAAGAAACTAATCAAAATCACAGGCACTTAAAACTGAAAGGAAACTTAGCTCCCACCAGTCTCATCCTCAGACTCAGCTTAGTAACTTAGTAAGTTTTAATATGTACTAAATTAGGGATTTCATTACATTAACACATTTAATTTTACATAATTCTTACAACACTCCTATAAGATGCTTTTATCTTCTGCATTTTAGAGAAAACAAAACAAAGATTTGGATAGGCTATGTGCTGTCAAATAGCTGAGCAGTAGCAACACTGGGCCTTACTGAAGGCCCTTTTCCCAGGTCAGGTAACTAATTTCTTTCAAATTCAGACCAATCACAGTCCATAAAATCTATAGCACATTGCCTAGAAAAATGAGGCTGAAAAATCAAATTAACACTAAGACAAAATGCTAAATGCCAAGAGTAACTTAACTTCCCTTGGAAAAGAAATTTCTAATGAAAAAAAAATTTTTAAACCCTGTTGTTCTATATGGTGCACATTATGGTTTCTTTCATTTCTGACGATGAAGAGTGGTGAGAAATTTTTCTCTCCAGACAGTCTTCTTAAAAGAGAAATCATCCAACATTGGATTTTGCTTGCTTCAATGGTGAGAAGGAAATGTGAGATAGAGAAAAGGGACTGATAAATAATTTATGAACAAGACTGTTTCCTGATCAGATCTGGTGATGAAAACTTCTTTTAAAACCCATGAGGAATGTTTCTTAACGGAAATCATTTGCACTTCTCCTGGGCCCATTTTTTTTTTTGCCTGCTATTAGTTTGATTTTGGCTTGACAGTCACCACTGTGCAGAAATGTAGCAGCAAACACAATGAAAAGCCTTTCCACATGATTATTTTCGAAAGTAATAAGACATGTGTGACCTGAAAAATCAGTCCCTCTAAGATGTCAGGTAAGAAGCGTGCATGATTATATTTTTAAAAGCTGCCTCCAGCTTCACTTTGTGCTGAAACTCAGAGCCAAAATTCCAGTGGTCTAGTGTGGACTTTTGCTGCCATCTACTGATCTGCAGTGAAAGATGAACACATGTTTCTGAATTTCCTCAAATGAAGATGGAAGTTGAAAGTTGGGATATGGCCGTTATCCTTAGCTCTATTAGGTAAGAAAATCCCTGTGAAGAGGGATTTCTACACCCTGTCATGGAACCCTATGCAACTTGTCTTAGAAAATGTTTAATAACACCCTCGCCTAGAACCCAGGGGTCCTATCAGCAGGAAGGCGCACCATTCTCCCCTTGTTCCTTCAACCATACTATATCTGAATGAGTCTGACTGATAGTCATTCTTTGAATCTTAAAACTGAAGAGTAATAGCATAATGGTGTGATTACTGATATGGGTTTTTGGTGTCAGAATAAACTCCTAACAATTACTATCTCTCTGAATCATCAGGCAAATTACTTAATTCCTTTAAGCATCCTTTTCTCTTATACAGAAAATGGGAAACAACAATAGCGTTTTATAGTATGATTGCACATTCATTTATTCAATATACATTTATTGAGACGCTGGCATGAGGATTAAATGTGGTAAGAGGCAAACAGTTCCTTGCAAAATATCTAGCTCTCAAAGATCAGTTGTTACCTCTTCTTAAAATCATCAGTTACTTTCTTTTATATTGCAATGATTAACAGTTCAAAAGGAGAACACTATCCTGAATGACTTCACTAGCTCATAGTGATTTCTGAGAAATCAGAAATTCACTGTGTATGTGTGTTTGTGTGTGTGTGTGTGTATGTGCCAAGGAAGACTGTGACAAAAAGGAAGGAAGGAAGGATGGCAATGTCAAAAAAAAAAGGCAACTGCACAAACCAGAAAAATCTATGAATTGATTTATCTAGATGAATAGTAGACTATATCAGAAATCCAGTCTAGTTATCACAACAATCTGAACGATTGTGAAATGATTCTCTAAGACCTAGAATTTCAAGAATGAATGTATGTGGAGATTTTAAATGATTACACTCAGATCATTTAATTTGGTCACATGTAGTTGTTTTATGAGCAACACTTGATTTGGGCAGCTACACAGAACCAGAGGAAATTGAAAGATAGGTTCTTGGGAGATAGATGGAGAGGGGAATAGAAATAGAAACAGGACCATTTCCCTACTGTAAGTATGTGAAATTTTTAAGCACTTACTCCCTTAGCCTTATAATCACCATTCTTAAGAAGATTTGGGGAAATAAAAAATCATACTATATTCATAAGTATTCCTTCAACGGATCCACTATAAAACTCCTTTAATAAGTTTCCAGGAATTGGTTGGTAAAGGCAATAGCTGTACAGGATGCTATGTTGCTAAAATCCATAGCAAGTCCCGACCTCTCAGAAATGTCATTTAAATCCAAGACCATATCACTGCTTAGAAAATACACTGTGAGGGGTGGATGGAGAAGCACTACAGCACAGCATTGCGTATAGCAGAGAAGCATATGGCAAAGTTGATTAAATGATGAGTTCTGAACCTGGTGTGCCAGAGTTCAAATCCCAGCTCTGCCATATACTAGATGTGTAAACCTTGAGCAGGCTACTTAACTTCTCTGTTCTTGTATTTCCCCACCTGAAAAGTGGAAATAAAAAATAGTACATAGTTTATAAGGTTGTCTTAAAGATTAAATTAACTTAATCTATGTGAATTACTTAGAACAGTTCCTGGTATGTAGAAAGTACCATATGTCAGCTATTATTATAGAAGCAAAGAACATTTGGAATGAAAACTTTTACTGGAAAAAAAAAAAAAGTTCCTTTATGCTGATGATTTCCAAAATTTGTTTGTTTGTTTTTTAACAGCAAAATTATTTTTTTCAATGAAATCATACACAAGTCCCAGCATATAAAGATAAAAACAGAGCTGAATTGGCAGAAGCAGAGACAGAAGCCATAGCCACCAACATGTCTACAGAATGAACTGAGAAATACCAAAAAAAATAAAGGGAACAGTGAGAAAACCATTGATTTTTGCCATCTGTGTTTTCCCAGCACAAAATCTCTTGGGAATTGGTTTGGCCTAAGAAAATTGAACCAGAAATACTAATGGAAAAAGATGTAGAACCTCTTCTCATGGCCAGACAGACATCTCTCATTGGCAGGAGTTATTTCTTAGACCACAAGTGAGGGAAAGACTAAATACAGACAGCATGTGTGAGCATCTGAAAAAGGTATATTGCTTGGTTCACAAATTCTAGACATCGTTTAGTTGTTTACTGTTCATCTAGTGGATCCCCACACCACCAGAGGGGGAAGAGACATATGCAAGGTTATTGAATATTGCAAAATGCCATCACAAAGCAAAACAATCTAGTTCAGCCAGTATTGTGGCGATTGAGACCGACTACACAAGTCTTGAGTTCAATGGCCTTTGGAGTTCAAGCCCCAACTATGGAAATTTAAGTTGAGTCTGACAGCCAGCCAATAATGTATGTCTTGGGATGGCAGACTCAGTCTCTGAATTTTTTGTTCTTCCTTATGCTGACTACGGTCTTTTGAAAAACAATGATTCCGCTTACTCTGAAGGTGATGACGGTGCTACCCTCTAACAAGGATACTTTGAATTTAGTCCAACAGCATTGATATTGTTCTTTGAACATGTATGTCCAAAGAGATATTTCTTCTGAATGAAATCATATCAGCATTTGGCAAAAATTATTTTTGCTTCAGTACTTATTTAAATGTACTTTTGAGTACACCTATATTAAATGGTTTGTCGTGGATTTTATTCAAGTCTGTAATAATCAAAAATCATTTTTCTGTGTAAGATCAATCCCAGCCTGATAGGTTCATTTTCATAGTTTGATAAATAGAGGAACTACATGGAAGTTTTAGAACGCATTCCAAATTATATTTCTGTTTTCATTGAGGATTCAATAATTGTTTCCAATTCTATGTGCTCTATTATATCCCTTGAGATTGTTGATGCTTCACTAAAATGTTCTAATTATTCTTACTGATTAATATAATCCAAATGATTAAAATCAATTTTTAATGCTATTTTGTTTAGAATATTTGAATGTGTTAGAACAAGAAATTTTTTGCCACCTGCCAGAATATTTTCCATAATATACAAATTCGCAAAAAATTATTGTTTTTCCAGTGACCACACAAATCCAATAGTTTTCCATTTGCTGTCTATAATCTGGGAACCCCTCACATAAGAAAAGGAAGTAGAAGATAAAAGTTGGATGGTTGTCTGGGTAAATGAAACCTTCTAAAGGGCAAACCAGTAAAGAAATGAAGTCTAAACTCCCTTTAAATAGTGTGTATAGATAGGATCTACTGAGCCTGGGAGGAAACTGTTTTCTGTAATTCTTAAAGTGGCAATTCATCACTTATTTTGGCTGCTCAGAATCTGAACCCCATTCCATATTTGAAGAATTCTATAGTTTATTAGTTTTAGTGGACAAACAAGGACCACCTTTGGAAAAATGGAAATGTTAGCTAATTGCTTTTCTGGCATCCCTTCCTGTTAGGAAGTAGACATTGACTGAGACACTTCCAATCAGATTCACCCAAACTCAAGTTTGATCCAATAGTTAGTGATACAAGAGGGATAGAATGAAAGCCTATTCTTTGCTCTTGGCAGCAGCTATTGCGTTTAAAAGTCTGGTCCAGAATTAGCAGTGATGCCAACCCTAGGATCTGGAGTTTGGCAGAAGGGACAGGAATTTGTTCATCGGACTTGTTCTGATGTTGTTAGGTTTTGTTCAGAAACTTTATTCTGGGGTCTAATTCTTCTGCCCTACCAATAATTCTGTAAGCTACACAAGATTTAAAATAAACTACATTTTCCTTAGTCTACTAGACTCAGCTTCCTTTGCTTGCAACAAAGAACTATAAATTATTTCAAAACCTATGAAACATACTGATTAACATTCACTCATATGCCAATAGGTATTTTTCACACTGATTTAATTTTACCTGACCAATGATAATGCCTAGCTCTTTAAGTATTAGAACTCAGCAGTCTTTTTTTAAATGCCCAACAACATTTAGCACAATGTCACCTACATATTATGTTTACTAAATCAAAATTGATCAATTGATGGAATAACTGATCAAAGACAAAAAGGGAGAGAAATTATTTTCTGTTCCTTCTTCATCATCATGTACGATGTGTCTGGGTCCTTTTGAATATATTTGAACAAAAATAGAAGGTAGTCAACTGCTTTAAAACAAAGTTAACAAAACCCACATCAGAGGTTCTGCCTCACATCAACACACTGTATGTCAAAAGCCAAGCCCAACACAGGTCACCCTGTGATGTCTAACACTGCCACAGTAATAAACATAAGGCAAAATGGATTTCATTATTTTGACTCAATGCACTGTGCAGTTGGCTATGATTATCAGTCCTCCTAAGAGTTTTTAGACTGAAATTAAATGTTCACAAAAGAACTAACATAGCAATTTACATATCACATACTGCATTCATGGGAGTCAGTCATTCATACAGAGAGTCTATATGTCTTTGTGTTTCACCACCAATTTTATGTTCTCTGAGGCTCCAAATCTGGGAACTGGAACACTCATATTATGTCACCTACAAGTTACTGGCACAAACATTCCAAAACGCTAGAAAATCAATGACCACAGCCTCTTGCAAAACAGGAGGGAAGGCACAGACCAAAACGCTTTAAAAAATTAAAGTTAGCAAAGAGATTATTCTAAGATTTGTTCAAATGAAATAATCCATTCAATCTTGAATCAAGAATTAGGGAATGGGAAGGGGTCAGGTGGGAGGGATTCTTGTATGTATATGCTAATTTATACTTCTCATTAAATTAGAAAACTTGTAAAGCAGATATAGACTAAGTAACATGTGCTAGTCTCTCCAACTCTCACCTTCAGATCATGACAAAGTTATGGACATTATGGAACTAAGCATGTGTGATTTCAGCCACCATTCATTTCTTCAGAATATATTCTAGTTTATTTGTTTATTATCTGTATCTCCCATATCATGAAGATAAGTTCTATGTCTCTTTTGAGCACTGCTCTATCCTTACATTGTTGAAGAGTGCATAGCATATAGTAGGTTCCCAATAAATATTTATTGAATAAGTGAATAAACTAAGTTATTCTTCAAAACACTCCACAAATAATAGTGTTATGGTGAGGGTCAAGTAGAGATAGGCAATATTCTATACCATCCCTTTGAAACTCCATCAGCCATCTTGTTCCTTTCCATCTGTCATTCACACTCTTTCTCTCCTCCTCCCATGCCTAAATATTTAGTATCTTGTGATGTTGCAGTCTCAATGCAAATCCAAACACTGTAATGGATAGCATCCTCTGGCTCTGAAGCAGGTTGCAACTGGTAGAGGGTAGATTCTCCAACACTGTTTTAAAAGCAGCTTTTCATAACACTGCCTTTCAGGAGATGGCTTGCAAATGTCTCTCCTGCACTTCCAGCCCTGTACCTGGCATGCCTGTGAAGGCTCTGCTACATGAACTAACTGGGTCACAGGGAAAACAGCAAACCCCGCCTCCCAGAGTCAAACGAACGATGATAAATGTTGCATTTCATTTTCCAAAGCATCATCTCTCAAGAAAACAGCCAAACAAATAAAAATTGGGTATCTCAGCATAAATAATACTTTATCTCCGCTTGTCACTGATACTTGCTGCTGACAAATTTCATAAATATTTGAGATGCTAAAAAATTGAAGTCATTGTGCTGAAACCAGTGACTACATTTTTGAAGAGATGAAATGGGGTCAATCTTAACATGGGGAAAGACACGATCAATATGGAAATGGGGGTTTCCAAGTCTCGCACTATGATTCTAAACTTCTTTGAATGGAGGGGAGGTGGAAAAATAGATGAGGATGAGAAGGAGATTAGATTCCAAAAGAGATATAAGGCACTGGTGTCTTTACCCTCTCCCGGGGGCAAATTTTTTCATATTACATATTGTATACCTCATAAGCATCTCATGGATAGATTTAATTTTGGTTTGGTCTAGCCATAAAAAGTATTGCACTAATGTCTGTTAAGGAGTAATACCTTTATTATTTTGTAAATATACCTTTTTGGTGTTTATACTTATAAATATATCTTATTGGTGTTTATACATTGTAAAGATACCTTTTTGGTGTTTATACATTGGTTAAGGAAGTAATCACAAGACCCAGAATAGTGAGAACAAAAATTAAGGTTACTACCCACAGGCAGGTGACAGGAGTAGAAGTTCATTTCAGCTTCTGTGTACTTCTGAATCCAAGATCCTGGATTCAAGCTTTAGCTTCCTGAGGAAGCTCTCTTATTGGCAGAATTATAGCAATATTAGCTGAAATGGAATGCTTGGTAAATAAAAGAGGTTTTGTGATCAGAAAGACATGGGTACTAGTCCTGGCTCTTAGATAATGTAATCTCCCTATACCTTAGTTGTCTTACCTGTCAAATGGGGGAAAAAAAATTTTAATACATACTTTAAAGACCTGTTTTAAGGGTTAAATAGTATAAAAACTTTTAAAATTCACAATACTTGACACATACTAAGCACCCAATAAATGTTACCTATACTAGTTTTATTCTTTTTATCCCTCTAAAACATATGCCAGTCTGCCCCAGGGTCTGTGTTACTTCGCTGCGGCTTTAAGATCTGAGTCATATAAGATTTGGCTCTAATTCAGCTATATTTCCTAAATTAACCATCTTATGTAATTAGCATCTCCTGATTTGTGTGTCTGGGTTCTGTTTTTTTGTTTGTTTTTTAACCATAATTATCTTTTCTTTCCCCTCTTAAGCAACATTGCCTCCCCCTTCGTTTTTCAAATTACACCTTTCATAGCCTTAACTTATACTACTGTTCAAATGACCACCTTTTTTTTTTTAATTTTAGTACCTAAAAAAAAAAAATCCTTGGGGAGGGTAACTCTGTTCTTCTATCATGTGTTAAGGTCCATACCAGAACAAAATGGACCGGTTTGATGTTGGCTTTGCCCCAATGGTGAAATGTCCACATCACCTTCCTCAGCCCCAGATACTTGCTCAGCTTTCCTTAGTCAGGGCCCATATGACTGATTGTAAATGTATTGATTTTGAAAGTCATGCTGGTCTTTGAATTAAATGAAAGTGAAACAGATAGGATTCCAACCTGATACTATCTAGCCCTATGGCCAGTGAAGGCCACTAGGTAATATGTCAGATTTAGAGATCAGTTTAGGTTGTGGGATATGAGATGCTGAAAACTCAGAAATGAATAGAGCTTATTCACTCATGACCATCCTAGAAGGTTCATACTATGAGGTGAGGCATAAAGGAAAGAGGGGAATGGCAAGGCAAAGGGAAGCTTCCTTTGAGTCAGAAACTTATGTCTATAATAATTAATCAGAGAGTAGACATAAGAAGAACAAAAAAGTACTACTTGGTTTTACTTTGCTTTTTTGCATCATACTTTCCCTTCTCTGCTTCAGTCCAACCTTAATTTAAGAAAATAAAATCTTAATGCTGAAATTTACCAAGAAAATGTATTTCACTTCAAATGAGAATCAGTGAGATTGCTGGTTCTTTCATCAAGTGTATAGAGATATCCCACTGGGTAACAAGTTTAATGGATGGCACAAGAATGTTTTAGCAGATGGATTATCCTAAAACATTACAATCATAGCAATATTAACATAACTTTCTCAAGCTGTGGAATTAATGAAAAGCTAGAAATTTAACCAACTTCATGTTTTTCTAATATAACCTTAAAAGAGGACTCCACATACAATTAGTTCTTTTCTCCTGTGTAGTGGCCCTTATCATTCAGAATCTGTTGTTTTTCCTGAGGGGAGAAATGCTGCCTCCTCAATCTATTTAGCTGGGGGTAACCATCAACTTTGATGAAATCAGCCAGCATGAATGCCAACGTCTCCATCTATACATCTGCCATGTATAAACCACTGAAGTTTCAAGCCTACTTGAAATAGGGACATTTTAAGGTGTTCAGTTATAAGAAATTGAAATATGTTTCTATAACTTTTACTGAGCACTTTAGCATATTACCTGGGACTAAGTAATCATTTTGGAGTAATTGTCTCATTTAATGAGTCCGTGATCCCAAGAATGGGTATTATTGTTACCCCATTTTTTAGCTGATGCATCTGAGTCATGGGACGAATGCCCCAAGATTAAATAGAATGTCCCAAAATAAATGAGACCACTAAATTTTTTGAATGAAGGTAAAATGAAACATAGAGTTTGACTAATTAATCATATATATCAACAAAAAGCATCCATAAATATTTCTAAGTAAAAACACCAAGGTGATAATTAATGTGAAAGAAAAGGAATAATGGACATGTGATGGAATAAAATCAAATAAGGATGAAGTCTGTCCATCAACTGTCCCCATCTCTTTCTACGTGGAAAATACCCATGTTGAGAATAGAGTAAAAGACTATTTGTTCCCATATACAGAAGACAAAGCACTAAGCAGCAGAGGCTGAGTATTGAGGCAGCCACTCACTTCTTATTTTCCTGCTTGAGGGTCCAATTAAAATAGAAAAAGGCTGGAGTTTGTGTTTATCTGTTACCAATAGCTATATATTATTCACTTTGATTTTTCTAGGCATAAAAACCATTGGTCTTGCGGGAGGGAAGAGACAAAGAGACCAGTGACTGCCATCTGCTCAGATCATAAAGGGCAGTCTGTCAATGGAGCACAAGAATGCTCATCAACCATATGTATGGGTTGCAGACCAATGAACCCTGTGCAGAGTCAAGGTGGCCCAGAGCTTGACAGAATTCCTTTTCATACTTCCCTCTCAATTGATATCAGTGTAACAGTTTCTAATGTTGTCTATAAGACAACAAACCTCTCTGTTATTAAAATCAAATAATTCCATTGAAGAACTGGAAACATTCAACTAAGTGCTAAGTGAATATCTAAGTACATCAATATCAATGCCATTGAATTATAGTAAAGTACTAATCAAATGTAAGGTGATACAGATTGTTTTTGTATATTATGTTGTGACATCTTCTCAGCATTCAGTGAGGTTGATTGTATTGACAGTTTTCAGATAACAATGCTGTGCCCCAAATAGTTCCTCAAATGCCTCCGGTTTAGGAAGTGGCATAACCTGGAATCATTTCAAGCCCAACAAACTTTTCTGCTGTGTCATAACTATATCATCTAGGTTGCTTGTTGTTGTTATATAGATGTTTCCAAACACAATTATACTTAACATAGTTAATATGAAAAATATTAAAACAATCACATGGATATCTTTTCTGATGTTGATTTATTAATTAAATAAGAAGAACAACAACTTTAGATCTTTAAGAGTTTTTGCTAGGCTGCTATTTTTAATTGGCTCTTTTCATGCTTACATATGCCAAAAATATTCTACCCACAGTCACCTTTTTGTGTGTCGTTTTTTCATATCACAAGCCAGGAACCTCTTTGCATTTGCCTGGAACAAATAAGCTAAATTTGATGTAGTTCCCCCAATCTCTAAAAATCTGAAGAAACCCCAATGAAAAAACAATATCCCAAAGTAGAATAATATATTCAATTTCCTTTAAAGCTACTGCCTGATTTTCTTTAGCCATGGGCCAGTGTCTTTGAATTTGTTGGTTTATGAGCCAAGGCTAATCTCATTGTATTAAAAACTGTCTAGAATCTGTGTACTTTATTAAAGCCAAGCCCCTCTTGTCTACCTTTTCTGTCCAGGTGAGAACTGATACTGTTGGAACTGGAATAACCCAAATATCTGAGCCAGAACTTCCTTTCTTTACAAATTACTCACATGTGTCCTGAACTGTTGGTGAGCTGGTGTTGAGTAGCTTCTGGATTTCCTTGTATAGTTAAGTTCCTACACTCCAAGCAATTGACTTATGGGTAATGTGTTGTGAAGGTTGCTTTTCCAATTGGAGCTCTCTTTTCAATTCCAATCTTAGTCAGTGGTGACTGAATGTCATCACCTAGAGATTGATTTTTGGTCCTAAAATACCACAAAGCATTCATCTCAGAATTGTTTCAAGGATGTGACCATCAGCATCTCAAAAACCACTACTAGCAGCATGTTTCACCAATTAATGTAGGCAATATTTTCTAAAGAAAATCTGAAATGTATCCAAGTTCTTCCAAACCCAAAGCCAAGTCCAGATGCATGGAAAATGTTAGTGCTTTTTTCCCCATAATTGGCTCTGTTTCATGGACACTTTGCAAAGATTTAGGGTTTCAGGTAAAAAATGTATATGGTGGTTTCATTTGATGGCAACCAAAAACCAGGTGAAAACAAGGGAGCTGTGGCTGAATTTTCCACTGCTTTGCTCAAATCCAGATGATTCCAGGGCATGGTTCTGTGAAAACAAAAACAGAAAAATGTTTGAATAACCAAAAATACCCAGCATTCATGACACTCAATCAACGTTAATGAAAAAGGCAGCTCAGTGGACCAAACTGAGAAAATGTAGTCTGGACCAAGGAATTTTCTCCTGTAGAACAAAGGTTATTAACCACTGCAAATCTATAAGCTGGCGAAGGTTTACTATTTACATATCCACTGTGAAGAAAAGGTTGTTCTAACATTGATACGTGTAATTTACACTAACAACTTTATTTTTATTTATTTTTTATTTTTTTAGATTTTATTTATTTATTCATTTATCCCCCCCTTGCTGCTTGTGCTCGCTGGGTCAGCTAACCACGCCATGCGGGCGGGCTTGCCTTCACCAGGAGGCCCTGGGAACCGAACCCGGGGCCTCCCATATGGTAAACGGGAGCCCTACTGATTGAGCCACAGCCGCTTCCCAACACTAACAACTTTAGAATATTTAGAAAGGAAGGGAGAGAGGGAAGAAGGGAGGAATTTTCAGTGTAGTATCTAATTTATAACATTCTTAACAAAAAGGAATTGTGATGATTGTTGTTGAGTTAACCAGAAAGATTGGGAAAAGAAAGGAATTATAAAATTTATACAAATATAGATTAAGCATTTTATTTTACCTTGCACATAAATATACATTCACACAACAATCTTTTGTTGAACAGCAAAGTCTTTTCTTTGAGAATGACTCCAGTGATTGAAATTTCATCTCACCTTCTTTTTTTTTTTTTCCATAAAGCCACATGTGGTGTATCATCCAATATTCCCAATTCTAGTTTCTTCAAAGAAAAGGAAGAACTTAAGTACTTAACAAGGAATCTGAACGCAAAATCCTACAGATTTTTCAACAGTCTTTTAAAAGCTCTCACCAACATCTAACTTGGCTTCAATTTTTTTTTAACAATTTGTATTTATCAATTCATTATAAAGCATTCAACTTAGCTTTGTTAAAGCAAGTTTCTTCTATCTAACACGTGATTGGCTTAAGTAACATTAAGTAAGTTACATAGTTAGAATAAAGGGCACAACTGAAAGACAGGTATGGGAACAAAGACAACTGACTCTTGATAAATGTATCTCAACTGGTGGGTATAATTTTCAAGGGTGTTCAGCATACTGGGGGCATCATTCATGTTTATATCACTTAGCTATTGCCATAATATTATGGCTGCATACAAATAACCACATCACCTCAGTGGCTTACAGTAACAAATATTTACTTTTTCCATTCACAAGTTTCTGGGTCCTTTGGGGTTCAGCTGAACTGAGCTCCAGGCTGCAGGTTAGGATCAGGCATGCTTTGTGTCTCACACTGGGTCCCAGACTGAAAGGATAGTGGCTTACCTATAACCAGTTCTTCCCATGAATAGAGAAGCACAAGAGGGCCAAGTCCAACCAAGCAAAGACATTTCAAGTCTCTGCTCATGTCACATCCACAAACACCCCATTGGCCAAAACAAGTTATATGGCCAAGCCCAAAGTCATGGGGTAAGGAAATACACTCCAATCATCATGAGGCCATGTCAAGAGTGTGGATACATAATTCGGTAACATGGAAGGAACTGGGATCAAAAAGTCCATCTACTGCAATGCTTAACATAGGGGAAAAGCAGAGTGTTTAATATAGGGAATCAATTAAGTGTAAGTCAAAGAGATATTTGATTGTACTTAGTTCCAAATGAAGTAATGAATACAGTGAACTCTACATTTATTTCCTGAATCATTCGTTGACTAATCCACACATTTAGCAAAATATTTTCTGTTCCTTTTATATGCCGGGTAATCTAGAGGGATGGAAAAAATTAGCAAAGAATTACCTTTGCCCTTTAGTAACTAATAGATTATCTATGTTAAGAAATAAAGAATTGTTTCAGATTAAATAGTGAAAAAGAACAAATCTTGATTATCTGCCTTTTAATGCCTTTTTACAACAATGGGTTTACCTTCCTAAGTATGGTTCTGGATGAGCTATTTATAAAATTAGTCAACATGCTCTGATCATTGTTAGTGGTGAATAATTACATATTACCTTTTATCCCCATCTTTTCAGTTTGTCACACACAACATATTAAGTATGAGAGATCAAAGACATGACAGTACTTTCCCTGAGACTGGCACTCTGCAGTGTTCTTCAGAAGACACACACAGGTAGCAGCAAATCAATAAACAGGTAAGTACTTAATGAAAGAAAGAAAAGTTTGACAATAATAATGCAAGTGCATCCTTCTGGGGACACTATATATTTCTTGCTACTAGCAGACAAATATTAAGTGCACTTAGGGAGGTCATATGGGGAATAGGAAATAATACTGCATCATCTAAGATTCCCCCGTTTCAATTGCCTTAAAGTGGTGGAAGAAGTTAGACACTTGGAAAAGAGACTGATTGGAATTCTAGTGCTTGCTCTGCTACTAATTAACAGTCTCATCTTTGGCAAACCCCCTAACATCTCTAGGTGCTGCCTTCCCTAGAAACCTTCTCTGATTGTGCCTCCTCTCCCACAGCTGGTCTAGATAGAACATATAGATCCTTTATAATTTAATCCTACTCCATTAGCTTATTTTATTAAATTGTTTTTGGTTACCATGTATATATTTGTCCCTTGCACTATGGAACTCTTTTAGATCAGAGTCTATACCTTAGGTATTTTTGTTCAGCTAAGTTTAGGAAATAAAATAAGACTTGATGATTGCTCTAAAACACTTTTAATTCATTATAGGTTCCCCAAAAGTTGTATGAAAATCTGTTAAATTCACTTTTGCTGAAAAAATCCCAACATTTGCCTAAAAACAAACCTCACTCTATACCCCATAAAGTGTCATCATTTCTACTAAAGGACCCAAGCCCAAATTCAATGGTGTAGATGATTTTATTCTTCAAAGTTATATTTAAAATCTGGCCTCGTTATAGGACATTGAAGTAAAACACAAGCTTTTCTCTGCCATCTTTCTGATTGTTGATAATTAATAAAAATGTATAAAGATGAAAATCCTGATATTTCCTGGGCTGGCAATATGTTTCTCTGAGCACAAAAGCCTTCACAACGGACCATCAGCATGACTAGAAAAAATGCTTGAATGCTAACTTTAGAAGAGTAATGAGGATTCATCTAAGATATTTTATCTATAATTGAGAAAACTGAGATTCTGAGAGGTGAAATGACTTTTACAAGGTTACTATAATTTTCATAATGAAAATTGATGGACCTGGGACTTACACCAAATCTGATTGGTATATTAAAAAGAAAATATTTTTTAAAAGACAGAAGGAAAAATTACTCAATATCTCCTTCCTTATATGCCACCCATATCATCTTCTTTTAAGTGCCATCCGACAACTCTTCACAAACTTTCCTCAATGATGAATTACCTACTTTTACTTATGAAGAGCTGTGTTGCCATAGCTTTTGAGCTCTCTGGTTTCAATTCTAATAGACTCAGCTTATATGACTTTGGGAAATAGAGTGATTAGATTGAAATTTGGGAATACTTGTTACAGAAGTGGGATTTGGGATATGTATATAAGAGGTGACTCAGAGTGTAGACACTGCTGGGAAGATTCTTTTCTTTCCTATAATAGCAGGGCTTTGTTGTGATACCAAGACATCAGGAACAGGGGTAGACATTTCTGCTGAACTCAAACTGGACTGGTGTCTGTCACTGATGTATTACAAATGTGCTATGAAAAGCTGAATGCTCTTGTAATCAGACAGAGATGATTTAAAGCATGTCAGGGAGTTGAGTGTGTGAGAAAAAAATATATATATATATTCATATACACTCAAGTAGAATATTAGCCACAGAAAAATTAAAAAGTCACAAAATAATACCTTAAGCTATCTAATTTTTTCTGAAAGCATTCTGATTTTTTTTTTTTTGCTGTTATTCTTAAATCGTTTGTAGAAATCTCATATTGATGATGCTGTATTTTTATCATAATAACTAATATCTAACTGTAGTTAGATAGGCAAAATTATACATTCTAGTGAGAGCGTACTTTGGTGGATTTGTTCTGGCAATATGAGTCCCATGGATGAGTACTTTTGATCTAGCTTCTAGGAGTTTATTCCAAAGAAAATATTCATGTACAAGAATACTCAGCATACATCTGTGAAAAACTGGAAAAATTCTAAATGTCTAAAATTAGCAGCAATAATTTAGTGGCAAAGTTGCATCTGCCTAAGTAGGGGTCTTTCCATTATTCTGTTCTGCTTCCCACTATCTATACCAAAAAAATATTTGGAGTAGAAAGGCCCTGTGTCATCATCTTCTCCAAAGTTCTCATTTGATAAATAGGGAATTTATGGCAAAGATGTTAGTTGAATCACCCACACCTAGAGCCCTGCAGAGTCTCCATAGTTTCTCTTTACATAACACGGGAGTGATGGATTTCAATCTTCCTTATCTAACTCAATACTAGTCAGATTTTATCTTTTTTATCACAGTTTTATCATTCTTCAAAATACCTAAATTTCACTGGTAATATTTCTCAGTTCCCAAAAGGAAAATGAATGTCACCCATGTGGTTCTGAAAGTTAGCCTCTTTTTTTGGTTGCTGATGGGTACAAAGGCAAGATCACTTGCAGTGGTCCCTCCAGACTATTTCCCACAGGACTTTGTAACACTGAGTAAAACGGGGCTCAGTCTGCCATTTATTAAGAAAAAAAAAATCCTGGCTTTTCTCCTCAAAATGGATAGCTTTTCTTAGCTCTGTCTTGTATCTTGATCCTGGTGTAAAACTAAGCTTTTTTTTTTTTTTTGGACGAGTGATATAAAATGCTCACCTCATGAATTATTCCATACTTTAACTCATGAGCAATCAGATTTTTCTAGACCCATAGAGGGTGAAAGTAAATATTTTGTATGGCTCCTGAAGTTATTTTCAAAGTCCAGTAATCATTTCAGGTAATGGGGAAATAACAGAAGAAACTCTGGAACTAAGTCACTAAAAGCCATCTTTTGAGACTAACATGTGCAAATGGATTAGCTGGGTACTAATGCTTTTAAGGCACAGTAATTTAGATGATGGTTTAAATGTTCTTTTTGTTTTTTGAGTTTTTTTTTTTTAACTGCCTCAGTATTTAAACTGCCTTTGTATGAAGACCGGAGACCCTGTTACAAATACCTAGGAAGCCTACTGCTAATTTATTAAGGAAGAAATAATGGATTTAGCGACCGTAAGGATTCACAACATATGTGAGTCTGAAAAGACATCAGAAAGTTCACCAGAAACCTGGAGCAGCCTGCAATAGGCTTTCCTCACTGTGGAATCCATAAGAACTTGTCTTCCCCTGGAGCAAATGATTCTACATACTTACAGAGATTACTAACCTATCCCACTCATCTGTCTATAGGTCTACCTGCCTACATCTGTTCTTATTCTATCTGCATTGACTGGGAGGTTAAACCCTTTAGGTAATGTAAAGTTTGTAACATAACCCAAAATACAACTCAATATAAGCCCATCATCAAAAGTCTTCCTGATATCCTATTCAGTACCTCCAAAGCACTAGTGTCCATATGGAGAGGTGTTTCATAACCCTTCGTGGCTTATTACTTCTTCCCAGCATTAAAGTATGCAAGCATCCAAAAGGGATGATTTCTTGGCCGCAATAGCTCATTTGAAATGCACACCACAATTAACAACTTTGAAAGCAAGGAGGTAAATTTTGTCACATATATTATTAAAGCAGAGTGAGGTCCCCCAAGACCAAATTAAGTGCCTGATTAAAAATGTCCATGTTAAAAGAAACAAGCAGATAGAGAGTTGCCCTCTCAGCAATCCCAAATTAACGCACTTATTGAAAATTCTGTTCAAGTCATGTGGAAAGACACAGACCTTGTATATGCAGGTTGGAACATATGAGTCCTCATTCATCAAAGCATATACAAGGTCTGTGTTTTCCCACACAAGTCTGTGTCAGCAGGATCAACTTCATTGGGGCCATCTGAATGCAGAGCAGATAAGGAACTGGGATGAGTCACCTGATGGGCAAGTAGCCACTGTGTAATGAAAAAAAGTAATAATTGGAAATTCACAAACCTGGGATTCATTTATTCTTCAACTCTTTTATTTTCAAATACTATGCTATATGCTAGGTGTTTTAGTTTCTCAGGCTTTTCCAGCAAATATCATGAAATGGGTTGGTTTAAACAATGGCAAATTATTAGCTCACGGTTTTGAGGCCAGGAAAATGCCCAAATCAGGGCATTATCAAGGTGATGCTTTCTTCCCCAAAACCGGTTGCAGGCAATCCTTGGCTCCTCTGCCATATGGCAAGCCACATGGCAGCATCTGCTGTCCTTCCCTTCTCTTCTAGATTTCCTTGATTTCAACTTCTTGCTTCTGTGGTTTTCCCTCTCTTTGTCTGAATTTCAGTAATAGGGCTGAGACCCATTCTAAATGAGGTAGGTCACACCTTAACAGAAGTAGTCTCATCAAAAGATCCTCCTTACATGGATTAGATTTAAGAACATGTTTTTCTGGGATACATACCTCTTCAAACCACCACACTAGGTTTTAGTTTTCACTCTGCCACTTGTGATCTTGGCCAAGACAGCTACCACCTCCACACCTCTGTTTCCATTTGTGTAAATTGAGGGAATGAGAAGAAATGACTTATAAAGACTTTCATCATTTTAAGTAAAATAAAGTTAAAAATCTTTCTTTTTTTAAATTTTATTTTGGGATGCCGCACATTTTCCTTCAACTACATTCATTTTCATGTTATGAAAACTTTTTAATTCTAATTCCCTTCCAAAGTTCTAAAATTATCTGCAATTATCTCTGAGATGCACTATGCAGCCACTGACAGGAAGTCAAACCTCACCAGGACAGAAAGGACTACTACTTTAGGGGCGGAAAAATCCTAAAATTCTGACACCCAAGAAAAAAATGGGGACTACAAAATTCCCTCTTAATTTATTGGCAATTGTGGCAGGGAAGAGAGGAATTTAACAAGGTGGCAAAGTAGTTCAGTGACATTCTGCCTGACTCAGCTCTATGCCTCCCACATCCAAAGATGGTCCTTTGTTTAAGCAGGTCTGATTCTCTGGAGTTACTTTTGTCCTTTCTGTTTTTTCCTAAGATAATGTGTTTCCTTGACAGAAAAGTTCTTCCCCAAATGAATGCAGTTACCAAGCAAACACATAACCTAAAATTCATTAAAAAAAAAAAAAAAAAAAAAAAACTTGAAAAGAAAACATGTTAAGGTAGTAATCCCAGAGACTGCCTTAATGAGCATGGCGACTGTGGCCAAGTTAAAACTGTTGTGGGAATCATAATTCGGAATTTCCTGCTCCATTTAAATTCTCCAGGGCCAAATTGCTATAATGATCTTTCTTATATTGAAATTCAGTCTTTCCAGAAAGTGAAGAAAGGAAACAATCTGCCTTTATATCCAAAGTAAATCAAAATGAAGAGAATTACAAGGTGACCTTGAGCCTGTCATTTCACCCTTCTGAATCTTGTCAAAGAAATGAAAGTTTTGGGATGTCTTATTCCCTCGCCAGACTAACACTGCATGGTTCTGTTGTACAGGTGCTGCCCAGTAATTGAGGGTTATATAAGTCACACAGGAGTTAGAAGGAACACTAACTAGACCACTAAAGAAAGGCAGTTAGAGGCACACGTCTCAGATACCCTTCAAAACGTTAGCCAACAGATTTTTCCCCTTGGCTTTTTGCCTTCTTAGCTGTCAACACCTAATACTGCTTATTTCACAGGATTTAAAAAATAAAATTTTAAATGGTCTAACTTCTAAAGGATGACTTGAAGTAAAGAAGGAAAAAACTGCCAGTGAATAAAAGGTGATGATGACCATTCATTGAAGAATGTGGTCACCATAGGTACTTAATATCATACCTTAAAATCAATTTTCCTAAAGTATTTATTTCAAGATATGGCACATTCCAGACTTTATTCTTACATGATGACCTATGTTGTGTAGAATCCTTAATTGATGAGGTAAATCCATATGACATAATACAAGCTTTTGATGATAGAATGTTCAAGTAAAAATCAACCCTAATGACAGGGAAGATCTGGTCTTCTAGTTATTGGATGCATTTCAATTAGTTATATTCTTCTTCTTGAAAACAACCTTTGTCCATGTACTAGAAATCTAGCTACAACATTTTTTAAAATTAAGAAAGAGAAAAATGAAAGGGAAAGGAGAAACGGAAAGGGAAGAAAAGGAAAAGGAAGGAGAAGGAAGGGGAGAGGAAGGAAAGGGTAGGGGGAGGATGAGAGGGGACAATATAGAAAAAAAGGAGTTCAAGTGAGATTGGGGAATGAAGGACAATGAGAGTCCAGGCACCCAGTTTGCACTAATTGCCTTTGCACTTGATCTTTTTTTTTTTTTTTTTTTTTTTAACATTTGCAAAATGATATAT
>JAKSZT010053819.1:622210-774789 GCA_026826555.1 Tolypeutes matacus | reverse complement strand
TGGTGGGCCACACTGTGGGAGATGTTTGTGTGGGATGCACTTGATCTTGAATAAGTCAATAAACATCTCTAAATCTAGATACTTCATCTATAGAATGATTTGGCTGGATTTAATGGTGTTTAACAACCCTTTGAATTCAAACAGTTTATGACTGTAAGTGACTGGAAAATAGTTATCATTTGAACACTCAAATGGGAATGCAGAATAATTCAAATTCTCAATTTGTAACTTTTTTAGATAAAGAAAAGTTTTGTTTTTTCATGTTTTCATTTTTTGTTTCTGTTTTGTTTTGTTTTACTTGTTTTTAATCTCCTATAGTAAATCCTAGAGAGGGTAACATTCATTTTTCTCTCCATCCTGTCAGCTCAAAGAAACACATTTTACCTCTAGTACTCCTCCTAAATTCTGAATTCACAATATGCCAGATGAACATCAAAGTTGTCTTATTCCTTCCTCTAGGGATGCAGAAACAATTATTCAAATGTTTTCCACTTACATTCTACTGAAAGCAGCTCTGAAAGAGTTGAGGGAGTTAGTATAAAGCTTCTGTCAAAGATCCTAGATGGAGGGGTGATAGGAGTCATTGAAATGTAGATAGCAGAGAGAGAACAGTTACAAAGCACTTAGAGCGTCTAAGATGAAAAGAATTATATTAGTGCCAACAAGTATTATTCCATAAAAATTCCCTTTGTGACTGATGAGAAGGAGCTCAAATCTTCAAATAAAACATTTAATTCACACCTGACAGCAATTTTCAGAGTATGGAACAAGCAATGTTAGTAATTCCATTCTTAGCCCAGGGAAAAACAGTGCAGCAGAATAGAGTGGCAATAAAATAAATGTCTGTGGTTCTTGAAAAAGAGAAACTCTGAAGAGAAAGGCCCTCTGGCAAAAAGAATAAGCCCCATGTGCAAGCCTAAATTCCACTAGCTTTCAATTAGCAGGTTAAGGGTATTACAAGGTTCATGTTTTTCTGCCCTGGTCTAACTCACACACTAGCAGACACACATACAAAATTGGCCCTTCACATTTGTGAATTCAGCCTTTGTGTCATTTCTTATTCACAAGCAGCTTCCTAAGGTCTTGGACCTTAGGTTGTTATTTTGCTGAGACTCCAGTGTGAATAAATTTGGGGGATGGTTGCCAGGGTGAATAACTTAGTTAATGACCAAACTGAGTATCTACAACTCAATGCGATTGCCCACTACTCTCCACTCGGCTTCTGTTTGCTGTAATTCGCATGAAGCAAGATGCAAAATGGCCCCCAAAAGGAGAAGAACTATAAGCAAGTGATGAGTTCACAAATCTGGGCTTTCGTGGACCTATATGATGGTATGGAGGCTGGACAATAATACTGTTTATGCCACTGTACATAATCGTTTGAGAAACAGAAAAGTTAGGCAGATAAAGTATCAAAATATCTTTGCTTGCAAGAAAAATTGGATTAAAGAACCTGATTTAGCTTGTTGCTACATTTGGGCTTCTTACCGTTTTCCTCCTAGAATTAAAAACACCTACCCTGTCATAGTAGGGCACTATATAAACATAGATAGGCCTTTGCCCTCAGCAACTCATAGCAGTAAGAACAGGAGAACAAGTGTCCTAAAAGCAGGATGTTCCAAAATGAGAGAAGGGATCTAGGACAAAAGTTTATAGAACTTTTTTGCCTGATGACACCAATCAAATATGTCTCTCCTTCCTGGAAAAGGACTAAGTAAACAGTGGAAAGAAGAGCTGGAAGTATTACACATGGAAATGTGGACACCTTGTTATTCAAATTCAAAAATCTTCCACATGTCCGTTTTGTTTTGGGGAAAAACTCATTGGGCATCCACTAACCCAAACAAAAAAAAAAAAAAATTGCAGTGTTATGGATTGAAGATATGTTCAATTCCTAACCTCCAGTCCAAGAATGTCATCCTATTTGGAAACATGTTACTAGATAACATGAGGCCAAACTGGATTAGAGTAGGCCCCAATACAATAAGACTGGTGTACTTGTAAGAAGAGGAAATTTGGACACAGAGAGAGAAGATGGCCATGTGATAGAGGCAGAGAAAGCCAGCACCAGACTTGAGAGGAAGAATAGCCCTGGTGACATCTTGATTTCAGACTTCTAGCCAACAGAACTGTGAGACAATATATTTCTATTGTTTTAAGCCCATCCAGTTTGTGCTACTTTGTGAAAGAAGCCCTAGGAAACTAAAACAAGCAGTAACAACAAACAAAATAATATTCTGCATCAGTCAGGATAGGCCAGGGTATGCTCTAATAAGAAGCAACCCTGTAACTTTAGTAACATAAAACAATAAAAAGTTTACTTCTTGATCACACTCCATGATGATGGCTGATTGGCTAAGGACTACAGGGGGAGAAAGGGAAAGATTTACTCTTCATCATCCTCACTCAGAGGCCCAGACTCCAAGCCTCCATAATTTCAAAAGCTGAAAAAATGGAATGTAATCATCATGCACTAGTTATAAAAACCCCTACTTGAAAGGGACACATACTACTTCTGTCCCCATTTTATTGTCTAATGTGAATCACATGACCACAATAAGCAGAAGAGAAGTATAATCCTATGAGAGCTCAGAAGGAGAACTAGAAATACTTGGTAACCTGGACTAAAGACATACATCCCCATTGATATCCTCATAGCAACATATAAATTTTTTAAATACTAATAATAACCCTTCATCTTTGTATAGTGCCTAACCCTTTGCATCTATCTCATGATAAACTTGAAAATCAGTGGTAAGTGATACTGAGTCACAGGACCATTAACTAGACTAGAAAAATGTCAGTTTGAAGAGAACCAGGTGAAAAATATGCACTTCATCTTTCCAATGAATTAAATTTGTGTTTTAAAACAAGCTTTGAGATAGACTCTCCTTTTTAAACTACAAAATATGTCAAACATTCCAAAAGTATAGACTTTATAAAAATGCCCAGGTACCTACCACCCATATTTTAAAAAAATAAAATACCACAAATATAATTGGACTTCATCAGAGATTGATGCCACCAACCCTTCAATTGAGAACAAACAGAAATCTGAATAAAAATATTATTCTTAATCTATTTAATAGCAATGGAGAACTATGAAGGCAAAAAGGACTTTAGCTACCAATATCCTAGAGAAAGGTAAAGTACATAGAGATGAGCTACATATTTGGACTCATTTTCCCCTTGAAATTTTTAAAATTTTCAAGCAGAAACTAGAAAAGCTGAGCAGACTCACCAGTAATATTATGATGCAAAGTGAACTAAAATTTTGCAATTCAGTCTTCATTAAGAAGGAAAGTTCTGGTGCATGTCTCTGACTTTCATTTGGGATGCCCAAAAGATCAAATTGAAAATAGATCAGCTCTCACAAGACTAAAGCACAATATCCAATTCACTTTGTTCTTGATTACTTTAAGGTAATGAACATCATCTACAACCCCAAAGCCCCTCTATAATTTTCATACACAATGTATGTATTCAATACAAAACTAGCTGATATAATAAGAATAAATGACTGAAAACCAAACACAAAAACCAGACAATAAAATGAGATGCATGGAAAATGTAGATATTAGAAATACTTTTAAAATATGTGATTTATATTTTCAAGAAATTGTTGAGTACAGTTTTTCATAAGTCTCTTCACGTATGCATCCCCTGGGAACAAAGCACTGACAGCTTTTGTTCTGGACTATTTTTTCAAAGATATCTATATTACAAGCAGCCTTGGATGAGAGTAAAAACCTCTCTCTCTTAAACAGAATGCAGGTTAGTTTACTGTACAGTATAATAAAGATAATATCTTCTGCTTGGAAAAAGGAGAATATTTGCTTAAAACCCATTATAAAATAAACATGGGTTTCCTAAGTTGGAGATACTCAAGAGTGATATCATCAGCATATACCTACACTGTTCCACTTAACCTCTGAAGGACTTGGGGAGCAAGAGAAACCAACACAACCATGAAGTGCATATTGCTTGCTGTGCCGTGAGTAATAAAGTCATACTGCTCTGATCAGGGGGTCTGATGGCTTCTGCAGGAGCCATCAAACTGTAGCATGTTAACTTACTAGCTTGAAAGTAGGGTAAAATCTCAGACCCTTAACACTTCTTGACAGAAATTAGATAATTAGAAGAAAATTTCATCAGAGAGCTGAAAACAATTAAAAAATGGAAATATTAGAACTGAAAATATAGTAACTGAAACTGTGAACTTAATAGAGAGGTTTATCAGCAGATTAGGCACTGCTCAAGAAAGGATTAGTGAATTGGAAAATAAATAAGAAGAAAATAGATTGAAACTTTTGATAGAGAAAAAGAGATGGAAAAGGCAGAAACAACTGAAGCTGTCTATGTAGCCATTCATAATTCTATTACCCTTTAAAAGCATTGGGTAGTTATCCAAAAAGTAACTAATTTTATAATTAATGTTTATCATACATGTATGTATACATTTACTACAAGTGTGTATGTATGTGTGTGTGTGTGTGTAAACCAAACAACTTAGAGTATTGTTTGGACTTTTTAAAACTTTATATGAATGGCATTATAATGTACTTGCCTTATTTTAACCTAATATTAGATCTTATAAAATCTCTTTTTACTAAATCATGTTCACTGACTCTCCCTCTCGTTTCATGTAACATGGAAAAATTTTCTTTAATTAAATCAAGGTGCCTTTTGCACCAAAATGTTATATTGTTCTATACTATTAATGATTCTTTGAGCTTTTCAGACAGTTCCGTGTTTATTTCCCATCTGCAGATATAAAGCAGAATCCTAGGGTAGGAAAAACTGAAAGCCAAGCAACACATTTAAAGTAGAACTAGGAAAGAAATTTAGATTCATTGTCAGTACATAGCAGGACCTGGAGAAAGATGTGACATTAAAACATTCACCAAGTTATTTTTAAAGTTATCAATTAGGAAATTCATAAAATTCCTAAATGAGGTGAAAAAGTCATTGATCTGGCTAAAAACTAGTAGCAGAATAAATAATGCAAAATAACCCTCATTAACTCATATACCCCATACACAGGGTGATGGTGTCCATTGCAGATTGTAAAGTGATGCCAATAAATCTTCAGTGACCAGATTGGACCATGGCCATACTGGATTTTCTTTGATTAAGTCACATAAGGCATTAGAGAAATGAATGGGGTAGCATTTCAGTCCATTTCAATCTTTGTAATTCACAAATTTGTCCACTAGAATTTCTCACCAAGATTAACATTAATATATTTCTTCCAACTCAAGGTAAATAGAAAGTAGTTTCAGAGTATGAAGAACTTGAAAAATATCACTGACTGAAATAGGGGAAAAGATAATTTTAGCAAACTAAAAATTTTTTCATTTTATTATAGTCACTGAAGTGTGGAAAGACTTGCTCCTCCACAAAATATTCAAAGGAAATGTTTAAGGTCATATTCTTGAAGCAAGTTTTCCTGAAATAGAAAATGATAAAGGTTAAGTCAAGAAAATATTTAATAGGTCACACATTGTAATAGGTAAGTAGAAAGGAGGTTTTGAACTAGTCTATTCAATTTAAGCCTACCCCAGAAATGACTCATGACCTCAGGCAAGGAAGCCAGTGCAGCTGAGTCAAACCCTGGTGGAGCAGACACTTGGAAGCTACCTTCTGACTGCACTCCTTGCAGCTAGGCAGCAAGTCTCTCCTTCAGGATATCATGTGGAATGCAAGCCTAACCAGCAAGATAGGAATAAGCAGATCTTTCCTCATGGGTCAGCCTTGTAAAAGTAAGACTCTAATTTTATACCTCTGCACTAGTATTTTCTCTGTGCCCATCTAAACCCACTCTCCACTTTTCCACCTTCACCTGTGCCCCAGGGAGCTGAACTTTATTGGCTTAATCAATGGAATTTCCTTTCCTTTGGTTTCCTGTTGGGTTCAGCCAATGAGAGTCACCTGCAGAAGATCAACAGGCAAGAGGAGGGGGAGGTGACAGTGTTTATTCCCCTGACTCACCCCTGACAGGTGGTAGATTGGCAAAGTTTTGTTTTTACTAATGACCACAGCTTCTCCCAGCTGGACCTCCCCTAAAGCTCTGCCTCTCTCTCCAGGTGTCAGTAATGACTACATCAAGTTGACCCATCAAATTTACAAATGTGATGACTTGTTATTACTAGAACAGCGGATGAATCACCATCCTGTATTGGTTTCCCTTAACCTTGCTCAGCCCATGCAAAAGTTCCTTTACTAAATTGTCCTCACTTACTCCATCACTTTCTTTTAGGACCTTGGCTAATGCACTTTATTGTTAAGCCCCTCAAAGGCAATAAAAGGGATTCACTGTAACAAATTGGTGAGAAAAAGGAGGGAAAATTCTTAGAGCACAATTGGTAAGATTGACTTTGATGAGAAGCAGCAAGGCTCTTCTGTTTGCCAGGGAAGCCCCTCTCAATTCTGTGCTTCAGTAACACCCTTTTATGATACTTTGGAACATTTGCACACATAGAAGTTGATCTGCCCAGAAACCACTTGGCTGTGAAGCTTTTTTCATGAGCTGAGGAATCAGTAAACCCAACTTACAGCCAATAAAACCCCTACACAGCTTGGATAAATAATAAGAGGTAAAAGCAGTTTCTTATTAAAGTTATGATTAGGTCTATCATATCTAATCACAATAGTCTCGTCAGGAAGAAAACTAAGCAAGTCTGCATTAGGCAGCACTACCTGCCAAAGCCAGAATTACCTTAGGAAAAAAAAAATCCAAGTGAGAAATAGCGTGCTTCTGAAATACACATCTTTGTCCAAGAATTTAACCCAAAGTGGAGCTCTCTCGATAAGCACTTACTTGACCAGTTAGCAGGTGAATTTACCATGAAACTAATGAAGTTTAAGATTCAGGAGATCTTGTTGTGGCTGTCGCGATGAGAAACCCAAAACGACACTCGGAGGGAGCGGAGGAACCAGGCTTTATTACACGTGTGGGCCCAGAGGAAAGTTTGGTTTCCAAATTCTGGGCCCCCAGACCCAGTTTTCTAGAGTTTTTATTGAGGTCTGCAGTTTCCCGTCCATTGACTAGCGAGTTGGCGGGTGGACTTTTCCATTACCTTAGGCAACTAAGCAAGCATGGTTACAGAAGCAGAACTGCAGGTTATGAAATCAAGTGGGCAGGGTTACAGAGCCAGAAGTGCAGGTTTTAGTTCTAAGGTGGGAGATTCTTGTCAGAAAAGGGGGAAGGGGAGGGCTGCAGTGACTTTTCCTTATCATTTCCCCCCTTTGATGCCCTTATAATCCCATAGGGCATCATCTGTACTCAGGGGACTGTATCCCCTTAGGGCTAGAATCTTGGTGGTAGTTATGCGTGATATTGTTGTTTCAATGAACCTGATGAGTGTCTTTATCAGGCATGGGACAAAGATGGCCACCATGAGCAAGATGAATAAGGGTCCAGCCAGGGGCAGAAGCCACTGAAACCTCAGTCCACTGCCTGAGGTTCCAGCCCCAGAACTCATTTAAGTGGTTTTTCCTCTTTTGGATTTGATCTCTAAGTTCTTTCACTTTGGCAGTGACTATTCCTGTCTCATTAACATAATAACAGCACTCTTCCTCCAGGAAGATACACGTCCCCCCTTTCCTCACAAACTGAGGCTTCGGATAACTTATAACATTCTGTCGGCATATAAGTATGGTGGGTAAAGGAAGAGGAGGGTTAGTATTTCCCTGCGAGCTGTTTCAACTTATCTGTTGCTGAAAGAGGGGCAGTTTTGTAACAACTGGAGCAGGGCTGGGGACTGGCATCAGCCCTGAAGGAGAATAGGAAAAACAGCCTAAGGCATAGAAACATCTTACTATGCACCAGTATGCTATAGCAATTAGGGTTCTATTCACAACAATCCAGTCCGCAGGGGCCACAGCCCCAAGTCCAATTCCAAACACCAAGGCAATCAGGCCGCACAAACACAGGCCCCACCAGGAGCAGAGGTCCATTCAGCTGGCATTTGGCAGGGTTGATGCTCAAGGATCTCGAGTGATTCGCACTCTCAGGGGGTGGTCGGGTATGGGTTGGGCTGCCCAGCTGTTCTGCTCCTTATCGTGATGGGCCTTCTTGACCCTGGAATGATGAATCCAGGGGGTGATACCTGCAACTTTAAGAGCAGTGGGAGTTACAAGGATTACAGTATGTGGACCTGTCCAGGAAGGCTGGAAGGGTTCTTCCTCATCAGTCCCGTGGCTGATGAGGGTGCACGGGTGTCCCAAGGGGATGGGGTTCGGGGACAGGACAGTTTTATGTATTTCAGCTAGAGTTCTTCCAAGCTGCTGGAGAATGGAATCTAGATTGGCCTCCCCTGGAAGCCTGAGACTTCCTCTGAATGCCCGGACAATTGGGGGCGGCTGCCCAAACAGAATTTCAAAGGGAGAGTAGCCTGTGGGTCCTAGGGTACACCTAACTCAGAGAAGGGCCAAAGGGAGTAAATCTACCCAGGGGGGACCAGTTTCCTGGCAGAACTTTGCTAGGGTGGCTTTGAGGGTTCAATTCATGTGCTCAACTTTCCCTGAACTTTGAGGCCTGTGCTACTTTGTTTTTTTCATGTTCAAACAAATTAAAGTCTCAAGTCACATTTGGAAGTCTCAAGGCAGGGGCTTGGCTGAGTTGTTTCTTGATGTTTTGAAAAGCCCCCTGTTGGACTTCTCCCCAGGCAAGTGATTCCCTTTCTGGTCCCGCCAGAGTTTCATAAAGGGGTCTGGCCATTGCTGCAAATCCAGGGATCCAGATGCGGCAGAACCCCGCTGCTCTGAGAAATGGAGCTGTCTTTTCGTGGTGGGTGTGGGGATGGAGCAGATCACCCCTTTCCACTCGGGTCCTAGTGTCCGGAGCCCTCACAAGATGTTGAGCCTTAGGTATTTGACCCGCTGTCTACAGATCTGAGCTTTTCTCCACCCAGTCTGTGTTAAAAGTTGGAGGAGGGTTTGGGTTCCCTTCCAGCAACTTTCTTCCATGTGAAAGTCTCCATGCTTCACTTCAGGGCATGGTGACGAGGAGAGGGAGACTGGTTCCGAGGCTTAAGCTTGCTGAGCCTTCAGGTTTGAAGGTAATCTGGGCCCCAAGTTTGGTTAGGAGGTCTCTGCCAAGCAGGGGAACCAGGCACTCAGGCAGGTACAGAAACTCATGAGTTACTTCATGGCCACCAAGCTGGCAGGTCCTTGACTGGCAAAAGGGCCATCAGTTCAGCTGGTCTCCAGTAGCCCCTATGATATTAGCTGTCTTTCCGCTAAAGGGGGCGATAGGGGTTGTGACTACAGAATGTTCAGCACCAGTGTCCACCATGAAAGTCATTGTCTGGCCCCCGACTTGTAATTTGACCATGGGCTCATGGGGGCCAAGTTCCAGTGAGGCCAGTCGCCCCTATTCAGGGTTGAGTCCTGCCAGCCCGATCAGGTGGTCTTGGGGCTCTGGTCGATATTTTCCTTTAGGGGTGCTTCCTCTTGGTGTCTGAGACTTCTGGGGGCACTCATTTTTCAAGTGCCCGCTCTCTTTGCAGTAAGCGCATTGGTCTCTGGCCAGCAGCGTCCTCCTGGTGCTTCCCCCTCTTTTGCGAGGTGGTCCATTTCGTCTGGTGGGGTCAGCATTTCCCAGGGCTGCCACTAGTAGGGAGGTTTGGTGTTTCATTCGTGTTTTGGCTTCTCGCTCGGTGACTTCATCCCAATTGATGAACACTTTGTTGGCGACCTCTAGCAGTTGAGAGATGTTCATGCCCCGAATCCTTCCAACTTTTGGAGTTTTCTTTTGATGTCTGCCACCACTTGTGCCACGAAAGCAGCGTTCACCATCCTCTGGTTTTCTGGAGCTTCTGGATCGAAGGGTGTGTAGTTTCTGAAGGCCTCGCAGAGCCGTTAATAGAAATCCCCCAGAGAAGACTCATCAGGTTTTTTAATAACTGAGGTTGTTTTTGTCATGTTTTGTCATGTTCATGGGTCGTTTAGGCCCTTCTTGAACCCCTTGGAGGAGCGCTTCTAAATAGAGTCAGGAGGAGTTGGTGACATTATCCCAGGTGGGATGGTGGGTCTGGAAGATGGATCCCATGAGATCAATAAGGGCCTGAGGCTTCTCCGAATAGGAAAGGGTGTGATGTTTCCAGTTTAAGAGGTCTTTAGTTGTGAAGGGCTGGTAGTACAAAATGGGCCCCCCTGGTTGAATGGTCCCATCTTCGCCTAGCAGGGGTGGGCCCTGCGTCTCACAGAGGGGCATCTGCAATGCGGGCTGTGCCGACCGGAGTCTCCTTGCCAATGGGGTTGCAGGATCCCCTCTGGTGGGGTCATCGGTTCTGCAAGGGCCAGGGGTGGTGTTGCCGCATGATTCGCCTGTACCTCCAGGCCGGGAGGGGACACTGAAGGAGGAGGCGTCTCTGGGAGACCCGCCAGTGCTCCTGAGCCAGGAGGAAGGGCTGGGGTGCTTGGCACATATGGCGGTGGGGGCAGTGGTGGGTCTTCTTCCGAGGTTTCTGGTGCCTTGCTTCTTGTGCAACTAAGACCCTGCTCTGTCCCTTCTTTCCAATGCACAAGCAAACCCAAGGGAGCAGAGTCTGGGCTATTTCTAACCAGGAGTCAATATAGGGGAACTGATCTGGGTGGCCAGGGCTTCTGGTGACTGCTAGCCACACCGCACGGACCTTGGCTACATCTAGGGTCCCTTCCGAGGGCCAGTCGACATTAAAAGTGGGCCACTCCAATTCACATAGAGTTCGGAGTGTTCCTGGGTTCATCCGGATACCATAATCTCTAGAAAATCCCTTCCTGAAGTTCTTAAGCATGCAGTTCAAGACAGTGGGTTTTGACTGTGATGAGCCCATACCCTGTGTCAGTGTCACAAGACAGACAAAGGTGGGGTGCCTCTTTCCAGGCCACTCAGATGCCAGCCTGTCCATGTCCCTCGCGGGAACTTAGGATCGTCTTAGCTAAGGCATCTGGACAATTTTCCGGGTGGGCCGTTATGCCGGATCACGTAGCCGCGGAAACAGGTTGGGTACCACTTTGACCCTATGGCACAGGCCATGGGGCCACAAACTGGTACGATAGGCACAAGCCCCTACCGTCCACATTCACTCACACAATCACTCAGAGGTTAAACAATCCCTCCCACAGGAATTGCCCTATACTGGAGTCTCTTCACGCCAGTAGGAGGTGATCAGTCGCCTCTTCCATCCGGAGACGGGCCTGACTGGGGCTTGGCACCCAGGTGCTTACCTTTCCAAAGTCTTCTGATATCGTTCAGTCCATCTCTCTCCCTTGAGTGTGACTGGGACGTGGGACACGGCCCGCAGGGTCGCCTCAGAAGGAGGTCCCATCAAGGCAACAGGAGGCACCTACCTCGTTCACTTGGAGATCGCCGTTGGCCACGCCCTTCGGTCCCAAGCCGGAGGCACAATGGGCCTGCTCGGTTGGGTTTCCTGGTCAGGGAACCAAATGTGGCTGTCACGATGAGAAAACCCAAAATGGCACTCGGAGGGAGCGGAGGAACCAGGCTTTATTATGCGTGCGGGCCCAGAGGAAAGTTTGGTTTCCAAATTCTGGGCCCCCAGACCCAGTTTTCTGGAGTTTTTATTGGGGTTCTGCAGGCTCCCGTTCATTGGCTAGCGAGTTGGCGGGTGGAATTTTCCATTACCTTAGGCAACTAAGCAAGCATGGTTACAGAAGCAGAACTGCAGGTTACGAAATCAAGCAGACAGGGTTACAGAGCCATAAGTGCAGGTTTTAGTTCTAAGGCAGGAGAGTCTTGTCAGAAAAGGGGGAGGGGGAGGGCTGCAGTGACTTTTCCTTATCAATCTCACTTGTATAAATGCCTCCCAAGACTCTGCGAGGAGCCCTAGCAATTTGTTCACATGGTGAATTTGTTTTCATCAAATTTGCCAAAATAAGAATTTTAATCACAATTGGCTAAGCTTGCTATCTCTTTCCACTCTGCCTACTCCACCAGTGTACTTCCCACTGTGTTTGTAATGTTCATGTGGCTATGGGCACTTTTACAATCTGGCTAAGCAGAAGTTCAGTTGGTGATACATTTAGTTTAGATTTATGTGATGTATTTATCTGGATATACTTAAGTTATTGCAAGCTATCCCTTTGTAGGAGTAGTTTACAGGAATACTCACCACCCAGTGTGCCAACTTGCCCTGCACAAAGACATCAAAGGTACAGGGCCTGAGGATTATTACGATGTGAATATGGTGCACAATAATGGTAAAGTGAGGGAATTAGAGGACAAACAGGTTCGAATGGTATGGAGCCAGAAATTAGTATGTGCAATGATGGAAATACTTTTACACATCAGACATGTAAAATCATGTAAGATTTGTTCTCAAAGATGCATAAGCAAAATAGAAGTTCTCTACTATCAGCAATAGATTCAATAACACACACAATACAAATATAAACTTCATACATGTCTTTTCTTTCTGATGAATATCATGCAAACAGAATTTAACAGAATTCCTATGGTTACATGGTACAAATCTGTAGCCATCCTACAGAAAACATCTGCATTTTTATTATTATCAAAAATATTTAAAAATGTAAATCAACCTCTCTAAATAAATGACTGAATTATCTTTCTACTCTCTCAATAGAAAATGAAATTACAAAATGCTGTTGTGTGAGGAAGCAGTCAAAATAGTATGCAGAACAAAAGTATGACAGATAAGTGGCAGGTTGCTGAAAAATGTTAAAAAATGTTATTTTTCTGGATTTTGTAATGTTTGTACAGTTTGTCAGTTTTTTGAATATGTGTACTTGGTTGTGATTTCTCTTTCCAGATAAATATTCACTTCCATATCTAGTTTGATATCCATGGATTTGTATTCTTTTTCTAACAGAGGTCCCCATGCAAGCCGTATTAGCTCAGACCCCACAAAAGTTGGATTCCCTGCCAGACAGCTTAACAGGCATACTTCAGGTTCAACTGCTGTCTGACTCCAAGTATAAAGAACAGCACTAGATAGGATGGAACATAAGGGGAGGGTATCCCATTGTTAGAAAGAAGAACACATGTCACAGGCATACATGATGATTTCCACTGTCCAAAAATAGAACTTAGCCATACAATTACAATTGCATCAAGAACATCATCTGATATCTCCAAACCCACTTACCGAGGCTTCCCAGAGGGCCCTCCATCTCAGGGGCCCTTCCTACTCAAAATTACTGCTCCCACTGAATTCGTGATCGCCCCCACTTAACTCTCACTTCCTGCAACTTTTACTAGGATATAAGCCCTTTTACTTCATTCTCTAAAACAACACTTAAACAAGAATATTTTGTGTGGCATGTTTTTACTAAAAATTTTATTAATGGAGTAAATTACAACATTTTGAAGTGAACATCAAACATCACTGTACCCCAAAATTTATCAAGCATGTCCTGTCCAGGATATGTCTCACTGGCCATATATATCTTTATACCCCATGTTTCTTCCATGTAAGAGGCACCTCTCTAGAACCTTTCTCCCATTTCCTCTTCAAGGTTCCTAAGCCCTTTCTTAAACCAATGGACAGTTGCAAAGTTCCTTTTACTTTATTATGTAGACCAATGTTAATCTTTTTGTCCAAATTGGTCCCAAATAGTAAATGTCCTGCAATGGGGGTGTGGTTATACCTTTATAAACAAATAGATATATTCAGGCATTTTAAAACAAAAACAAAAAACAAAAAAAAACAAAGCACAGTTCTCTCTCAAAAGAAGAATTTGTTCTGGCTCCTTCCCCCGACAACTTACAACACTGGCAGATTTTTAGAGTAGAAAAATTGTTCTCAATTGCAGGTATTAAAAACTTGTAAGAATTAAATGGAAAATTGTTGTGACTGCTTTTTAAAAATTTAAAGTTTATACTGAATAAGATATTATGGAGTAAACACACAAGCATGCCTACAATGATGCAGTTGTTATTACACTATTCCTAGCTGAAATGCTACTATTGCTACCTCCTAAACTACCATTTTGAACTTCCCTTTTCCTGAAATATGCAGATTAGAGGGTACTGTAAGTAATCACATAGAGACAAGAGGAATGGATACCTATTCATAGGTCACCATTAAGAAAATCCAGCTATGTTACCATCCTAGGTAGGACAAAAATTTCTACCTCACATATTATCAATTTGCTTCTCCAGGCCTCCATTTCCTATCTATATGAAATAAGACTAAATGATGAGATGACAATTATATCCTCTTCAAAAATAGAATTCTTATTCAAATCAGAGAATTAAGAATTATAGGTGACCTTAGAAATAATTTCTTTGACTAGCCCCATTTTAGAAATGAGGAAAACTGAGGCCCAGTGAACATAATTAACAGATGCAAGATCAGATCCCTGTTGACGACCAAGCTGGGCACTAATTCAGCTCTCCTGACGCATGCTATTGCCAGTTCTAAAATCGAATCTATTTACTTGAATTGGGAATGCTAAACAGATTTATCTTTAGTTTTGGTTAGTCAAAGGATAGGCTCTACGGAGCATGTAACCAATGACCCACCAATTCAAAACAGCACTTCTGTTTAGTCACAACGACAATCTACTTTTTAAATGATTTTTAAACTTAATTTGATATGCTCGGCATGTTGATATCCCTCATTCTTTTTTCCTTCAGAAATAAAACTCTAATTTATCAATGAACACTCAGTGCTTTCAGCATTTAATTGCACATGGGTTAATTGTAAAGATAGGTGGGACTTTTAACAAAGTGATCAATCCCTTTATTACAGAAGTAATGAATTTCTAATGGTTCATTAGGTATACCATACCCCTTGCCTTCTCAATGCTGTGTTGAACCCTCTGCTTCTCATGTAAGTGTTAATCACTTATCCCTGACAGCTGATCAAGGGCATCAAAAAAAAAAAAAAAAAAAAAAAACAGAAAAGTAGGAAATAGAAAAAGAGCAATTGCCACATTGTATTAGCACTACAATAATAGATTTCAAAGTCTGCATTTCTGAGGAACTGTATTAGTCAGCGTCTCTTGGTTGCAAATGACAGAAATTCACTTGCAGTTTCGTCAATATAGGGAAATCATTGGAAGGATGCTGGCTTATATAAAAGCCAGAAGAAAAGGGAGTACAGCTGAGCCTCAATGACAGCTAAAACTGCAGTCACTGTGTCTCATCTCTGCTTCTTTGTGCATTTTTATTTCATTGTCTGAGACTAACTTACACCCAGTGGGGAGCATGGCTACCAACAACTCTCCTGCCTTATGCCCTTAGCACTCAGAGGGTGCTCAAACTTTGAAAGTCCCAGAGAAGAACATAATTGGCCCAGCTTGAGCAGGTGCTCATTCCTAGAAAACTCCATGGAGATGGGACAGGCAGGATACTATGCAGACAGGCCTCACCATGCAAAAATTTCAGACTGAAAAAAAGAAATGCTGTTTCCAGGAGAATTGAGAAGTGCTTAACAGATTAAAGATTAAAATAATGTAATATCTACTAAAATATTTTCAGTTAGGAAAACCCTGAGTTTATCTCTAGACACAGCAAGATTTAAGTAGTGCTGGTCTGTTTCCAAACTTAATAGCCCTGGGACCCTGTGCCAGTACCTTAATTCATTCAGTTCCCTTTAATATCAGTAACTAATTCAAAAAATGGAAATAAATATTTTAAATAGCTGAAGTCAGAAGACTAAACTAGGTGTCTGGCAGCTATGTGCATGTGCCTCACAGACACCTCCTATGGGGAGTAGACTTGATCAAGGGCCTCAACTGTTGTGCTTTGAAATCCTTTGCCTGGTTTGTATGACTCCCAGACAATGACAGTGTAGGGGAAAAAGACAGACCTCCGTCTGGAACACATAGTATTTCATTGACATCATTAGTTCAAACACTCCCCAACAGCTTTGCTGGATCTTCCTTAGAATATACAGCTGTCTAGGAGGTTCCACCCAAATTTCTTTCCCTCTTTCCTTTACTTGGTCTCAGATTTGCATTATAGTCTCCCTGTCTTTTTTGACTCCCTCCTTATTCTTTTCACACAGGCATTTCCCCAAATAAAATCCTTGCACATTTAATCCTGTCTTCTCACCTGCTTCCCGGAGGACCTGGATACCCCAAGATAGTAACAAGTTCCTTTCAAGATCTACAAAATGATTTTGTGCTTTTCATATACAATAATGGTATCCCATAAAGAATTTAATCAATTTGAAGTTTAAAAATACTGATTCCAATTACCCCTTCAAGGCTTACTGAATCAAAGTTTTTCAATTCTTATACCTAGAATTCTGTATTTTACAAAAGTGGTTTTTATGGTAGGGAAGTAGTCATTGAAAGTGTCCAGTATTTCCTTTTCTGTCCCCTTTAGGCATGCAGTAAGATTGCACTTCATGACTCCCTCGGGATTGGGGGAGGGGAGACATGACTATTTATAGCCAATGAGTTTTGAGAGGAAGTGCTATATGTCACTTCCAGGCCAGGTCTTTAATTACTACAGTGAGTACTGAGTTACCAGTGGGCTGCAAACTGGTACCAGCCAATAAACTATTTGATCCCAGTCCATGACAAAATAAGTACAGAAATAAAAATCAACATTTTGAAATTTTATAGTAATTTAACATTGTGGCAACATCCAAATGTGTGATCAGTAATTTAACTGTATTGTAGTTTACAAAAGTATTGGCCTGTCACAGATTAGAAATAAAATGAATAAATAAAAATTAGTCCACTACCACAAAGAGTTTGAGAAGAACTGCTTTGGAGCTTTCTTTTCCCTCTGGCACAATGAATGGCAAGGTTTAAGATACTGGTTTACTCTACCAACTTGGGTCCATGAACAGCAAATGAGTGGAGCCCTTTTCAGTCCCCAGCCAACTTACAATGGAGATGTAACAAGAATGAGAAATTTTTGTTGGGTTAAGCCAGTAAAATTTTGGAATTGTTTGTTACTATAGCAAAATTTAGCCCATCCTTAGCAACACAGTCTCATATATTTGGGAACAAGTGCTCAAGATTAAAATAGAAAATCCAGTTGATACTGGCACAATTTCCAGGAATCAAGGTCTTATGAGAAGGAACTAGAAAGATAGACTTCATAATTGGAAGTGATCAATGAAAAAATGTCCTTTTCATATAGACGTATAATCTTTCCCTTAACACTTCCAAGAAGGGAAGTTAATCTTCATAATGTATTCTTTGTTCCAAGTGGGGGAGAATTGTTGATGAATATTGAGTGTCAAACATCGTTCTAAGCACTTTATATGGATTGCCATGTTTAAATATGATAGAAACTCATGAATTAGGTCTTCTGTTTAAAATCATTTTTACTAGTAAGGAAAATGAGGCTTAGAAGACTTAAGTAACTAGTCCAAGATCACAAAGCTGGTGAGTATGGAATCAGATTCAATCTCAGGCAACTGTATCCAATAACCATTATGCTATTCTCCCCCCCCACCCCCACCCCTTACACAAAGACAAAATATGTCTCTTTGTTCAATTCTTTTTATTTATTTTTTTTAGGAGGTACTGGGAATTGAAACCGGGACCTGCACATGCAAAGCAGGTACTCAACCACTGAGCTTTTTTTTTTGAATGGTAAATTCAGTCCATTACAGTGTGATAAGCATCCAAAGATTTTTAAAGAGTTAAAGAACACAGAGAAGTAAACTAATGAACTCTGAGTATCTAAAATAAGCATTATAACATTTAATCCCCACAGCATAATCTCATTTTACAGGCACGAAAATAAGGCTCAAAATGTTTAAATAATTTGTCCATGACCAAAATCATAAGTGATAATATTGGGATTCAATTCCACAGTCTTTTCACTTCATGTACTGATCATGGCCAAACTAATTTCTCTCTTTCTGGAATTCATCTTTCCAAATAATTATTTATTCATTAATTCATTCCTCAATTCATTCATTCACTCATTCATACATTGATTCTTTTCACTCATAATAAAAGCCAGTCCTTACTTTGGCCTACAGTGCCCTACATTTGTGCCCTCTTGCCAATGCCATTCTCAACTCACCTCTACCTATTCTCTCCCTCATTCACTCAACTTCAGTCATCCTCTATGTTCCAGTCACCATTGCTATATAACAAACCACCCCAAAACTTAGTGGTGTAAAACAACATCCACACAATATGCAAATGGAGTCTGTGATCAGAAACACAATAAGGGCACAGCAGGAATGACATCTTTATTCCACAATGTCTGAGGTCTCAGCTGGGAAGTCTCAGAGGCTGGGATGGGATTTTGAGTTAGGGGTGACTTTATGACCAGGGCATGAAATCATCTGAATAATCACTCACTCATATGTACATAGATTGATGCTGGCTGTTGGGTTAGACCTCAGTTGGGGCTATTGGTGGAATACCCACATGTGGCCTGGGCTTTCTCATGGTAACTAGGTTCTAAGAGTGAATGTCCCAACAGAACAAGGGTGAAGTGCATGACACATTTAGGACCTAGTTTCAGAAGTCAAATAGCATCATTGTGTCTGAGGCAGTCACAGAGTTCCACCTAGGAACAGACTCATCATCTCAAGGGGAAAAGTTCCAATGTTACATTTTAAGAGTACATGTGGGATGGATATATTTTGGTGGCTACTGCACCTGCCTTCTTACTCTTCTCCTTGCCAGACAAATGTCTACCTTAATGCCTATACTGTTTCCTCTGCCTGGAATGCTTTTTTCCCAGTTATCTTCTAGGCTGTAACAGCCTTCAAGCCTTTGCTCAAATCTCACCTTCTCAAAGAGACCTACCCTGACCAATACTTTGTAGTGCAATCTGAACACATATTGAACACAATGTGCATTTCTATGGACAGAAGATTTTTGCAATTACTTTCACAACTTAATTGTAGTAAAATTGCATCAAGGCAGAGATCATCTTGAAGAATGACCTCATTAGGACCCCCACTAAAATTCAGAGGAATTTCACAATTTTCCCATACACTAATTATACCTAACAGTTAAACCTCCAGTTGCCAGTTGAGATCACTAAGTGTAAGAAGCCTCTTTGTCCCTCTTTTAATCTTTAGGCCCAAGTCTAACTTCATAAGTCTCACAAAAGTCTACCATTGATTTTCCTAATTAGAAAGAAAGATGTCACAACTCCAGCTTATTTTCTCTTGTAATTGTTTAACTTCCATCTTAGGTAAGCCAACCTGACCTCTGAAGGTCAGAATGCCTGGGCAAGTGGCCCAACACTTGAGTACCCTTTCTGAGAACTGGCATTACCTGTGTGTCCTGTGACTTTTCCTGTTTAGGAGAGAGAATTTCATTTCACAGTTTAAAAATAGATATAATCAGTAGAAGAATTAACAACAACAATAAAAAAGTAAAAATGTGGAAATAACCCAAATGTCATCAACTGATGAATGGAGAGACAAAAAGTAGAATATCCATGCAATGGAATATTTTTCAGCCGTAAAAAGGAATAAAATACTGATACATACTACAACATGGATGAACCTGAAAAACCTGGTAAGGGAAAAAAACCAGACACAAAAGATCACAAATTGTATGATTCCATTTATATGAAATGCCCAGAATAGGTAAATCCATAGAGATAGAAATCAGATTAGTGGTTGCCATGGGTTGGGGGTGGGGGAGAATGGGGGATGACTGTTTAATGGGTATAGGATTCCTTTTGGAACTAGATAAGGTGATGATTATACAACAATGTGAATGTACAAACTGCAAATGATAAATGAAGAATTTTTCATGCAACTTAGGATCTCACGGTTTTACTGAGTGATTCATGAATCAGGCAGCATTCCATTCAGAAAAGAGAGGTGTGCTCCACTGAGGGAGTGGAAAGGGGAAGCTCATATAGGGCAAATGTGAAAGCAAGTGAGGAAATGTTCTGATTGGCTGCCATTGTTTCCAATTTATATAGGGGGCCTTAAAAGTGCGGAACAGATTACATTGATTAGTATGGTATGTCTGTCCATTCCAATAAGTTATCTCTACTGCAGGGGTTCTTAACCTTTTTTGTTCCACAGACTCCTTTGCCAGTCAGATGAAAACCACAGACCCTTTACTAAGCGCACACTATACTGTATATTATTCAATAAATATGTCATACCCGCATCAACACATCCCCACAAGAATAAAGGTTTTTTTGAATTTCAATTCAAGCTCCTGGACTCCTTGTTAAGAACCCCTGCTCTACTGGATAAAATTAGTTTTATCACCAGGTGTTGCTTATCAGCAACCCTGTAAGGTGTGTTCCATTTTCTCAGAAAACCCCTGGGGGTCAAGTATTTTTGTCTTCTGGAAAAGCCCTTCTCAGAAAGAGGTCCCCTCCCAGCAACACCCAATGCAGTTGGCCATTTTATTGTATTCAACAGTCTCCCTTGTGGTCATTTTTTCAATGATCTCATTGGAAACTTGACCAAAACACTCAGGTCACCACCATTGATTTCTTTTCTTGTCAGGCAATCAAGTAGTCTCTGTCAGTCATTTTGTTCTGTTTTTCCTTTTCATTTTTCACATTTGTTTCCTTTCTTGATTACAGTGAGGTTTGATAGATAAATATTCAATTATATTTAAGACCCTTGGAGTGGGGTTACTTAGTTGAGTAGATTATGGGTACAGCCCTCTCTCCAAGTCAGGGTATATATTATTTTTATTTTTAATCTCAGGCCACTAGAGATAATCCTATTTCTATCTCATTTTCCTTTTGATTAGTTATCATAAGAGCAAACATCTACCTTGAGGTTGACAAGGAATTTGAGCAGAATCATGAAACACAGTTTGTATAAGAAATAAAAACATATAGACCGATGATCACAAAAGCATAAATCCAAAGCATACTAGTTTGTCCACATATACCATTAAACCAAGTACCTAGGTCAGGAAATAGATCTGTCCATTGAAATGTTTGAAACTGAATGATATGAAATAACCTTAAAATATTTAGCATATTTATCACTGTACTAGCCATTAATAAAAGCAACATTGTTCATGGGCAGTCAGGGTATCTAGAGCTCATTTGTTTTTGCAAAAACACTGATGCTAAGCTATCAACTTTAGCCTGGAGTGTCTGAAGAGCTTTTAGGGTGGTATTAAAGCTCTATTTCATAACCTTAGATATATTTATACTTGCTTGCTCCAAGTCATATATTCCTAGGGAATATATGAAAGTATGATGGTGTTCATGAAACAGTGAGACCCTGTATAAACAGTAGGTCAAGAGATTGGGATATTATCTCTTTTGTCAGTTTGAGGCCCGATATACAAAGGATCCTAAGTTAGTTTTCTGACTGGCATTTAGAGTAGACATTATATGCAAGATCACAGGATCCAGTCCAATTCTCACATAGGTAACAAAACCAATGCAGTTATCTGCAGTTTACAAAGGGGATGCAAAATAGCTCGGACAATGAAGAGTAGCAGAATCTGATCATCCACAGGAGCATGCTACAACTTTCCACTGAATCATAAAATTTCTCTCTATAGTTATGCTCCTCCTCCTTTTGATCAAAGATAACCTCAAAAAGATTATTCTTTATCATAAAATAGTGCTGATTTCATTAGATTTGGCCTGATTATTTACATAGGTGCAGCAAGAAAGGCCATTTACTATACAAGTCTTTTAAGTTTGCTTTGCTGGTACTTTACATAAGAAACCTCCAACTGGACTTAAAGCCTCTAACGGCTAGAATGCCAAACCAAGAACTGGATACCAGATTTCACCTGCAGTACGTGTGGATTTGGGTTAATTCATCTTTCTCGGTTGCACTTGGTTGCCTAAGTGCAGCCAAATACCTAACTCAATACTCTTACCTGGTTTACTCTCCCTTACCACTTCCAATTTGTTTTTGTATTTTATTGTTAAAAATAGGGGCAAAGTGTTACAACAATAACCTCTCACAGTCTGTGCCATGCTCTGAAGACCTACTTGAAAATGGCAGGGACAATTGTTATATATAAAGCTGTCCTACTGAACTGGTGTTTAGAGATTCCTTGTGGAATATTGTCATCCAACCCTCCCTCCCTCATCTCTTGCTCCCTGCTCTATATGAATCCCATTAATGTGTATCTCTGTGTGGTGGGGGGCAGGGGTCATGGTTTGCCTTCAAAGAAAAAAGTGCACAGACGTATAAAATAAATGAGGTCTGCCAGGCAGTCGTATATTAATTATAATTTAACAAAAATCCACCCAGAAGTGAAAGGGTCAAGGTATCAATGGAAAGGCTAATCAGAATTTAGAAAGGCAATGAAAACCATATAAATGGAATTCCACTTGAAATTCTGCCAACTGCTAAGGGTAAAGAGTTTGGGCAATTAATTCACTAGTTATCCAGCACAACCTTGAATGAGAAGGCTATCGTTTTTTTTGGGTTTTATTTCCATTGCCTCCAAAAGGGGAGGGGGGGGGGAATTTATCAAAGAACACTGCCGTCAATCAAATCTTGAGGCCACAGACATATCTCTTCAAACAAACCAAATGATGTAAATTCCAGTCACAGAAGGAGATCTAAGGAGAACAGCATGGTGACCAGAAAGAAAGCTTATCTCTTTATACCTGCCAACACCCTCTAAGAAATCTATTTCCTCCCCCCAGAAACAGCATAAGCAGTAAACACCTTTCTTGGGGATAATGCAAACAGATCAGTAATGCCAGAATATATAATATAAATGTTTCTTAATTCTAAAGACCTCAGGCACAGATATCAAATACTATGAATTCTTTATGGGGGAATGTCAGAGTTGGACAGTTGGTCTGAGAGATTATTGAATGGGGAAATGTTGAGTGCCTCATTATCTGACAAGGATTGTGTGAAACAGTGGCCATTCTTGACATCCAGGAAGCTGGCATAGTAATTGATTTCCCTGTTCTATAACACTAGCGACTAAAATCCAATCTCAAGCAGCCCTAAGGGCTTCACAAAATCTTCCAAAAAGCTTCAAACCTTCAGCACACTAACCTTGAAAATATTAAAAGTCCTTCTAGGAATAAAATCTTGATGTATACTGAGCCTGTTACAGAAAGGTGTGTCAAGAAAATACTAACAGTTCATATGGAAACCCAAGTCAGTATTAGCTATTTTGCATATTATAAGGAAAAAAACTGTTTCAGTGGAAAGCCACGCATTATCTACATACAACACATCCTTCCTGGGTATCAGATTCTGGCCTTTGTTTTTGTGCTTTTTTGAACTCTTTTACTTGTAGGTACTGATATGTAAATTATGTCTTGCCTGGTAGAGATTTAATTGACCCTACCATCACCACCAAAAAAAAACCAAAAAAACAAAACCCCAACAACCCAGTTTTGCCTCCATTTGCAATTCATTTCAACATTCCTTTGCTTGCCAGGTAAATTTGTGCTCTTTTGACTCCTTCCGAACCTGGGACAAGAGCAACATATTCCTCACCGGCCACTTGATCTTGAGGTCCTTCCAGAGTGACTCCAACCTCTTCACATCCCGTAAGTACCAGCCGCCGTCCTTCCCCGGAGGGCAGAGCTGAGCACAAGGCCTCTCCCCAGCTGAGCGCCCAGAGGCGGCTGGCGCGGTGCTCGCGGCCCGCGCTCCAGCTCGCGCCCCGACCCGGGTTCTGGAGGCCGTCGCGGCCGTCGCGGCGCCGCCAGCCGTGGTGGGCACCCCCGGCCTCCCGCCCAGGCTCGGGGTGCCCGCAGCGCCGCGGCAGGTCCACAGCGCCGGGAGGCAGGCGGCGCCCGCTGCCACAGCACTGTTTTCTGAGATGAAGGCTGGAGCAGCCGCAGCGTTCCCGAGGCCAGGATGGCCACGGCCACCTTCTCGTTGGCGTCGGCCTCGACACGGTGCTGCGATGGCTGACCCAGGCCTAGCGGCTCCCGCCGACGGCGAAGCAGGCGCCTTGCACCCAGTCACAGCTACTGCTGGACTCCAACATCAGCGCCTCAAAGGGCGTCCTGGAGCCCCACCCACGGTGTGGGTGCCGGCTGTGCATCCACCTACATGAGGCAGGCTGAGAAGATCCGACCCTTAGCGTCGCAGGAGCCAGCGGCCAGGAGCGCGTCGTTGGGATGCCAGGCCCGGCTGAGGACGGTGGAGCGATGGGCTTTACGGGGTACTTGGACCAGTCATTCTACTGCTCAAATTAGTAGATGGAGACGACCCGGGAGCCGCTGCCCACGGTGAACTTGCTTGTCTAGAGGGCCAGTGTCCAGAGCAGGTGGCAGGGATGATCTGCTGGATGACAAGTCTGGGCTTCTGCACGTGGCCCTTCAGCATCTACACGTGGGCGTTGAGCTCTGTGCTGCAGGTTGTTCTCAGGGGTCCGGTCAATGCCTGTCACCTGCCCCTTGTGCTCTTTGAGCTCATGTACCCTGACCCGCTGGTCCCAGCTCCTCTTATAGATGTGCCCTTCCTGGTTGTTGGGGCAGGTGGCAATGTGTGTTCCAGGGTAGCAGCTGATGGGCTCCACCTGGAAGATGTGGCAGGCCAGGGCTGGTGGCTCTGGGCATCCTGCCACATTTGGTGCAGTTTATGCATGGGACTGCTATGAGTTCCCTGAAAGTTATCTTCTTTTAAAAAAACTTTATTTCGACTTCAAAAAATAAAATAACAGACAAAAGGAAAGTTTAGCAAATTATGGAAGCATTACTCTAAAAAATCCTGTCCAAGCACATTTATCCTATTTAATCCTAAAAACAAAACTCAGTTGTTTCTCTAGTGTTCTAAAAGATGAATTAAGGAGCCTAGATTGGCTAAATGATATGACCCGGGTCTCCTTGTTAATGAAGAAAATGAAAAAAAAAAAAAAAAGGCTTGATCATATTTACATCTCATAAAAGTAAATCCTATAGTCTTTTTTTTTTTTTTTTTTAAACCTTTAGCATTGATATAGTACCTTCTTGGCCTTTGCTACAAAAATATTACAATATTACTGTTAACTATAGTCTATAAGTTACATTAGTTATATTTTTTCCATGTATCACCTCACTCTTAACAACCTGTAATAAAGGGGCAGTCTTGTGTTATTAACTACAATCCTCATCTACCACCTAAATCATTATATTGTACAGTCCCTAGATTATCCTCTAGCTGTCTTTCAATTAGCATTAACCTTCCTAGACTACCCCTTTCATCCACAATCACATTTATAAATCAGTGGTGTTAGTTTTACTCATAATGTGTTACCATCAACTCTATCCATTTCCTCATTTTTTACAATCAATCTTATTAAACATTTTACACACATTTAGCATCAGCTCCTCCTTCTTAAACTGTATTCTGTGTCCTATTAACCTATACTCTACAGTTTAACTCCATAAGTTTACTCATAGTATTTAGTTCATATCAGTGAGACCGTATAATATCCATCCTTTTGTGTCTGGCTTATTTCATGCAACATATCTTCAAAGTTCATCCATATTATCATATGGATCCCAAGTTCATCCCAAGTTCATTTCTTCTTACTGCTGAGTAATATTACATCTTATGTGTATAGCACATTTTGTTTATCCATTCATCATTTGACAGAAACTTAGGTTGTTTCATTTTTTTTGGTATGCAAATATCTGTTCATGTCCTTCCTTTCAGTTGTTCAGTAGCAGGATTGCTGGATCATGTGGTAGTTCTATATTTAGCTTCCTGAGGAGCTGCCATGTTTTCTTCCACAGAAGCTGCACTGTTTTACACTTCAACCAACAGTGGAGTGTTCCTATTTCTCCACATCCTATCCAGCACTTGTAGTTTTCTGTTTGTTTGTTTTTTTAATAGTGGCCATTCTGTAAGGCGTGAAATGATATCTTACATAGTTTTGATCTGCATTTCCCTAATAGCTAGTGATGTGAAGCATCTTTTCATGTGCTTTTTGACCATTTGTATTTCCTCTGCCACAGTGAACCGTGTCTCAAACAACAGGTCTCATGAGGGCTCTAGAGACATCCAGACACTATAAGCAAGGAAGACAGCTCAGAAATCTGGCACCCTGTCAGTGGGCCTTACTTTGGAATTTATGCTCCCCTTGTAACAGAGTTAGACTCGTTTATAGTTTCCCTACACATGGCTCTTCTGCCCCTTTTATTTGAACCTACAATTAGCACTATACTTGATAAATATATGTCCCAGAGACTTAAGTCTTTGGTCTATGTGCCAGTTGAGCCCTGAATCTCAGTAGAGTTGCAACACCTACTCCCCAGTTCATTGGACTCACCCAGGACAACTGACAAGGAGATGATGATGGACAACGCCCATCCCAAGAAACAGAGAGTATCTGTAGCTGCAAGCAAGACAGTTCCATCCATCTGCCCCATGGGATCTAAGCCCTCTCTCAATTAGAAGCCGAGTGGGTGGAATTCCTCAAGATGGGGGAATGAACAATGGACTATAGTAGACTTATTATTATTCTACTATAGATATTATTGTTCTAGCAATGGAAGAAGTTTTATCATTGATATAAAGGCAATGGCCACCAGAGGTTCCGAGGGTTGGGAGAGGGAAGAATAGGTGTAGTATGTAAGCAGATTCGGGACATTGGAATTGTCCTGCATGACATTGCAATGACAGATACAGGCCATTATATATTTTGTCATATCCTACAAAATTGTGCAGGACAGAGTGTAAACTATAATGTAAACTATAGTCCACTGTTACTAGCAATGCTTCAATATGTGTTCATCAACTGTAACAAAATGTACCAAAGGAATGAAGGATGTTGCTAATGTGAGAAAGTATGTGAAGGGGAGGGAGTGGGGCACATGGGAATCCCCTATATTTTTATGTAACATTTATGTCATCTAAAACTTATTTTAAAATAAATAAATAAATAAATAGATAGATAAATAAATAAATAAATAATAAAGCAGGGTTCTTAACCTTATTTGTTCCATGGACGCCTTTGTCTGTCAGGTGAAAACCATGGACCCCTTATTAAGTCCACACTGTACTGTGTATTATTTAATAAATATATCACAGCTGCACCAGCATGTCCCCACAAGAATAAAGTTTTTTTGAATTTCTATTCAAGCTCCCAGCCCTGATTAAGAACTCCTGCTCTTAATCAGGAAAAGTTACAGAGGGGAAAAATTACAAAGCAGAGAAGTTGTTACAGAGCTACTAACTGGTTTGGGGAGGTTTCAATGGGTGGAAATTGTTGGACTTTTCATTCATTGAAGAGCTTCTACAACATTTACCAACTGAAATTCAGAAATTCAGAAATGGCCAGGAAATAAAAGAGACATTTTTCAGGCATGGTCATAGCTTCTGCATTCCTGCTACTCTCCATGCTTAGAGATACTTACTTGCTATCTTAAAACTCAGCCCCACCCTCAGGATAATAGGCATGCAGTGATCCTAACCAGAAGAAAAAGATTCTTAAATTTCCCAGTCCACTGTGCCTGGATTCAGACTCACATCATTCCTGCTGTTTGGCTGGCACAGATACAGTGTTTTATTTCAGATAACTGGGCTCCCTTATAAACACCCCTTTTATATCTATGGAGTAGGCATTTGTTTATTGGAATGTCTAGTATTTGCTCTCCTCCTTCCTATTAGAACCCTGATCTCACTTATAGGGAAATTCTTCTTTCTGAGTACCCTTGATAGGAAGCAGTGCTAACACCTACCTCATAACACAAAGGGGCCACATTGTTCACTCCTTGCTTTGACATAGGCAGTAAAGTGGGTACATGACCTAGTCTCAATCAGATATGTGATGTTTGTTTGTTTTTGAGAATGTTCAGTTCTACCAGATAAGTATGCGGTTTGTAAAACATAAGCAGAATCTTTCAAAGTATTTTAAGTATAGTTAATTACCTAGTAAGCAAAAAGGTTATTAGGTGGAAGCATAATTATGGCACATATTAAGCATAAGATAAGAAGCTAGCAAGAAGAGTATGTGTGTGCTAAACATGGAGGGATGAAAGGATCAACATAAATCTAATATTCACGAGGCACCTTGTGGAGCAAGTTGCCACATAGTGCATCGAGGAGTTGTGGGAACACAGGCTCAGGCACAATACAAATTTTCAACAAATGACCACTTTATTACATGAAGAGAATAAAGGATTCAAAGAGCAGGGGGAAAATTCCCATGGTGGCTGGTCTTCTGGGCAGGCCAAACTGCTTGGGTCGGAGTGGGTCGATGGCAGCCCCCCTCGACCCGTCCCCCCACCCCCGCAACCCACTTCACGTCAGAGGGGAGAGACCAATATGCGTTGCCCAGGGTGGGATATTAATACAACCCAGGGTGAAGAGGCCCAGCCACTGAGGCTTCCCACCCCGCCCCCCATAGGCAGTTGGGACTGCTTGTTCCTGGTTTCTGGGTTCAAGGTATGGTCAGGCCTTTTTATTAAACCTCACATCTCCCCTAGGCTGCAGAATGGAAATATACTCAAACAATAGAAAAGGAGAGGAACAGAGAGGCGAGGGCTGGGAGATGGCTTCTGAGCATGTGTCTGAATTCCCCAATACACCTGGGTACTAAACACGCACATATGAAACTAAATCTACAAAAGGCAATAAATACTCAGAATACGTGAACTATATATTACTTAATATTCGCCAGACCTTAATTTACCACCCATCTGTGACACCCATTCTCCATCCAGGAAACACAAATAAAACCCATGGCTATCTATCAGGCTATTTGGCCAGCTGCAACTATGGCCAGTTGTACTTGTCCCTGTGTTTCTCCAGCAGAGCAAGTCTGTATCATTGGCCCAGGGCAACATCCATCTGCAGGCTCCTTTGCCCAAACCTCAACTCTGGCCCTCATAACCACACCTTCAGCAAGGAAGGCTGTTGTGGCAGAAAGAGAAAGGACATAGGATCATTGCATTTCCCAAGGTTCAGATTGTGAGGTCCTTCCCTTGTGCTCGTACCTATCCTTAGCGTGTTAACTTACCCCATCGCTTTCTCCTTGTGTCTCCCTCTATGTTTTCTTTCATTGATTTAATAAATTGTGTCATTTAATCATATTAATTTGGTCTCTGAGACTTTCTGTTCTATGACCTCTGGCATACGCTTCCAGGTAGCTCATCTGGAGGCCATCACTGCCTCAAGCTACTTCCCTGCTGTCCTGGGACTTTGAGTCAAGAATGAGTGATGAAAGGATGTGCCATAATAGCCTGAAGACCAGACTGTCCTTAAGTTGGAAACTTGGCTGTGGTGTCCGTACCACTATCCTCTTGGTTCCAATATTTTTCTTCCTTTTTTATTGAGAAGGTATTTATAAGAAAAAAATGTAAATATGTGTAAATTTTTAGCAAAAAGTAAAATAATTTTAATTTTATTTAAATTACAGTCAGGTAGGAAAATTAAAGTCAGATATAAGAGTTACACTTGCCCAAAGCTGATCCCCTATAAATTGGCCTCCTAGAAAAACATGGTTTCCTGCAGTGCTCCACAGTAATGGGCCACAGCCTTGGTGTTTAAGGGCAGCAAACATCATCAACTATAAGACTCAGCTCACAGTTCTTTGAATATCCCAGGGGAGGATAACTGTCGATTTGGCAAGACCTGTCATTCATTTGCTATGTCTAGAGCTGTACTCGCAAGGCTTACACCCCAGCCCTTGGGTTTGAAGGTATGGTTAGTGTTCAACCACAGACACTAAGCTGGTGAGACAGGGCTGGAGTCGAGGTTCTGTTATGACATGAGGTACTGCAGTTCAAAATCCCCCAAGCTCAAAGGTTATGATCCCTCTCCCTGAGTCTTAAATTTGGCTCTGCTAGATATCTGTGTGCTGCCCAGGGACCTGCACACAGGCCACTGATCCTGTCTGCATGAGTTTGCCCCAATGGAAGCAGCTCCAGCAGGGCTGGCATGTGTTACAGCTAGACATTGTCCTTGTTTGCATGATGAAACTATTATCAGGCCCCCCAAAACCCCTATTCCCCCACCCCATATGCCCTTCCCCAATCATAATCCTGTCGCCCTCCCCTAGAAATAATCACTATCCTGACTTTTGTGCTAATTATTTTCTTACTTTCCTTTACAGCTCTACCACCTAGAAATCCATTACGAAACAATTCAGTTTAGTTTTGGATCTTTCTCTATTTTAGAACTTTATATAGTATATGACATTTGTCTATGTTGTTATGAGTAGCCATAGTTTATTCATTTTCTTGGCTATGTAGTTGTGTAACTTTACCACAATTTATGTAGATCCATTCTGTTACAGATCCATTCTATTCTAAATAAAGTAGAATTGCTGGGTCATAGAGTATGATTGCATTCAATTTTGAGGAGATAATGCCAAAGAGTTTTCCACAGCAGTTGTTCTAATTTATATTCCATATCCTCACTTCTACTTGGTATTGTCTGATGTTTTAATATTTGCCAATCTGGTGAGTATGTAATGTTTTTATTTTGCAGTCCTCTTATTACCATGAGTTTGAGTGCCTTTTCATGTATTTATTACCCAACCCATTTGGATTTCCTCTTTTGTTAAAGGACTTTTCATGTCCTGTACCCAATTTTCTAATGACTTGTATGTCTTTTTCACATTGATTTATAGGAGTTTTTATATATTTTGGATCTAGACCTTTGGTAGTTAAGTGTCACAAATATCTTCTCCCACTCTGTAACTTGTTTTTCCACTCTTATTAAGATATCTTTTGAGGAGAAAATATTTTAATTTCAAAGTAGTAGAAAAATTCATCTTTTCCTTTATTGATAGTATTTTTTATGTGTGTCTTGTTAAAAAAAAAATCCTCCCTGACTCTGAATTCATGAAAATATTTTCCTGCATTATCTTCTGAAAGCTTTACAGTTTTGCCTTTCACATTTAGGTCTTTAATCCACTGGGAATCGATTTTTGTGAATGTCTCTGCTTTTTATCCAAGGCTTATTCTCCAGCCTCCCATCAATCTGTAAGTCCCAGATCACTTTGCAATAAAACCTCTTTTTGCTTTAGATAGCCAACATGGGTTTCTGTTGTCTTCAATCAAAAGCTTTGGCTGATACAATGGACTACTGGACTTGGCTCCCATTCCTGGAGCCCTGCCTTAATCCCCATCCAGTTCTGTGCCATGTGACTAGATGCAGACTGGTTATTGTCCACGGTTTGGACTGTGACCAAAGATTGCCATACTCCATATTCTTGTACCTTGCCCAGCAGACTACTTCATATTTCAGAACCTGCAGCTAGATTATTTCCATCAGCTCCTGTCCCATTGCCCAGTTCCACTGTAAGTAAAAAAACAAACAAAAAAGAACAACAAAAAAAAAAACCTTGCTCCACTGATGGTCAAGATAGCACATGAAATTGTAAGCCAGTCCTTAGACACTGAGCTGGAAGAGCAAGAGGCCCTCAGAAAGAGGAGTATAGCGATAACATTCATAAACGGTAGCCAGTTGACATCATCTGCTCAGCCTGACAAGTGAAAACAGGTTTAACTCCCAGTTGGGATTTCAGATCTTATTGCCATTCTTTGTCTCTCCTATCAGGGGACGATGCAGGAAGATTCGCACTTTACTTCTTTCCAAGTGGTTTATTGATTTGTGGATTCAGTGAAATGTGCATCAATTGAACTAAATATTCCCTTTAAGAAAGAGAGGGAATCACACTGTGCTGAAATTAACAGGCACAACAGAACTCCCTCTTAGAGTTCAACCACAGTACAATAGATGCGCACAGTCTGAAGGCAATCTGGCAATTGAATAGCTCCACTTCATCCTTGGCCATCAAAAGCCAGTATGGTCTTATTTCTACTTTCTTTGGCTCCCTCTTTCCTTCCTCCAGACATACACATTTCAAGGATATTATGTGCACTATTTAACAGAAAATAAATTTCTTTCCTTTCCTTCCACTTTCACCTAATATCTCTAGGTTTTATTTTTCCAAACGATTTCTTAAATGTGTAGCCAACTTTGAATTCTTTCCTTCTAGATGACTGCTTAACTTCACATCTTCGCTGATCAAATCACAATGGAAATAATGGCTAAGACTAATTAGCAATATCAAGACAAAAAAGATACAACACATTTAATCAATGATTTTTCCTTTTTGAAAAATTAAACTCTTGTCCTCATTCATGGACTTCATTACACTGAACTGTTGTTTTTTTCTCTTGATAATGGATTTGGCACGAAAGTGTGACTAATAATTAGAATAGCTGATAATTTTATTACCTTTACAACCTTCAAATTCTGTTAACATTTCACTTCATTTTATCTCAAAACTACGGTGAAATAGGTAAGACCTATAGCATTATCTTCAGCTTCTTGGCAAGGAAACTAAGGATCAAAGAAAATTTTCAAATGATCCATAATACAGCCAGGACTCAATCTTGACTTATCTGACTCCTTGGCCAGTGCTATTTCCAAGATGATTGTCTAATACTAAGTGGTTCTTATATGGCTATAAAAATATGTTTTTCATGTAAAATTAATATACACACAAAAAATAAAACCTGCAACACTAGCCACATTCATATCTTTTGTAACCATCTGATTACAAAGATAACAGCATGATAAGCATGCTGTTATCTTGACTATAATGACATAATTTTAAGATAGTATTATTAATAAATATTTCCATGTGCCTGTGGGAGTATCAAGTATATTGAATATGATCTGATTTGAGGTTTTTTGTTTGCTTGGTTTTTGTTTTTGCCAATTCAGATTTAAAAATTATCTCATTCATTATTGTATAAAAACCCAAACATAATCCAGGAGAACATGTTTACACAAGAGAGATCAAATTCCAGACCTCCATCTTTATTAGCATACAGATTGAGTAGACAGACTTTTGCAAACATATTTAGGTCTTTATAACTGTACAGAAGAGGCAGAGGATGATTGATTTCAGGGCATGAATATGATAATACAATCTGTCCTTTTATTTTTTGAATACTTTGCTGTTAATTTCAGTGCTGGGTGAAATTCCACTGTGTTAGAGATAAAGAATTTGTTTAAATAAGATTACAGAAATGAAAGAAGAATGTTCAAGACAATTTATTACATATGTATAAATGTTTAAATCTTCCACTCTGATTGTCCCGGGTCTCCTAAAATAACAAAGGGAATTTCTTTTCTTCTATTCTGCCATATATTTACTTTCATTCTGTTGTTTATTTAATTTCATTAATTTATTAATTCATTCTGTTATTTATTTAATAACTATCATGTGCTCCTTGCTGGGATGCAATGATGAATTAGGGTATCTCCCCTCCAGCACTAAACCACAAAATATAGCTAAGCCAGAGACCTCAGAGGTGAGACCAGCAAAATTAGAAGTCCCATAAAAGAGAACCTATCATCACCTTGAAAATCAAGACAGGCTTGCCAGAGGAGATGTTATTTAAGCCTAGGAAAACAAATAGGAGTATCCTTGGAGGTAAACCCAATTTCTTAAGCTGTCGTGTGAGCCTCAAAACCCTCTCAGTGAATGTAGTGAGTGGGGGGTGAATGAGTAAGAAAACTAGCAGCCTATGGTTTTATGTTTTCCAACCTGGTGTCCCAAACCACTATAGTTCCACAAACAATTTTCAGTATTTCAAACAGCCTAGTAGAACTTGGACTGCTATTCTTCACTTTTGTTTGTTGTCTGCCAGATATCCTAACTTTGAACTTTTATATCCATCTGACCCACCATGCATCCAGAGATAGCCTTTATAACATATCTTGTATTCTGTACATTGTTCATAAAATTACTCCAAACCTCTTTATTTTGCTTCAAAGTCTATTCCTCTCCTTCTCACCTTAAACTTTTGAATGTTGGACTTGTTTCTCTTTTTCAATCCATTTTTTTCTGTAGAGGTGTTATGGTGTAGCTTTGGAAGAATGTTAGTTCCCCATAATCTTAATTAGCCTGTCCTTCCCTATACACATTATTCAAAAAAAGAATAAATTAAAACTTAAAAAATAAATGAGTTTGTTATTCAAAAACAGAATAATGGAAATCACCAGGGCTCTTATTCCAGCCAGCACTGCTGGCTGAGGTAGATGATGTTCAGGGCATCCCTAACAAATAACCCCTCCACCCTTCCTAAAAGAAAACTGCTTTTTGTTCAGGTAGGGAAACAGCAGAGTGCTCAGGGAGGATGGGCCACTACTACCATCCCTCTCACTGCCTCAGGGATGGAACCATAATTGGACTAACCTGTCATGGAGTTCTTTCTCCTTTGCCAGTGATTAGTTCAGATGTATATATAAGATCCAGTTCTGATCAATGGCACCCAAGGGAAAGTCTGCTACGGCCTTCAAAAAATATTTCTCTCTATGGAAAAAAAAGAGAGAGAACTTTGGAAGAACTCTTTTCTTTCTGGCTGCCTGTGGATATCTTTGGAAGCTTTTGGACACTTTCAGGTTCCTTTTGAAAAGGATGCGATGCCATCTTGGGACGAAGGGTAGACAAGCATAAAGACAAAGCCACCATGCAGAGCATGGTAGAGTTGAGGCAGAGAGAGCCTAGGTCCTTGGTGACATCATTGACCCATCATATGATCCTATAACCATCTGGTCTTGGAACTTCTTTTTAACTGTCATCTGATATAAACCTCTTTTATATAGAATTTTTGGAGCTACCCCTATACTCCTGCTTTCTTGACTTGACAACTCCATCTGGTTTCCCAGAACCTTAAGTTTTGGTTCTCTTTAAAGAATTTAGCTCCAAAACACCTCCCTACCCCACCCCAACCCTCACCCTTCTGTGTCCTTTTCCAATCTAATAGCATTTCAAACCACTGAACCCAGACCTTGACTTTGAGCCATTTGGCCCATCTTGGTGATTCCAGAAGAGACAGGATGAAGACATACTCCATTATATAGGCCTTTGATGCAAATAAATGGAATAGAAATCAATGTGATAACTTTCCTTTTGTACAGAGAAGTAGTTTATAACATGAAGGACATAGGTATTTGTATTAGTCAAGGTTCTCTCAGGAAACAGAATCAGCAGGAGATATCTGTGAATAATATGGAACTCTAAAAGAGTCTCTCACGCGACCGTGGGGACGCACAAGTCCAGGTTCCTCAGGCAAGCTGCAAACCAGTGGCTCGATGAAAGGTCGTTGATGAGTCTCTGGGAGAAGTTGCCTGTCCAAGGACGAGCTGGGAAATTCTCTCTGAATGTTGAAATCACTTCCACTTTTAAGTCATTCAACTGATTGGATAAAAGCACCACCCATTGATAATGTAATCTCCCTGATTGATACAGATGTAATCAGCCATCCATGCAGTAAACTCACTGGTGATTGAAGTCCATAAATGCTCTTGTATTACAATTAGCCCAGTGCTTGCTGGAACAAACACCTGGACACAACTACTTGGCCGAGTTGACACATTAGCCTAACCATCACAGTATTTAAAAAAAGAAAACCCTGGTGATGAACTGTTTGAGAATCATTTTGTAACCTATAAATAACAAACTAAGCTGCAAGGCAACAAAGGCATTTATTTGGAGTTTTAGAATTGCAATTTAGGGAGCCCAAATTCTGGAAGCAACCTAAACTGTGTACCAGCTTGACATATCCAGGCAAGGATTTTTAAATGAAAAGAAGATTGGATAAATTATTTATAGTTGGTGGATATTTGGGGTACTCCAATTGTTCTTCAGCTTAGATAGTGTACTGACTTATTTATCATGTTGTTTATAGTGTCCAGATGTCCTTGGGGTTTTGAGGAACGTTGTTTGAGGCTTTGCATACTTTGGCAGTTTGTGACATCTGGGTGAGCCCTGTATAACAGTAACTTCCAGAATGACTTCTCGACTCCATTTTCATCTTTTAGTCATAGTAACTCTATGTTGTTTTATTTTTCATTACACTATCATAATTCAGATACTGATTTTGTTCTCATGGGAAAAATATGAAGGATATGAATCTCTCTAACACCTAGTCAATCCAAATTTTAAAAAGTCCTAACCTTTGATTCAAATTCTGGGTAGTTGCCAAACTTAGAAATTCTAAATCCAGAAAAAGCTTAAGGTAAAAAGCTACTTATACAGTTACATATTAGAAACCATCTAATTAAGAAACAAAGGTAGGAAATTGATAAAGTATATTATGATGTAGTCAAGTAATTAATACAGTAATTAAAATAATATTTAATAGCATGGAAAATGCTGGTTTGTAATATAAGGAAACAAATATGGATAAGAGATATATAATGCATTTTTGTAAACTATGTTTTAATAAGATCATGTATAGGGAAAAGATGACAAAATGAAAATATTACTAAAATGTACAAATGACTATATTTGATGATAATATTTGGGCAATATTCTTTGTCTTTTAATTTCTTAATGCTTTCCAAATGTTCTTGTACAAAAGTTTATGATCTGCTGAACCCAAGGTTATTGTTCACAATTGGTAGATTGGTGGTTTCCTTTCAGCCACAGTCTGAAACTGGATTAGGACTTGGTAATGCCACCAAATAAATAAGGCATAAATCGTATACATAACACCAAACCAGATGAACATGGAAAGTTTCAACCCAAACAGTCCAGATGTTCCTAATTTTTGCATATTTAGTGCAGAGTAAACTAAATCACCAAATTTTTTTGTTTTGTTTTTTTGCTCAGTTTTGTTTTCCTATTGAATTGTTGGCCATAAATAGCTGGGTATTGAAACAACAACAGCTAAGATTTCTGAGAAAATGGAGCAAGATGCCCTGGCAGAAAAACGCACATATAAGACTTTTCACCCATCACCTGTCTGAACTAAATCTGTGCTAAAACAACTAATTCCTTCCAAAGAAAGGTTTAGATTTTCAGTATAAATCTGTCTGATTCAGTAGCTTACTAGACTCCTCTGCTACTCTAGAGGGAAGAGGAGAAATATCATTGACACAAGATAAAACGATGGTGGGTTCCATTAGGAATCTCCTGTAAACTTCTAATCCTGTCTTTAAAGGCTGCAAAGCTTCGCTTAACCAACAACAGGGACAGGGGTTTCCTCCAATATGCACATCTCCTTAGCTGCCTTCTAATCTCCCAATTGCTGGAGAAGTGCCAAGGTATTAACATTTAAATCACCAAGAAAGGAATGTGGCCTCTCTAAATTGTTTCTATCCTACTGAGGCTATTTGTAGTTATAGCCTCAAACTTCCCAAGGGGATAGAAAACTCTACTCTGTTAGTATCAGAGCCCACTTAGAAAGAGGCAGGTGCAGCAACCTGGAATAAAAATTTGATGGAGAATCAGAAAACCTCATTTCTAATTCCGACTGTAGTGGAACAATTTTGACCTTAGGCAATCCACAAGCCTTCAGGGCCCAAAGATTCCGGATCTTTAAAGACAGAACTTGATGGATTAATCTTTAATTCCTTATCTTTTATATGTAACCTCAATGTCTGCCACCTGGAAGATCACAATTCCTCCAGCCTTCCAGAATCACTATTACTTTGAAGTGTAGAAATTCCAATGTTTTCTCCAAGTTTTCTCCAAGTTCTCTGGACACTTGCTCTAATTTCCCGATGCAGCTGGATTTTCCATCACCTCAATTATCTTAAATCCAGCTGTATTCTCTCTACACATTTTCATCCCACATTTTGACACTACCCTTTATTTATCAAACCCTTTGCCTCTTTGCCATCCTTCCCCCAAAAGAACAAGGCAGGGTTTAGAGCAAATCAAGAACTGGAGGCAAAGACAGTACCCAAAGGAAAGGAAGGTTTCAGAATCAGGAAGTAGGCCTGACAAAACATCTACTCTAATAAAGAGGACTGGGCAGGAAAATGAAAATCAGGTCCCTTTATATAAACAAGCACACAAACAAACCAATAAATAAATAAATGTCAGAGAAGAAATTAATCTTCATTCAAAAGAATTCCAAATAATTTATGTAGTTACTCTCCCATTCAGGAGGTAAAATTTAGTCCCTCCCCACCTTCATTGAAAGTGGGTGCAATTAGTGACTTACTTTCAAAGAATAGAGTATGAAAAGGGGAAACCAAAAAAGACATTTTCCAGTGGAGAGACCTGAGAAACACTGAACCCTGCTCCAGCCGGGTGATCAAGGTTGAGATCAAGAGGGGTAAGTCATATAGATAGTGTGTACCCTTGAAAAGATGTGATGAAAATGGCACTTTTTCTCTCTGATCTTCCTCCCAAAATCCATAGCCCCAGTTTAATTATTAAAAAAACATCAGAAAAATTCCAACTGAGGAATATTCTAAAAAATGAAGGAAAGTTTGAGAACGTCAAAGCCAAGAGAAGACTACAGAGACATGAAAATTAAATGTAGCACAGGACCCTGGATGAGCTCCTGGTTCAAAAAAAGGACATGAGTGGAAAAGCTAATGAAAACCAGATAAAGTATGGAATTGAGTTAATAGTAATGTACCAATTATTTGTTTCTTAGTTGTGAGAAATGAGTCATGGTAATGTATGTTTTAAACAACTGGAAGTGGGGTATCTGGAACTCTTCATACTCTCTTTGCAACTTTTCTGTAAATCTAAAACTGTTCTAAAATCTAAAGTGTTTTTTGTTTTTGTTTTTTTAGAAGAGCTTCAGGTCCAAGGCCATTGGGGCTTAAAATAAGGTCATAAGGATGAGTTAAGTGACTTCAGAGGGAGAATAGGAGACTTGCCTAGACAGGTGTCTAGACCATTCAAAGGAGAATGAGGATTTCCTTGGGGATGAGGAGGAAACTTTGGGGGCACAGCCACTGGGAAGCAGAAAACATTATTTATAGGTTTCTGTGGATTGCTTGCCTCTTATTTTATTGTCGGTGTCACGCAGGCAGCAATACAAATGTCCAGAGAACTGTATTTAATTTTGAAGCCCAGAACAAGCCCTGGCCTCAGAAACAAGCATTTACATCCTCTTACCACACCTATAATACCACACTACCCTTGAAAAGATTTTGAGGAAAATAAAAAGGCCCTGAAAAAAATACCTTGCTGAAATAAGGAGAAGTGACAGTGACTGACTGGCTTGAACAATGCAAGATTAAGATTGCGCCTGCGGATAAAGTGACAGGAAAAGCCAGATGGGAATCTGACTAAAATTGTCTGCTGTCTCAGAAAAGAGCCTGGGTGGAAAAGTCACCTTTTCACTCAAGGCCTTGGCTTCAGGCTCTCTGCAAGTCACATTGACTGAGCTTCCTGACAACACATCCTCCTTCAAGTCCCATAGCTTCCCCTAGGACAGTCAGGAGGCTGAGCTCGGACTGCCTCTCAGATCAACCGTCTGGCACAGGAGCTCTGAGAGCAGAAGTGGGTCAGCTGGGTCTGAGGAATGACAACGTGCAAGGTCAACTGCTTTTCCTTCCCTTCCATATTTCCAGTGGGAGTACCAAGTCACCAAGGAGTGGCTAGAAGGGGCAAAACCTATCTGTCTTAGTCAGCCACCGGGCTGCCGATGCACAGTACCAGAAACGGGTTGGCTTTCACAAAGGGAATTTATTTGGGGTAAAGTTTACAGTTCTGAGGTCATGAAAAGTCCTCAGACTTTACTTTCTCACCGAAGTCATCTACTAGTAATCCTGGCATCCTGCCATGTGGCAAAGACGGTGGCCGATCTCTGCCAAGGTTCCTGACTTCCCCTCCAGAATCTGCCTTCTCCTTGAGCTCACCTGTGAGCAATCAGGCATAAAGCTTGTCTCTTTCTGGGCCTCCTCTCTCAGTCTCGGCTGCTCCACCATCTTTCTGAGTTCAGCTGTGTGTTGTCAGGCATATGGCTCGTGTCTTCAGCCTTGAGCTGCTCTATGGGCCCAGCCTCTTGGGGGCTTTGTGCTTAAACTTTGGCTGCTAACAGTTTTCGAGTCCTCTCTCACACAGCAGGGTCAAAAATGGCAACTTCCCATCTCTTTCTCTGTACCTCTATTTATATAAAGCTCCAGTAAGAGGGCAGAGACCCAACCTGAGTCACGGCTTGCTAAAATAGTCCAATCAAAAGGGCCCCATACCCACAGGAATGGATTAGTTCAAGAACATAATCTTTCTCTTTTGGGGATTCATAAAATGACTTCAAATTCACACTATCTTTCTTTCCTCAATTAATAGTACCACCAATCACCAGGCCAGCTGCAGCAGTCATGCTTGATTCCCCCTTCTCCCCATGCCCTAAATCTATCCCACCAGCAAATCCTATCAACTAAAACTTAAAAACATAGCCTGGATCTAACAACTTCCATAGTACATTGTGGTGGCTTGGAGCTATGTACCCCAGAAAAACATGTTCTTAAACTTAATCCATTCCTGTAGGTATGAACACATTGTAAGTAGGCCTTTTTGATGAGGTTACTTCACCTAAGGTGTGGCCCAACTGAATCAGGATGAGTCTTAATCCTATTACTGAAGGCCTTTCAGGGAAGGTCACAGAGAGAGTGAAAACTACAGGGAGTAGTCAGAAGCTGGAAGTCAAAGGAACCCAGAAGAGAAGGGAGAAGCCAAGAAAAGCCAAGAAAGACTGCCATGTGCTTTGCCATGTGATAGAAAAGCCAAGGACCAAGGATCACCAACAGCCAGACCCAGAATGCCACAGTCTTCCGGGAGAAAACATAGCCTTGATTATGCCATCCTCTGGCCTTCCACTATCTCTACCTCCTTGTCTGTTTTAAGCCAGTCCACAATCTGGGGGAGATGTTAAATCTACTGAAAAAGCCCAACCAGACCTTTAACCCAGAAAAAAGCAGCCCCAGAAGCTCATCAGAATAGGAATTCTCAGTGGCAGAGGTGGATGAAAAGCACATTCAAACAGTATAGATTTGTCTCTCTTCTCTGGTACAAAGTAGCATGTGTGGAGCAGTTTTGGCCACCCCAGGAGACCAGCCATGATGGAACTTCTTCCCCTGCTTTTTTGGACTCTGTGCTATTGCAGCAGTTTGATATTGTTCGTGAATTCCAGAAATGGATATTGGATTATGTTTGTGAACTGGTCTGTTCCTCTGGGCATATTAGATTGGGTTGGATTCAGAGGTTTCACTTTTACTTGATTAAATAATGATTAAGGCTTTGATTGGGCCATGTCAGTAGGACGTTGAGTCCCTGCCCCCTTAGTGGGTAGGGAATCACAGAGAAAATGACATGGAAGAGGAGAAAGTTGTAGTATTAATATTGGAAGAAGCTGGGACCACGCAGCCTTGAGAGGAAGAGGAAGCCTGGACGCTTGCAGATGTCAGCAGCCATCTTGCTCCAATACGTGGCAACAGACTTTGGTGAGGGAAGTAACTTACGCTTTATGGTCTGGTAACTGTAAGCTTCCACCCCAAATAAATACCCTTTATAAAACCCAACAGATTTCTGGTATTTTGCATCAGCACCGCTTTGGCTGACTAATACAGCTATATAAGTGACCAAGAGACTATTTTTCCCTTTCTAGACTCTTTGTACTCAGCAAGTAAAAAGGAATCATTTGCTGAAAATTTCTGTTGTGCCCTGAACCTGTGTTCCCATGATACACCATTGTAGCAAATCGCTCCACACTATCTTTTTAAATATCCTCAACAAACAGAAGTAATTAATAAAGATCTAACAGCACTGTTTTCAGAATCCCATTTCCAAGCATCACCCTTCACTTCTGTATCTCCTTGGGCAAAGCTCCATGACTGACTGTGTATTACACTTCAGGGACATGTGAAACCTGGTTGTCAGCCTTCGATTTCCCCACGTCATTCACCTTTCTGAATGCCCTTGTCCTTTATGATGGAAGTTAAAAAATGTGCTTCCATTTCTATCCCAGCACTAGTTCGTGGGATTCTTGGAGGATATATTTTTCTCCTCAGCACCTCCAATTCCTAACATCTACTGGTAAAGTAATCTCTTTGTCTCATCTTGCCTTCTGTGTAGTTGTCATTTCTCTCTCCTTGTGACCTCTTGGGACATCACCCCCAACTTTTTACTCTCTAACATATCTCTGGCCAGGACTGGGGTGAGTCATTTAAACAACGCAAGCACTGAAAAGATTACAGTGCACGTGACTTTCCTCTATTTACTTCAAAAAATCAAAATAAAATTTATTTTTGAAATGTCATAATTTACATGTATGCAGAAATTGAAAGACTTCTTGTTAAATTTTCATAGTGCAAAATTCATAATATAGTAGTGGAAATTAAACTTCTTTCTCTCACTCTTCCTCTCACTCTCAGGTCTCTCTCAATGTCTCAAAATGTGCCTATCATAATGCACCAAGTCAATGTTATATGCAGCAGATAATCCTGAATGTTTGGACCAATTGGAGAGATTAGAGTGGGAAATTTATGTCATCCTTCACAAGCACAGCCCAGCAAAGAGCTTAAATCTAATGATGGACTCCAACACTAGACAGCAGTGTTCTTAAGGTCCCTTGGTTATTCATACATCCAGAAGGATTTTCCCTGGCCATTTCCTATACTTGGGCCTCAGCTTCTGTCACATGTTTGGGCCTCCAGCTGCTCTCTATTGATCTCCCTGTTCTTTTCCTGAGCTTGCTCATTCCAAACACTCACAACTCTCCTTAATTATAGTGTAAGGCCCTTTACCCAGCTCTCTCTCTCAGCAAGTCCACACTATGTTGGGAGACTAATCTTCAAAATCAAACAACTGCTACTTTTAAAAATAATTATTGTATTAACATATATAACAACACAAAATTTCCCATTTTTAAGTACACAGTTCAGTAGTGTTAATTACATTTACAAGGTTGTGCTAGCTATCATCACCATCATCCATTAGCAAAACTTTTTCATTACCCCAAATGGAAACTCTGTATCCAGTAAGCAATAACAGCCCATTCCCTCCTCCACAGACCTCTAATCTACTTTCTGCCTCTATAAATTTGCTTATTCAAGATATTTCATATAGGTCATATCATACAATATTTGTCCTTTTGCAGCTGCCTTATTTCATTCAGGATAATGTTTTCAAGGGTCAACCATGCCATAGCATGTACCAGAACTTCATTCCTTTTTAATAGCTGAATCATATTCCATAATATTCTATTGTGTAAATATACCATATTCATCTTCTTCTCTTTTTTTCCCATGTGGACATCCAGTTTTCCCAGCACCATTTGTTGAAGAGATTATTCTTTCCTTTTTGAATGTACTTGGCACCTTTGTCAAAATTCAATTTGATTTATTTCTGGATTCTCAATTCCTTATGCCAATACCACACTGCTCTTTTTTTTTTTTTTTAGGAGGTACCGGGGACTAAACCCAGACTCTCATACATGGGAAGCAGGCACTCAACCAGTTGAGCTACATCTGCTCCCCTCACACTGCTTTGATTACTATAGCTTTGTAGTAAGTTTTGAAATGTAAGTGTGAGCCAGACCTCCAACTTTGTTCTTCTTTTTCAATATTGTTTTAGCTATTCAGGGCCCCTTGCAATTCCTTTTGAATTTGAAAATCAGCTTTTCCATTTCTGCAAAAATGGCTGCTGGAATCTATAGATTGCTTTGAAACACCTGCTACTTTTTGTCCCAAAAAATTCAGACCTCTCCTTGAGAAGAATCCTACACTCAATTGAAAACAAACAACAACATTTTTTTCCTCCCTATCAAACATGGATAACCCCAACTTGTATATTTGGAATTCATAGTTTCTTTTAAACCTATGATTAACCTAATATTAAAATAGCAGCCACTTAGTACAAGTCATCTGATCGTTAGGTTTGTCCCAAAAGCATATTCTTTGTCAAGTAGGACCCAGTCTCAAAAGAAAAACAAGAGTGCCTTCTAGGATCTACATTCTCCAAATACCTACAGATTCAGTAGCATGTTTATCTCTTTGCATTTTTATTCCTTGATCTTACTAGACTGTGAACTCCTTGCATTGGGAACTTTGTCTTATTCATTGTCTAACCCTGGCACCAGTACAAAGGAAGTACTCAATAAATACATAAATGTTTATTGAATTTAACTGATTAACATGCTGGTTATAAGTTTAATCTTGGCAGTAAAATGAGTCCTATGGCAATTATTCTGGATACTTCATGAATGCACTAAAAGGTGTAATCACCAAAAAATAATTTGTAAATTTTTGTGTAACATTTATGTAATCTAAGCATCTTTTAAAATATAAAAAAATAATTTGTAGTATTCAAAATAACACCATTTAACTACAACTTAAACTGTATTAACCAGGTGCAGTAAGTAAGAACCGCAGGAAACAAATATAACACTACTAGTACAAGCACCCCACATTATAGAAAAATGAAGAACCCACGCCCAGGGTCAAGCTTTAGCCTCTTCCCCAGCTTCCCACTTTAATTCAGCCTATAAAGAAGGAAGGAATTTTCTTGCAGCTTCTCCCAGAGAATAAATTCATGCATAGTAAAACTTAAATCCCTGCCGCCTATTTCCAGTCCTTATCAAGGTAAAAAAAAAAAAAAAGAATGTTTTGGAAATAGTTATTCTTCTTTTTATGTCTCTACAGGATTTGTATGTGACCTTTTCATATATGCTTCCCCATCAATTTTGCACTTGGTGACTTTAATTTTTTATTTATTAAACAGCAATATCATTTTATCACCAGTTTTTAAACCTAATTTCATCTCTGCAACAATTGGGGAAAAGCAATAGACTGAAGTATCGGGTATTAAAATTCAGCTTTCTCACCTCATTTAGGGATAGTCCTGATATGGCAGCTGCAAGGAGGACCAAAGGGAAAGGCCTGCTAAAGTCCATTTTCAAACTCTGTAATTCTGTTCCGCAAATCTGTGCTTACATCTATGACTCGTTGAATGAATGGAAATGCGAGGTCACAGGAGACAACTTCTAACCCTGTCAGAATCCATTTCTTCCTACTAGAAACTCAAAATAAACAGCCCATCTTGTGAGCAGGGGATGACACAAAAGAGAACATAAAAGACTCATGAAGGAAGACACAGAGGGAGAGGGAAAATGAATTTTAATAGTCTTCTGCTTAGCTGAAGGGCTGGTGGGAGCAGTGGAGACGTTGAACAAAGACTGAAACGTTACAGCTCTCCCACTGGAGGCAGGAGCTGCTAATTGAGCTGCTCATTCCCAGCATGTCAATTGTCCTGAGAGATGTGGCCTGTTTCCAGAGTAAGAGGAGAAATTAAGAGCTTCCCACAGTTTTCATTATTACCTCTTTGATAGATTTGGTCATTCTAGTCAGCCTCCAAAAAGCAGTCATCGCTCTTCTCCCCACTTAGCACGTACATTTGTAAAGACCCAAAAGGCTTAAACATGGGGAAAAAACTTCCGGGGCTCTTCATGACCTTTCAAAGTCCTTAAGTTTGACTCTGTAAAAGTTCCCAACATCCACAATTACTAGTGATCAGGCAATTATTCAGGTTTAAATAATTTAGCACCAATTGACTATATCGTTTTAATTGCAGTGGTAATTTCTCTGAAAGCTTACAATCTGTACTCAGGGGGAAAAGTGAAAAAGAATGGCTATCCCGTGCTGGAGCAGGGCTTGAATGACTTGATTTTGCCCTCAACAATTCTGCTAGTTATTTGGCTGATGATAATTCTAGCCTATTCTAGCCTGAAAGCATCAGTGCTTCCTTTTGATTTATTGTTTCATGTTTGTGAGTTTAGTCCCTGGTGGCATAAAGAAAAGTCCCCAGCAAGTATGATGGCAAATTATTAATTACCCCCTTGCTCCAAACTTCCACCTAAAGTCTGTTGCCTGTAATACTCCCCTTTCTGCTTCACCACCATTCTCCCCCTTACATTTCCAGGCTCACTTACCAGGAAATAGCACTACTTGCCCTCTATCCAGCCTCACTGGATCATTCCCTGTTTCTGAATACACACACCCTTTTTGCACCTCCATACCTATGCAAATTTCATTCCCTCTGGATGAAACGCTCTGGTCCACTTTTTTTTTTCTTTTTTGTAGGGAGACAAAATTTGTTCTTCAAATTAAAGCTTAGATATCACCTGCCACGTGAAGCCTTTCCAGATTTCTCAAAGAAGTGTTACTTGCTCCCTCCCCTGTGGTTCCCGGTTTCTGTTTACACCCCTCCAAATTTTTATGGTCTGTCTGCCACTACAGATGTCAATCTCTATGAGGATAAAGTTTTTCCAAACCTAAGACAGTTTGAGGCACAAAGCAAGCACACAAATTCTCATTGAATACATCAGGTGACTCTTCCACTTGTGAAATTCTGTTAACAGCTCTCAACACTCATGGCTAAAAGAGGTGCTGTAATGTTTATTGCTACTTTGATGCCTGCAATTAATACACACTACCTGCCCTGTTTCAAAATGGCATTTTTAATGATTCAGTTAACAAGTAGGGGGAAAAAAACTGTCCTCCTAATTTACTCCTCCTACTTTTTACTATTTTAAACTTTGCCTCTCCCTTTAAGCCAGTCCTCCCTGGGCAAGTATATAAAGCTCCGAGCACAGATCCAATTATCTAGGAGCACAATGGTGTTCACACCGGGACCCTGTGTGTGACTGCACGAGGGACCCAAATACTTCGTTAGTATCGGGAGACCAAGTCAACTCTTGCCTTTTCTAAGAAATTATTAGCAGGTAATTAAATTTCATTCACAAAGTAAACTATTCTCAACATTTATTTTCAGAGAGTAAATGAAGAAAGAGGAATCTTTATTTTCAATGGTGTTGGAAACAGAGGAAAGCAATGCTGCATGTGTTCTCTTTTACAAAGTTCTTTCTTCATTTCATGTTTATGCAAAAAAAATCAAGATCTCTCTTTTGACTCTAATATTCCACATTTTGGACTTGTCTTTCAGTCTCATTTGAGACTAGTAGAAATGTTCTGAGGGAATACAGTTGGATGAAAAACACAACTGGCCTTCAAGGAGTCATAACATATAACATAACATATACAATAACTCAAATACAGGGCGACATTATGTCAACTGACATAATGGCACATACAACTTGATGATGGAGTCCAAATGAAGGAGGATTTAATTGTAACTAAATATCAAGGAAGGTCTTATAGTGAAAGCAACACTTTAGCATTTAGATATGAGTAGAATTTACATAAGGGGCACCATGAGTATAGGCACAAGGCATGACATTAAATGACATATTCAATAATAGTAAGAACCCTCAGCAATTGAGCAGAAGTGGTATTATATGTGGGGATATTTTTAAAAGTTCGCTCTAGAAAGATCTCTGGAGGTCAAATATTTGAGAGTTTAGAAATCATAAAGAGAAGTTTACATATACTGTTTTGTCCTGAAAGAGTTAACTGATTTTGAATAAACATAGCCCACTACTAACACTAGTCAAGTCAATCATGGTACATACACTGCATTTCAATTGTCTCTCTTTTTTTACTATATTCCCACTTATACTTTCCTTCAACTGTTACCAGCCCTAGAGAAATTTAGAGTGGTAGATTAAAATCCCAGTTCTAAAACTGGGGGAGGGTGCTTTAAGGAAATTACTAAATACCACTAAAGGGCAGTTTTTTCATCTGTAAAATAGGGCTAATTATAATAATAGCTACCTCATGGGTTGCATCTCCAAAGAAAAATATATGAATAGAGAGCACTTAGTGCAAAGCTAGCAAATATCTCTATGGAATATAAATGTATCTATTAAATGCCAACATTACTTTACACACACCCAACCTAATGACAAAAATCTGGAACTAGCCCAAGGTAGATAATTTTGTCACTGTTTGTTGGATTTTCTTCAGAGCCTGCACTATTCAATTAGAACTGTTGTCTTTCAGCCTGGGTGGGCACATCTGTGGCTTTCCAGCATGCAAAGAGGAATATCAAGGGATAAATATGATCGAATAGGGAAACCCAGTTCAAGTTAGCAATAACAGCAATACTATCCTGAAATTTCAGGTGGAGAATTTTTTGGTTTTGTTTTTTCCATATGGAATTTGAATTATAGATGATATTCAAATTTCCCCTAGGCTGAGGACGGGTAGAAATTTGGATTTGTTCATATATATTTTTATTTGGCTTCAAGGCTTTAATCCTTGTATAAGGCAACTTCCACAAGAAATAGGGAAAAACATATTTCTCAATATATTTTCCCATTCCAGGCCTAAGTTTCTGCTCCTCTTCTAGGGCCATAGTAAATGATAGGTTAATTTTCTGCATTGACTGGCAATGATGCAAGTATACACAAAGTAATATCAGTCTCTTGGTAAATTTAAAGAAAGCCCATTACAATCCAAATAATTCTAAGGCCCATCTATAAGAAGTAATTTGCTCTAATTGTCCTAAGCTAAGTTGATAAATTCTATAGGATTTAGAGGTAAAATGTCTTGCTAAGTCAATGTGGAGATATTTTTTGATGTTTTGAAATGTAGAATTCCACAAAGCAGGTGTTCATAGATTTATTTGAGGATGTTCCTTCCAACAGATTAAGCCTTTAGCCCTCAAAAGTAGGTTTGCTGCTTGGCGGTAACCAGCAGTCTTCTACAGGCAAACCAGATGCATCTCTGCTCCTTGATTGGAAGAGAATGCTCTTTCCTAGATTCTGAGCTCTCTCTTAGGATTGAACAAACTCAAACAAAGCATACAGGCAAATTCTCTCCAAACCACTCTAGGAATAGGGTGGTTGGTGGATTTCTTCAGATCAGATTATTCTGCAGGTCACTAAGCAATGTAAGATTGCCCTCTGGAATACTGAACCTGGGTTGATTACTGACCCAACTGGCAGTTATATGATGCCCCCTGCATTTGTGCTCTCCAATAGCATAGATACTAATTGAATAACATTCACACCTGCTCAGTAATGATGTCCTGATTGATCACCAAGGCACAAGAAGGCCAGTGTGGACAGTACAGCACAGTGGAAAGAAATATGCTCTGGAGCCAAGTATAACTAACTCTGAAATTGCTGCTTTTGTGACTTACAGCAATAACTCTTGAACCCATAATTTAGTGATCTGTAAAATGGAGATATTAGGATTTACTATAATTGTTGTGAAAGTTAAACTAGATATGGTGTGCAAATAATCAAATGCAGATATTTCACAAAATGGTAACAGTTATTATCATGTAAGTACCCAGGTTATAGGAAAAGTCTACACTGGGTAGTATTCAGTTGTATTGTCATAAGTGTGAGTACATACAGTTCAACATATCTGTTATGCAGGGAACAGAAAGAGTACTGTAATTCCTACAGTGAAGTGGCGGAGAATCCCATTTACACAATCACACAACTTCTATCTGGTTAGTGAATTTCGTGTTTGATCAAATACAGTGTCAAGAGAAATCTAAGGTATATTTAAGAAGACTATGTATCCTAATTTTAACAAAACAATCATTCATAAAATTTATCTCCATTAGAGCAAAGACTGTGTCCCAATTCTTAGTACAATATCAATACACTCAATAAATATTTGCTAAACTATAAATGGAGATCAGTTTTTCTTCATATTTCCTATTTGGAAAAATATTTCTTGACAAGACTTAGAGGATGATTTCCCCTAGTAAAATAACATATAGTGTGGCTATATATACATATCCAGAAACTCTTAGGAACCCATAAAGATATGAATTGGTCATGCATAGTGCTAAAAACTTAATGAGTAGTTATGTTTTGGCAAAGGCAGGAAGGAGATCACACTGTGGAATGTGACTCAATGTGACATGACAAAGCAACTTAAGTTCTGTCAAGTGCCAAGTTCTCAATTCTACTACTCTGGTGTTCCCAGGAGGAACTCTGAGTCAACCCAAGCTGAAAATTAAATCTCAATTCCAACCTGTCATCTTTATATTATGGTTCAACGTAACAAGCACCATGAAGCTTTAGGGAAGATAGCTGATGAGAATCTTTGAAGATACGTAATTTAGAGATGACATCTGGAAGTAAATAAAAGAACTTTGGGAGGCTGATTTAAGGAAATGTAGTAGTTGCAGAACTGTCATTTAGGTGAAATAAGCTTTAAAAGGCTTGGTTTTCTCTACTCTGCCTGAACAAAAATCTTTAATCAGTCTCATTTTTTAAAAGATAGTAGAATTTCAAAATGGCACTTTTGGAAGATACCATTTGTAGCAGTGGCAAACACACTTTGGAGCATTGGAATAAGGTTCAGAAGACATATGGCTTCCAAGCCCTAGTGGTGTAATGGCAAACCACAACCTCATTCTTTTCTCATCTATTCCACCTATTGTTTATTCACCTAGTAAGAAGGAGAAGAGGGGTGGAAAAAGGAGTAAGGTTAAATACAGTCTTCATGATTGATTATCTCCTCATTTGTCCTTCTTTAGCTCCATTAAGCTATGGGGAAGAGGTAGAAAGAAACAGACTGAATATTTAAGTTGTTTGCCTTGTTCAAATTAAGATTTGATGTTTAGAGAATGATTCAATGTCACTATATCTAAAATGTCAATTCATTTATATAAGAAAGAGAATGAGGCCTCAGAGATACCAAATCCCAATCCAAAGCTTTACTTCTTAATGGTTTTCAAGCTTTGTTCTGTGGAGCCATAGGGTTCCACAAAGGTATGTCAACCCCAATCTACCCTAAGAAGTGCCACATTTACTGATTTATATATTGGAATTCCAGATAAGATTTCATTTGGGGGAGGAGGAAGGGCAACAAATGTTCCATTCAAACAAGAATCTACTTTTTTTTTTTTTTAACAATTTATTGAAGTATATCATTCATACATGAACATACATAAACTATAATTGTTCAGTAAACATCGTGATTTTACAAAACAAACATGCATAACATCATACAGGGCTCCCACACATCACCACCCTACAAACATCCTGCATTTTTGTGAAACATTTGTTAACAAATCGTGAAAGCGCATTGTCAAAGTACTACTACTAGCTATAGTTCGAATCTTCCTCCCCTATACATTTTTTAAGGATTTATTTATTTATTTACTTACTTTTATCCATTTTTACCTCCCCCCCATTTTTGCTGTTTCTGTGTCCATTCGCTGGGTAACTCTCTGTGTCTGTTTCCTGCCCTCTCTTCTCATCCTTCTCCTCCTGTCTTCACTGGGATTCAATCCTCAGAACCTCCGATGTGGGAGAGAGGCGTCCTACTACCACCTGCACCACCTTAGTTCCTGGTGGTCTCATCTTGGCTGTCCCTTGTGTCACTCTCCTGTTACGTCATCATCTTGCTGCGTGGCTTGCAGGGCCTGGCAGCACACCCATGCACGGGGCCTGGTGGCTCACCCATGGATGGGGCCTAGCGGCTCACCTGCTTGCAGGGCCTGGCGGCACACCCGTGCACAGGGCCTGGGTGCCCAGGCAACTTCTATATTTTTCTTTTTTTAATTTTTAGCAGGAGGTCCCGGGGGTCAAACCCAGGTCACTCCATATGGGAGACGGACGCCCAACCACCTGAGCCACATCCATTCCCCTGCTATATCTCTTAAGGTTAACCAAAGATACCCAAAGTTACAGTCATTTTCCATACAGGTTGGTCATATAATAAACCAGGCTTAGTTTATCACCAGCATTCTAAACACCAGACCGAGGGAGAAAAACTAGGTCTGGGACACATGCATGGTTTCTAACATAGCAGATGTTTAGCCTACCCTGATTATCACAAAATCAGGACAGCGAGAATATTCACATAAGTATCTACTTCTAAACCATTGAGGGAGGCGGCTGTGGCTCAATCGGTGGGGCTCCCGTTTGCCATGTGGGGGGCCCCGGGTTCGGTTCCCGGGGCCTCCTGGTGGGGGCGGGTCCGCCCGCGCAGCGTGGTTGGCTGGCCCGGCGAGCACGAGCAGCAAGGGGGGGATAAATGAATAAATAAATAAAATCTTATAAAAAATAAAATAAAATAAAAACCATTGATATATTATCCCCAAGTAATAGCAATCTATTATATGAGTACAGATATCTGCAGGCAATAGAAACTCACTACCTTTGGAGGCAGGTCATTCAAGGTAAATATGGCTAAACTGTTAAGAAGTCATTGTTACGGAGAGATGAAATTTGTCTTCTTATAACTTCTACTCTAGTTCTAGCCTCAGGAACCACAGAGAGGAATTCTAAACCTTTTCAAGATCAGAGCTCCTTACCATCGGAAAACAATGGTAAGGACACCACTACCCTCTGTTCCTTGGGTGAATATTTCTGACTCCTTGAAGCTTGGTAGGACTTTAGGTCCAAATCACTCTCCTGTGGATACACCTTAGGGTCTTGAGCCCTGCCCTCTTTCTTGGAGTATAATGTAAGAGGGGTATATTTGACTATCACACCCTTTCTACTTACTTCAGTTCTTTCAAAACAAAAGGAGCAAGAAGGACAAAATTGGCTGAATATTTGAAGCTGCTTGCTTTGTTCATGGTCCAGCTTGAACATATTCTGGCAATGTCATAATACAAAGACACTTGTGGAAGATATATTTTGTAGCAATAGCAAACTACACTTTGGGATAGAAAATGAAGTTCACAAAAGTATAGCTGTCAGTTAAAGTCTTCAGTGCTTTAACCAGCAAACAGATTCCATATTTTTCTCACCTGTTTGCCACATTTGTTTATTCTCCTAGTAAGAACTGGAGAGCAGGTATAGCCTGTCATAATCATTCTAATCAGCTTTGATAAGTCTCAGATTTCAGCAGTTAGGCTAGGCAAGAAGAACCTAGTATTAGAGTATGGTGAAGAGAAACAAAGATAGGGTTTTGAAGCCAAGTAAAACTGGAATCAAACTTTTTCTCTTCATTGTTACCTTTGGTAAATCACTCCACCATTCTGAACTTCAATTAACTCATCATATGTCTGTGCAGAATTGTTGTTTTAGTAAAATGTATGTAACAGACTAGCACTGAGCCTGACACTTAGTAGGCTTTCTATAAATATATAAATTATAAAAAATATAATTTCAAACATTTATATCTCCTTTATTTTAATTTCAGTGGTATCTCATTTATGCATCAGCATCAAGGAATGGGAAAGTTCCATGCAAATTTCCAGATACTCAAAGCTTACACTTGAAGTATTTCAAACCATTTTGCTTTAACCATTTTAACTGGAATTCATTATAGAAAAGATTATGTACTGCTGTGACTTTGTAAATAGAAATGACAAATGTGATTTAAATATTTATTGATATTTTACTTATCATCAGGATATTCATATAACAGTATTATGCAGTAGTATTAAGATACCTGCAAGAAAGTAAATTTTAGGTGGATGGGACCATTTCCTTCTTCCCTAAAGGGTCTCAGACTGTTGTAATTTTTGAGATTTTTACCTTTTCTTCCAATATTCCCAATGGTTCTGGCTAGGTTAGATCTTTGGCTCATATTTGGTGGCACATGGAATTAGGTGATACACTTGAACAATATCTGGTGAATTTATTGGTTCTCATATTTTCAAGAATTGGATAGATATTTTGTATGGAAATGTTTTGGGCTATGATATTTGAATCAGCAAAGGAGAATAGAATTTTGCAGCTCTTTTTTTTTCAACCCTAGAAATTCTCATTACAGTAGGTTTGGCCCATTTTGGGGGTTATAGAATGTCAGAATTGTAGAAGAGTGGGTTGCAGCTTGTTCAGCAGCCCATGGAAAGGGAAGAGAAGGACTGTCTGAGGGTAAGTAGTTGTTTGGAAGGTAACAGTAAACTTCAATGTGGGTCAGTAGAGCCACAGTTAACATTCTCTAAGAGTAGAGCGTCAAGGGCAGCACTTGGAACAGAGAACCCAAAAGCAGTCTAGGCAGGTGATTTCAAAGGAAGGGTTGCCAAGATACTGCCATTTGACATAAGAAGCTATTGATCCAGCACACTTAAGGGAAAACTGTTAAAATGTGTGGGAGAGAGTGTGGTCTACGATGTGAACTGTGGTCTACGGTTGGTGGCAAGGCCCCAGGATGTGTAAGTCCATTGGGCCACACTTGTGGGAGATGTTTGTGTGGGATGTGGTGGGAGGTGTGGGAGGTGGGCAACATGGGAATCCCGGTGGGTTCCATGTAATATTTTGGGTAATCTAAGCACCTCTTAAAATATATTTATATATATATATAAATAACATTTTTGTAAGCAAATGCACATATATGCATATATATTTATATATCATTTTGCAAATGTTGGTATGTATTGTGAAAATTTTGATTTTCACCCACAATAAAAAATAAATTAATTAAAAAAAAAATGCCATTCTGAAGATCTACCAGCTAGTGAGATTTGCAGGACACTAATGTCACATATGCAAGTTTCTTCTGTTTTTGCCTACACATTTCCAGAAAATTTGCTGACTATTCTTGCTGCTCTCAGAGTTAGTTTCTCTAGTGTTTTCTGCTTCTGACCTCGAATGGACTGTAAAAACAAGTAAATAAGCTTTATAATGTTTTCTAAAATGAACCTGTTGATGCTGCATAAGAGCTGGGGAATTCTTTCTTGGGCATAATCCAGAATTTTACACATAAATCACGTGGCATCTGTTTGTAACTGCTCAGCCAATTTATATTAAAGGACAGATTCATAGCTAAAAGAAAAGGGCCTATAGAGACAAGACCAAAGTAAGCCAATTCTTCTTTGCCTCCTAACTAGACACTTGTTTTATAATTTCACCAGGCATCTGAGGGTCGTGAAAAGCATTCATTAAATTGATTTGATTTTTTGTTTGCTTGTTTTAATACTTTTTAATTATTTTTTAAAGATACTTAGATTACATAAATGTTACATAAAAAATATAGAGGATTCCCACATGTCCCGCTCCCTATCCCTCCCACATTTTCCGACTTTAACAACATCTTTCATTAGTGTGGTACATTTGTTACAATTGATGAACACATTTTGCAGCATTGCCACTAAGCATGGATTATAGTTAACATTGTAGTTTATACTCTCTCCCGCACAATTTTGTAAGTGATGACAAGATATATAATGGCCTGTATCTGTCACTGCGTTGTCATTCAGGAAAATTCCCAAGTCCTGAAAATGCCCCCTTATTACATCTATTTTTCCCTCTTTCTCCCCTCAGAACCTCCGGTTGCCACTGCCTCCACATCCATGATAAAAGTTCTTCCATTGCTAGAATCACAGTAAGTCTAAAGAATAAAAACAGTAAGTTTACTCTAGTCCATCATTTGTTCCCCAATCCTGAGGATTCTGGGATGGTGAGGCCCACTCTGCCTCTAATTGAGAGGGGGCTTAGATCCCATGGGGCAGATGGATGGGACTATTTTGCTTGTACCTGCAGACTCATTACATTGTTTTTGAAAATTTCAATAGCACGTATTTTATAAAACTACCTAGGAATATGAAAAAACTATCTATTTTGAAAATCAGAGAAAAATCATCTCAGAGATTTACAGCTAATATTCCTGGCCTCTTTAAGCATCACAGATTTAAATTTCAGATGAATAAGCCATCATTTTAAACTTGAGGTCTCTCCAGAGTCCTATGTTTTATAATATGGATGCTTGCAATATTTTCTATATAGTTGCATAACTATGCTAAGATTAATTATAAATGGTTGTAATAAATGCAGTTATGCTGAATTATATAAAGTTCTAATATGAAACATTTAAACATTGCACAGTTGCATAAAACAGCTGATGGGCTATAGTATAGGAAGAGACTTTAAAAGCTGGAATTTAAGTTTTTGTACATTTGAGAATGGGTAATTGTTAATTGTATTAGGAAGTGTTTGTCCTAAATTAGTGACCCTGTGATAAAGTCATCAGATAAATCATCAATAAAATCTTAAGTGAGCACCTATAATGTGAAGGGTTATTTTGCTAAACATTGGGCAAAGAGGTATTGAGGCAATCTCTTGAATGAAAGGATTGATAAAGCAAACTATATTCCAAATATAAACGAATATAGATATTTAATAATGATTTTTGTCTACAAGATGATGTTGAAGATCTTTGAATTATTGATATAAAGTTAGATTCCAACAACCCCTGTAAAGATGAAGAAAGTGAGGCCAGGGGAGTGAACAGTTCCCACCACTTTTCCCAGAACCTGGTTCATAGAAGGAACACAATTATAAGTATATGAGTGACAGAAATTACTTGTAATTTCTTCTCATTTATTCAGTGAGAGATGAACAAGTGTAATAAATATAGAACCCAGGTTTCCTCATCCTTAGCCAGATACTCAAATATTTCAAACCTCTACCTTGGGTTTATAAAATTGTCACACTTGGTTTCTTCTTTGTTCATTTGTTAAATTTTGTTTTGTTTTGTTTTTACTTAAACTTTTATTTTAAGTTCATAGTAGATTCACATGCAATTATAAGAAATAACACAGAGAGATCCCATGCACCCTTTTTCCAGTGCCCCCTAATGGTAACGTCTTGTAAACTATAGGAGATCATATCAACCAGGATATTGACATTGATAGTGAAGATATAAACTATTCCCATCACTACAATGCCTCCTTTTGCCCTTTTAAAGTCACGCCCACTTCCCTCTTCCACATAGCCCCTTCTTATCCTTGAAAAACAATAATCTGCTCTCCATTCCTATAATTTTCTTTTTTCAAGTATGTCATATAAATGGAATTATATAATATATAGCCATTTGGGATTGGCTTTCTTCACACAGTATAAATCGCTGGAGAGGCATCCAGGTTGTTGAATGTATGAATAATTTGTTCCTTTTTATTGCTGAGTAGTATGCCATGGTGTGATGGTTTGGTATGTGCCCTCAGAAAAACATGTTCTTAAACAATTGATTCCTGTGGGTGTGAACCAACTGTAAGTAGGACCATTTGTTGAGGTTACTTCAGTTACGGTGTAGCCCACCTCAAGCAGGATGAGTCTTAATCCTATTACTGGAGTCCTTTCTACGACAATGAAATTCAGGCAAAGAGAGAGAAAGCCATAGGAAGCAAGAAGCTAAAACAGAACCCAGAAGAGAAGGAGGAGACCAGGAGACACCGAACTGTGCCTTTTCATGTGACAGAGCCACTATCTTACCTCCATTGAATTGCTTTTGCACCTTTGTCAAAAATCAGTTGAGCATATTTGTGTGGGTCCACGTCTATTTTCTCTATACTATTCTATCAAGCTTTGTGTCTACCCCTCCTCCAAAACCACACAGTATTATTTTTGCTGTTTTCTACCATATAGATGTTAAATCACTTATTGAACAAACATTAAATATAAAAAAGGAATTTAAACTTTTTATAAGATGCACATAAAGAAGAATTACAAATTCATTCCTATAGCAAGGCAGAATATATTCAACATAATGTTAGAATTTGAAGGGCAATGTAAGCTTTTTATTTGGAGGTGGTGGTGATAGTGTCTACATTCTTTCTGGTACATTTCTTCTCATTTCTCTTGCCTTCTTATATTTATTTTATCCTTCTTCACAGTACCCTGAAAGTGTGTCTAAAGGACTGAGACTATGTATAGGGACTTTAAAAATATTGAAACTTAAAAGAGGTATAGCTAATTAGATCTGAAAGGATAGGATACTGTGTAATATTAGATCTAGATTGAATAGCAATATTAGGGCCCCAAACTGGAGCTCTGTCACTTCTACTAATTGCTCTTGTGTCCAATCTCTCATGCAACACCTGGAAATCTGCAGTATTTTTAAAGTGAGGTCTGATACTACTTTGCAGAAGCTGCTGGATCTGAACAATGAAAATAACAAAGGCATGATCCAATACTATAAAACTGTCGATCATCTTCCTCAAAACATAACCTGTATAGAAAACAGTATGCCAGACTCTAGAATCCCACAGCTTTTTTACTCTACGGGGCTGAGTCCCAGTCACAGATCTGCTACCAATTAGCCATGTGACTGAAAGCAAATCCCTTCAGTTCTCTGTGGTCCAGTATATTCTTTATAAAATAAAGTTTGGGGTTAGAATGGATAATCTCCAAGCTTCCATCTAACTCAAAACTTTTGATTATTATAATTATCTTTACTATGCAGTTGAATTCATCTATCATTTTGGGAAGGCAAGAGAATAAGTTTTGCAATTGAGTAGACCGATTCCTCCCACTTTGTTCTTCTCTTTCAAAATTGTTTTAGCTATTCTAGGGCCACTGTCTTTCCATAATTTTTAGAATTATCATGTCTCTATCTACAAAAAACTTGGGATTTTGATAAGAATTGCCTTAAACTTGTATATCAATTTGGGGAGTATTGGCATCTTTCCTATGTTGAATCTTCCACTACATTAACCTGGTTTTTCTCTCATTTACTTAGATCTTTGATTTATTTCACCAGTATTTTGTAGTTTTAAACACATTTGTCTTATACATGTTTTTTCTGATTTACTTCTATTTTTTTTTTGAGTGATTGTAAATGGTATTGTATTTTTAAGTCCATGGATTCATTGCTAATATACAGAAATGCAAAATAATTTTTATGTTTATCTCATATTCTCTGACTTTGGTGAACTCAATTATTAGCTCTAGGAGGGTTTTTTTTTTTTTTTTTTGTAGGTTCCATTGGATTTTCTATGTAGACAATAATGCCAAGGGCAAATAGAGACAATTTTATTTCTTTTTATGCAAACTGTACACATTTTATTTCCTTTTTTTTTTTTTGAACCTGCTAGAACTTCCAGCACTATGTTTAATTAGAGCAGTGAGACAAAACACCGTTGCCTTGTTCCCAATCTTGGGGAGAAATGGATTAATATTTTCGCCATTAAACATTTGTTGTAGGTTTTTAAATCAAGTTGAAGAAGGTCCCCTTTATTCATATTTTTCTGAGAATTTTTATCAAGAACAGGTGTTGATTTTTGTCAAAGGAATTTTTCCTATTTCAATTTATATAACCATATGATTTTCTTCTTTAGCTTGTCTATATGTTAAATTAAATTAATTGATTTTAAAACATTGAACCAGCTTTTTATCTCTGAAATAAAACCCAAACATTATACTATAAATTCATCTTATATATTGCTGAGTTGTGTTTACTAATATTTTGTGAAGGATTTTTCATCTATATTCATGAGGGATATTGTTCTCTAGTTATCTCCCTTTTTTTTCATTGTTTTGTATGATTTTGGTGTCAGATTACCTTCATAAAATGACTTGAGACATGTTCCTTCCTCTTCTATTTTCTGGAAATGAGTGCGTTTACTTGGTGTTAATTCTTCTTTAAATATTTAACAAATTCTCCATTAAAACCATGACCTGAGTCTGGAGATTTCTTTTTAGGGAGTTTTAAAAATATGAATTCAGGAAGATGGCATCAGATTAAGCAGACAAGCTTCAGCTCTCTCACAAAAACAATGGAGAAAGAGCCAAAAGCTGCCTGAGGTACCTGCTTTGGGGGTCAGCAAACCAAGACAGTGCTTCACAACTCCCAAGAGAATGAGGGACAGAGAGACAAAGAATCTGAAACAACAAACTGTGAGTTACTAAACTCCTGGCTCCCAGGAAGGGCTTTCCTACCCCTGAGATATTAAGTGGGGGTAAAACCCTGGCACATTGCAGCTGACTGAAAGGGAAGCAGACGTCTTCCTCCCTGTCAGCTGTTACAAAGGAAAAGGGAGGGGGAGTTGGGGGGCTTTTCTTCAGTGAATTCAGTCAATAGAGCCTGCTTTGAATCTTGGCTCCAGCCCAACCAAAACAAAGGAAAAATGAGAGAGATCAACTTCCGTGGAAAACTGCACCAATGATGGCCATCTGCTGGCCAGTCTGGAACTTCCATAGACAAAACTGCTTTTAGGGCTTTCTTTACCCTACACCTGGGAGAAGATCTGAGACCCATTAGTGAGTCCCTGGCATGATTTTCATAACATACTTTGGGCAATTTTAAAGACTTGGGATAAGTTGAACAAAATATCAAAGAAGAGCTATGAAAAAATAGTAAAAATATGCAAGAGAGATCACTTTCTCTAATCATAATGGAATGAAGCTAGAAATCAATAGTGGATGGGAAAAGGGGAAATTTATAAATATATGGGGATTAAAAAACACACTCTTAAATAATCGGTGGGTCAAAGAAGAAATTGCAAGAGAATTCAGCAAATATCTTGAGATAATGAAAATAAGAACACAACGTATCACAACATATGGGACACCACAAAGCGAGGGAAATTTATAGTCCTCAATGCTTACATTAAAAAAGAAGAAAGAGCTAAAATTGAAGATCTACCTGTGCACCTGGGAGAACTAGAAAAAGAACATCAAACTAAATCCAAACCAAGCCAAAAGAAAGAATTAGTAAAGATCAGAGTAGAAATAAATGAAATCAAGAAGAAAAAAAAAGAAAAAAAAATAGAGAAAATCAACAAAACCAGAAGTTGGTTCTTTTAAATCAGCAAAATTAACAAACCCTTAGCTAGACTGACAAAGAAAAAAAGATAGAAAACACAAATAAATAAAAACAGAAATGAGAGGGGGAACATTACCACTGACCCTGAAGAAATAAAAGAGATCACAAGAGGATACTATGAACATCTGTATGCCAAAAACTAGAAAATGTAGACGAGATGGACAAATTCCTAGAAACACATATACCACCTACATTGACCCTAGAAGAAATAGAAGAACTCAACAATCCAATCAAAATTGAAGAGATTGCTGGGGGCAGATGTGACTCAAATGATTGGGCATCCATCTCCCAAATGGAGGGACCTGGGTTCGATCCCCAGGACCTCCTGGTAAAAAATTAAAAAATAAATAATTGAAGAGATTGAAACAGTCATCAAAAAATCTCCCAAAGATGAAAAGCCCAGGACCAGATGGCTTCACAGGTAAACTCTAACCATCATTCAAAGATAACCTAATACCAATCTTGCTCAAGCTCTTCCAAAAAATTAAACAGGAAAGAATGCTACCTAACTCATTCTATGAAGCAAACATCACCCTAATACCAAAACCAGATAAAGATACTATGAAAAAAGAAAATTATAGACCAATATCTTTAATGAATATAGATGCAAAAATCCTCAACAAAATACTTGCAAACAGAATCCAAAAGCACATTAAAAGAACTATACACCAGGATCAAGTGGGTTTTATCCCAGGTATGCAAGTGTAGTTCAACAGAAGAAAATCAATTAGTGTAATAAACTACATTGATAAATTGAAGAAGAAAAATATATGATCCTGTTGATTGAGGCAGAACAAGCATTTGACAAAATACAGCACCCTTTCTTGATAAAAACACTCCAAAAGATAGGAATAGAAGGAAGCTTTCTCAATATGTTAAAGTACTTATGTAAAAAAAACCTATGGATAGCATTGTACTAAATGATGAAAGAGAGAAATCTTTCCTGCTGAGATCAGGAACAAGACAAGGATGCCACTGTCACCATTATTATTCAATATTGTGCTAGAAATTCTAGCTAGAGCAATTAGGCTAGACAAAGAAATAAAAGGCACCCACATAGTAAAGAAAGAAGTAAAACTTTCACTATTCACTGCTGACATGATCTTAGATCTAGAAAATCCTGAAACATCCCCAAAACAAAGCTACTAAAATTAATGGATGAGTTCAGCAAATTGGCGGGATGCAAGATTAATATGCAAAAGTCAATAGCCTTTCTATACCTTACTGATGTGCAATCTGAGGAGGAAATCAGAAAAAAAAAATCCATTTATAATAGCAACCAAAACAATCAAATGTTTAGGAATAAACTCAAGCAACTACATAAAGGACCTGTAGTCAGAAAACTACAATACATTGCTAAAAGAAACTGAAGTAAACTCTAATAAATGGAAAGCCATTCTGTGTTCATGTATTGGAAGACTAAATATCATAAAAATGTCAATTATACCCCCAAATAGTTTACAGATTCAATGCAATCCCAACAGCCTTTTTTGCAGAAATCAAAAAGCCAATAATCAAATTTATTTGGAAGGGTAAGGGGCCCTGAATAGCCAAAAATGTCTTTAAAAAGAACAAAGTTTAAGGACTCTCACCTGCTGACTTTAAAGCATATTACTTAGGCACAGTGGTAAAAACAGCATGGTACTGGCATAAGGACAGACAGATTGACCAATGAAAATGAATCAAGAACTCAGATATCAACCCTCACATCTACAGTCAAGTGATGTTTGAAATGGCTGTTAAGCCCACCCAGTTGGGCCAAGAATAATCTGTTCAACAAATGGTGCTGGGAGAACTGGATAGCCATATTCAAAAGAAAGAAAGAAGACCCCTATCTCACACATTATACAAAAATTAACTCAAAATGGATCAAGGACCTAAATATAAAAACAACAACCATAAAACTCCTAGAAGAAAATGTAGGAAAACATCTTCAAGATCTTGTGATAGGCAGTAATTAGTTTCTTAAACCTTACACCTGAAGCACAAGCAACAAAAGAAAAAAAATAGATAAATGGGACTCTTCAAAATTCAACATTTTTGCACCTCAATGACTTTGTCGAAAGGGTGGAAATGCAGCCGATTCAATGGGAGAAAATATTTGGCAATCACATATCTGAAAACATTTGGCATTCACATATCTGATGAGGGTGACATATAGGGAGATCATACAACTCAACAATAAAAAGACAAACTATCCACTTAAAAAATGGGCAAAAGACTTGAAAAGACTCCAAAGAAGAAATACAAATGGCAAAGATACACATGAAAAAATGTTCAATATCACTAGCAATTAGGGACATGCAAATCAGAACTACCATGAGATATCGTTTCACACCTATTAGACTGGCTGCTATTAAAAAGTCAGAAAACTGTAAATGTGAAAGAGGATGTGGAGAGATAGGAATGCTTATTTACTGCTGTTGGGAATGTAGAATGGTTTGGCATTTCCTAAGGAAGTTGAATATAGACTTGCCACAAGACCCGGAAATACCATTGCTACTATTTAAAGTAGTAACACAAACACCTGCACACCGATGTTCAAAGCAGCATTATTCACAATATCCAAAAGTTGGAAACAACCCAGGTGTCCATCAAAGGATGAATGGATAAACAAATTGTGGAGTATACACACAGTGAAATATTATGCAGTAGTAAGAGGAAATGAAGTCATGAAATACATGACAATATGGATGAACCTGGAAGACATTCTGTTGAGTGAAGCAAGACAGACACAAAAGGACAAATACTATATGATTACCCTATTATGAGCTACATATATTATATGAAATATAAATATATTACATGAAATATGAATATGGGTAGAATTGCAAATATAAGACCAATTTTTCTGAAGCTGAACAAATGTATGTTAATACTATATGTATGTTAATACTATAAACTATAAATTTCAGACAAAAAAAAAGAAAAAAAGAAAAACCATTATACTAAGTGAAGGAGACCAGACACAGAGCAAGCATATTATTTGATTACATTTATATAGAATGTAAATATAAATCAATTTATAAAGATGAAATTATATTTGTGGTTATGTAGGTCTGAGGAAGGAATGCTAAGTGGTGTGGAGTCTTTCTTTTGGAGTAATGAAATTGTTCTAAAATTTTTGAGATGATGAATGTACAGCATTATGATTATACTAAATGCCATTGACTTTGGATAGATCAAATGGTATGTGAATATATCTCAATAAAACTGCTTAATGAACAAATAAATAATTGTGCAAGAATATCCAGAGATAGGAGCTATGTGCTGCAGGGGAAACAGAGAGGTTGATAAGTGAGGAATTTTCTTATTTGTTTGTTTGTCTGGTTTTTGTTTGTTATTAGTATTATTGAAATAATGAAAATGCTCTAATAATGATTGAAGTGATGAACACACACTTTGTGATTATACCAAATACCATTGATTGTACACCTTGAATGAATTATATGCTTTATTAATATGTATGAATAAAACTGGTTTTAAAAATTATGAATTCAATTTCCTTAACTATTGAAACTATTTGTATCACATTGGACAAGTTGTGGTACTTTTCACTTTTTGAGGAATCAGTCCATTTCATCTCAGTTGTCAAATTGACACGGGTAGCATTGGTGGTATTATTCTCCTATTATCCTTTTGTTGCCTGATGGGTCTGTACTCATGTCTCTTGTTTTATTCCTGATATTGATCATTTGTATCTTCTCTCATTTTTTTTCTTTGTCAGTCTTGCTAAAAGCTTGTCTATTTTGTTAATGTTTCTAAAATCCAAATCTTCAGCTTTTTAATGTTCTCTTTTGGTTTTCTGTTTCAATTTTATTAATCTCTGCTCTTATCTTTATTATTTCCTCCTTCTGCTAGCTTTATTTTATTCTGCTTTTCTTTTTCTAGCTTCTTGAGCTGAAATATTAGATTATTGATTACTTTTCCTCTTTTCTAAAGTATACATTTAGGACTATACCTTTCCTTTTCAGCACTACTTTATCTGTTTCTAAAATTTAATATGTTGTATTTCATTTTCATTTTCAATGTATTTTTTAATTTCCCTTGAGACTTCCTCATTGACATCTTGATTATTTTACAAGTTTGTTGCTTAGTTTACAAGTGTTTGGAGATTTTCCAATTATCATCATGCATTGGTTTCTATATTGATTCCATTATAGAAGAATAGCATATTTTGTATAACCTCAGTTGTTTTGATTTGTTGAAGCTTGTTTTATGGCCCAGGTTATGGTTTATTTTGGTGTTTGTTCCAATGCTACTAGAAGAGAACGTGCATTTTGCTGTTTAGTGGAAAGTTTCATAAAAGTTGATTAAATCCTGTTGATTACTGACTTCTATCTAGTTTTTCTATCAATTGTTGACAAAGAAGGTTTGAAATCTCAAAATAACTGTGAATTTTTCTATTTTTTCTTTTTAGTTCTATCAGGTTTTTACTTCACATATTTTACAGCTTTATTATTTGATGCATACATATTTAGGACTGCTATGTTGTCTTGGTGTATTGAAAATTTTTTCACTTTATAATGCCCTTCTCAGTCTCAAGTAATTTCCTTTAATATGAAGTCACTTTATTGATATTAATATAGCCACTTATGCATCTTTTGACTAATGTTTGTTTTGTTATATTGTTTTCTATCCTTTTACTTTTAAACTTCCAAATATTATTGTATTTGAAGTGAATTTCAATGTAGAAAACATTTAGTGGGGTCATGTTTTTATTCTACCTTGCCAACCTCTGCTTTTTAACTGGTATATTTAGACCGTTTACATCTACTGTAATTATTGATATGTTAGATCTTAAGTTGGTGTATTAGTTAGCCAAAGGGGTGCTGATGCAAAGTACCAGAACTCTGTTGGCTCTTATGAAGAGCATTTATTAGGGTAGAAGCTTACAGTTACCAGGCCCTAAAGAGTCCAACTCAAGGTACCATAAGAGATACTTTCTTACCCAAAATCTGTTGCCACGTGTTGACTCAAGATGGTGGGTGATGTCTGTGACAGTTCAGCCTTCCTCCTTCTTCTTAAGGCTCCATGGTCCAAGCTTCTTCCAATCTCAGCTGTAGGCTGGCATAAGGCTTGTCACTGTCCCTGGGGCTTGTCTCTTTCTGGGCTCAGCTGCTCTGCTCTCTCCACAAGGCCAGCTGAAAAATCTCAGGCAAATGGCTTGGCTCTCACCCCAGGCCTCCAGCATCAAAACCACTGTCTGTGTTCTCTTTCTCCCTGTGTTTACTTCTGTGTGAGAGTCTGTTTTATCCCCATCAAGGGGGTGGGGACTCAACCTTGCACACCCTAATGATGTCAAATAAAAGCCCTAATCTTGATTTAATAAAGTAAAAGTGAAACCTCTTAATCTAATACAATCTAATATGCCCAAAGAAACAGATCAGGGTATTTTTGGAATTCATGAACAATACCATACTGCTACAGTTGGCAGTTTTATGTCTTGTTTTCTGTTTATTCTCTCTGTTTTTTCATTGCTGTGGTTTTTTTTCTGCCTTTCTGTGGGTAACTTAAATATTTTTATAATTCCATTTTTTTAGCATAATGTTTTTGTATAGCTTTTTTAGTAGTTTCTCTAAGTATTACATTGCATATACATAATTTATCACAGTCTACCAGTGTTATCATTTAACCAGATCAAGTGAAGGGTGGAAATCTTACCTCCTTTTATGTGCCCATTTATAATATAATTGTCCTAAATATTTCTTCTACATTCATTTAGAAGCATGTCAGAGAGTGCTATAATTTTTTGTTTCAAATACAAAACAAATTTTAAAAACTCTAGAGAATAAAAGAAGTCTAGTGTATTTACCTGTATTTTTGCTGCTATCATTTTTATTTCTATGTGATGTTTCAAGGTTACTTCTTTTATCATTTCCTCTCTGTTTGGAGAACTTCCTTTTGCCATTTTCAGGGAATACTTTATGGTGACAACTTCTTAGTTTTCCATCATCTGAGAAGGTCTCGATTTACCCCTCATTACTGAAGGATATTTTCTCTGGATATAGATTCTTAGTCAGCAGTGCTTTTCTTTCAGCATTTGAAAAATTTTGTGCCACTTCCTTATGGTCTCCATAATTTTTCATGAGAAATCCAACGTTGTATTGTTTTTCCTCCATATGTAAAATGCTGCTTTCAAGATTTTTTTTCTATATCTATAGTTTGTAGAAGTTTGAACATGATGCATCATAGTGAGATTTTTGGGGGGGTTATCTTTTATGGAATTTTCTCAGCTTCTTGAATCTCTAGGTTCATGTCTTTTTTCAAAATGGGTCATTTTAAGCAATTATTTCTTCAAGTACATTTTCACCTCCACCTGTTTTTTTGTTTGTTTGTTTGTTTGTTTTGTTTCATTTTTGTCTGTCCTGGGATTCAGATGGCACAAATGTGAGCACTTTTGTTAAAATAAGACAGGTTCCTGAAACTGTTTTCCCTAGCAGTTTACTTTCTCTGTGTTGTTTAAAATGGGTAATTTCTATTGTTCTGTCTTCCCATTCACTGTTTCTTTCCTCTGACTCTTTCATTCAGCTATAGAGTGCTCCACCAAGTTTTTTATTTCACTTATTGTATTTTTCAATTCTTAAATTTTCATACAGTTCTTCTTTGTATCTTCTCTGTTTTTGATGAGGTTTTGTATTCTAAATTTGTTTTAAACATGTTTGTTTTTGCTTATTGAAGCATTTTAATGGCTGCTTTGAAGTATTTATCAGATAATTCTAACATCTTGGTCACTTCACTGTTGTTATCTACCGGTTGTCTTTAATAATTCAGTTTGAGATTTTGCTTGTTCTTGTTATGAGGAGTGATTTTCAGTTGAAACATAATATTGAGTATTATGTTTTGAGAATTTGAATCTTATTTAAACCTACTTTTTAGCCAGTTTCTTTTGATATCTCTCAAGTTCAGGGACATGGGGATTCTGGCTCCCCACTAAGTCTCCACTGATATCTCATTGGCTTGAAAAAATAAGACTGCTTCTTTACTGCTCCCCACATGGCATCGAAGACACCATGGGGCATAAGGGTGGCCCTCATTAGTTATGCTCACAGAGTATTTTATTAATATTCTTTATCTCTTTAGTGATATTTTCCTTAAACTCCTTGAGTTGATTTAGGAGATTTGTGTGATTATCATTGATTTGTCGTCTTAAATCCTGTAGCATGTCAGGATTTTTTGTTTGTTCCTTTGGCTGGACTTTCTCTTCCTGTTTCTTAGTATGGCTTGTAATTTTTTGTTGATGTCTAGGCATCTGAATATATTGGTGAATTTACTCTGATGGTCAATTTCTCTTTCTTGCTTAGTGATTTTGTTTCATGACTTTTCTTTGTTTTTTTGATTCAACTTATTCTAAGTCTTTGAAATTGCCCAACTTAAGTTATCAAAATAGGACCAGGGACTCACTAATGGGGTGCAGATCCCATGCAAGGGATCTGGGATGAAAGACTCCAAAAAACGTTTTGTTTTGTTTTTTCGTGGAGTTTACCAGCCAGCCAGCAGATGGCACTCAGTGAATCTTTCCACTGAGTTTCCACTTGCCAGTGAATCCTTCCATGGAGGTTCTACCTGCCAATGATTCTGGTCCAGCCAGAGCCAAGATTCAAAGCAGGCTTTGCTAGCCAAACTAACTGAAGAGAAACCACTCTCCACCCTCCACCGTACCCTCCCTCTTCCCAAGGATGAAGACATCTGTTCCCCTCTCCATTGGCTGCAGTGAGACACAGGCTTTATCCAGGCTGTTCACCTTGAAGGTGGGGGATGGGTGCCATTCCTAGCCATGGGTGCTAGTAACTCTCAGTTTTCATTTTAACTTTTCTGTCCCTTGCCCTCCTGGAGGATGCACAGCACTCTTCTGGTCTGCAAATCCCCAAAGCAGCTCCTTCTGACAGCTATTTGCCCTTCCTCTGCTGTTTTTGTGAGAAAGTTGAACCTTGCCTACCTACTCCAATGCAGTCTTCCTGGAAGTCCTGTCATTATTGCTGGGAGGTGATAAAAATCCCAGCTCCCTACTCAGCCTTCTCTTACACTACTTCAACAGTTGGGTTGAAGGCCACAGGTTTCTTTTTTTCATGGTGTTTGTCTAAAAGGCAGCCTTTTTCCTGTCCTTTGGTTAGAGAGAGCAGAAGTTTTTGTCTGCATCCAATGTCACTTTCTGAATCCTGACTTATTCAGCTCCATGTCTGGGATATATGAGCCACAACAAAAACCAGGGAGCTCACTGTCATATTGTTCCTTAAGTTTTGAGATTCCCTAGCTTACTCTCATCACCTTTTGGAGTCCTTTCATGTTTGTTTTATATATATTGTCTAGGGATTTTAGTTATATTTAGGGGAAACAATAGGGAGAAGTACATCTACTTCATCTTCCCTGAACAAAGAAGTTTAGCCCTACACTTGCTTTTGTGATCTTTTTTTAAAGGCATAATCCCCCAATATTTGAATGCTAAAATTTGTCCTTCTCATAGTGTTCCATAGTTATGCCTTGGAGTCCCTGAAAGATATGACATTTGTGTCCTCAAAAAGTCTGTCAGATGCAGCCACCATGTGAAATCCCTGATTGTTCACACAAACACTCCAAATACTCAGGCTCATCCTTCTGCCTTGCCCCTAGAAGCCACTCAGAGAATATTCACTCCCACAACCAGTCATGAAAGGACCAATGTCCATGTCTCAGGTGTGATCTCTGAGTGTTCCAAAATTTGCAATCATTGTCTTTTGAGTATTGTTGAGCTCCCTACAAAGGTGCAAAGAACAGCTTCTCCCCTAACATACCCTGCTTTACCATTTGGACTACAACATAATTCTACTTGCTCCTAAATACCAGCGTTAGTACCTGTTCTCCACAGTGGCTAGAAATTAGTCAAGGTAGAAAGTGAGAGCCATTTCTCAATTTTCTTTTCAAACATGTTGTCCTCTTAGCCTTCTCAACCAAAATTCCTAAGCCCTCTCCTAGATATAAGACAAATGCTCCATATATACCAATGTGTGAAAATAAAGTGAATGAATTCATTTCTTAAGTTATCACCAATTATTCCTGCCATGACAACCAAACATATCTTGAGAGCACATTTGTTGTATTAGGGGAGTCAAGATTTATGGTTTAAAAGACCTCATAATCTAGTTTGGAAGAAAAAAGTCACACTTTCAAAGAAAACTCTAAATGAAATTGTGGAAACTAATATTAATGTGCCAAGTCTTGGGGGTCTGAAAAAAATCCATCATTAATTTTTTCCTTATTAATTTTCAGTGTAAACACTAAAATATGAGGAAACTGACCCCAGAAAGTTCAAGTGCCTTGTCTAATATCATTGGAGTACTGGCCCAGGTTAAGGCATTTTTCAGGGAATCAGTAAATATTTTAGCACATACAAAGAAAAATTATCTAAAAATAAAACTGGAGAGTAGTAACAGGAAGAAAAGTTAGCAAATGGCTGCAGCAACAAATTAAATTTAGAAAGTAAGCAGCCTCAGGAAACCACCACAGATAAGATTTGAGATGCTTATTTTGTAATGGCATATGTATAGAAAAGAAAAGATTTATCCTAATAATCTAACAAAATAAAATTGTTTACTCTTGCTTTAATGCCTAAAGCTCTTACTATCTTGTAGTTCCTGATTCAATAATTAGTAAGTGATAAACAAGCTAGATTTAAAGTTGCCTAATAAAAGTTTGCTCCTAGCAGGCACTAAAAGCATCAAAAAATCTGTAACTCATAGACGTGCTTTCAAATAGTAGTTATAAACAAAAGTATGTGATGATGTGAAAAATACATGAAGAACATTCTAAGGTCAGGGATTATTATCAATTTTGTTTACTACTATATTGTCTTTTACATGAACCATGACTATCACATAGTAGGAACTCACTAGATATTTGTTAAATGAATTCCCAGGGAAATTATTTCCCTTATTATCAAGCCTTCATCCCACCCACTCCCCAATCTCAACTCTCAGGTCATCTATTTCTCTTATTACAAACACTCTTAGAAACTCACATGATGCTATTTGACATTTTCTCAGAGCTACCCTCCCGAGCCAAAAACTAACTTCTGATCTCCTTTATATTCTTTTTGTCTAAAAAACCCACAGGATAGAAAACTAATTAGCAACTCTGACAAAGATGATATCACCACTTACGGGAAGAAGCTGTCCTCAATAGTGGTAGCATTAAAAAGTGGGACTAGACCTACGTACCAATCCCAGTTCTGTCGCCTGTTCTTTGAATAACTCAGAACCTTAGTGGTGTTTGTTTGTTTGTTTTTTAACTGTGGAATAAGAATAACATCCCTTAAGATACTTGTGATGATTGAAAGAAAAGATAGAAAAGGAGCAATAGATTGTGTATACCATGAGACACATATGCACATAATATTTGCAGAATATTTAAGTCAGATTCTATAAATTCACCCCTTCTCTATGATGCTCACGAACAGATTTAATCACTTATCCTAGGGTAATTCTGTTAAATTCTTTAGGAATGAGACTCAGTGTTATCTCCATGGACAATTTCTAACTATGTAATTCTTACTACCTCCATGTGTGATAAATCTCACAGCCACTGATAGTAAATGGAATAAGCAGCACCTTCTTATTTACTCAAAACTCAGAGATAACAGATTCCAAATAGTATAAGCTGTATTTGTTTGTTGGACAATAAATAATCACCTATAGTGTAGCTATTCACACAATATGAAAACATGACTCCATATCCACTATGGATAAAATATAATCACTCCGAAAAAAACAAGGTCCCAGTGCTAGCTCATTCTGAGTTTTAGGTAAGAAATTGCCAAAAAACAATGTGGTCAGTGAGGTCGGCACTGAATCTGGAGATTCAGATGAAACCAAAGAAAATTAATCACTTAGAAATGACTTGATTTCTAAGGGCCACCTTGCCCTAATATCCTTGGTTCCGTACACATGTCTGAATGGCACGTGATATGGATATCACTGGAACAATGGTTAATGTTTATGTGTTTGCTATGTGCTATGTTGCTTTCATTTAATCTTCTTTAATAACCCTAGGAGATAGATACTACCAATATTCCTGTTTGATTAGGGAGAAAACTAAAGCATGGAGAGGTTTCATTATTTTCCAAGGTTCGCAGCTAGACAGTGTAGAGATGAGATATGAACCTAGGTTGTCAGCCTGAAAAGTCCACACTCTTAGGCACCATCAGGACATTATCTGGAGAATTATTGAGACAGGCTTAGAGGCCAGTTATATTCAAAGGATTATCCGGCCCAGCTTCTGGAATATGAGCTGGCATGATCTTATTTTTGATGATCTTTAAAATAAAGGGAAAGGGGAATTAGAAGACAAGAATCAAAAGATTTTTTTCACGTGATTTAATAAAGTGTTCTTTCCTAACTTTCCTCAGTCTGCTTTCTGAGCTTAAGAATAAAGTAGGAAGAAATGGGAGAAAGTGGTGAGTGAAAGGAATGTGGTTTTCCAAATCATAAAGTGCAAGAAACTGAAGCTACCTAAAAAAGATGTGACAGGTTGCAGCTCTCATTCCCCACAACCTCAACTCTCAGCTCACCTACAATAATGAGCAGTCAAAAAATCTCTCTAGTGTCTCTTCCATTTTTGTACATTTTGCTTTTCAGGCCCATTCAAAATAGCACTTGTTAACACCAAACAGGAATTCAAATCTACTATACATATATTAGCATATCAATTTTCAAGAATCCTAACTCTAGGGCAATGATATAAAGTTAAAATAAATCAGGCCAGCTTTAGTCCTCCTACTTGTTCCTCTCCCACATTGTCTATTTATCCTTTCCTTTCTCCAACTCTATTGCCAGCTGCCAACTTCAAGCTGTGGGAGTTTCGAACCTCAGGCATGGAGTGATATTTATCTGAAGGTTGATTGCTACAACAGTAGAGCTCTGCAGCCAATGGCCCCCTCCAGGTTCAAGGAAGCCTGTGGATAGGCCCCTTCCAGGATATCTCATTCACCACAGTCTTGTTTGTGTTCTTTTTCTGCAGTGCACTCTCTGGATGCTTGCTGGGCAGATTTCTAATTTCATGCAGAAGAACTTCCCAGACCTATTCTTTTTATCCAGAAGTGAGAGGCCTGCATTTTTCAGGGTTTAAAATGTTTTATTTGTTTCTTCATTGAAAGTCCCAGTTCTATTCTAGATGTTACGTGTGTCCAAATGGGGGACTCCATCATTTCCATCTGTGTCAACTTTGTTAATTGATCCCTTCCACAGTAAATATGGGGATGAGGGAGTGGCTGGGAAACCCAAACCATTTACTCATAGTTTTAAAAATTAGCCAAAAGGCAGTGTGATGAGGCTGACACAAATCAGAGGCTGCTTATGATCAATAATGTGGACAAGTTAATGAGGGAGGTATGATTGTGACTCCTTTCTGGGCAGGGGGAAAGGCAGCGGCAGAAACAGTAGAAAAGCTTGCCTTGCCTTAGAGCCTCAGCCTTAAATATTTAATGTTTAGCTTTAACTACTAAACAAAAAATTACTCGTTCCACCTCAAAAAAGAAGAAAAAAAAAAAGTGAGAGAGGCGGGGAGAAGGAATGGAATGGCACTGTATCGAGAGGCTTTAATTAAATGTTTAAAACAACTTTAACATCCATTGTTGATCTCTTTAATACCTAAACTTTTATAGTCATTTTATTTCTGTAAGGAAGCCAGTCATTCAAGAATATATTTATTCATCACGAAGGTATTAAGCAACTCCTAGGGTAAAGTCATAGGGCTAGATGTTGTGGGAGTCACATAACTGTGTAAGACAGGGTCGCTATTCTTCAAGAAGTGTTTATTCTAATAGGGAAGGCTTATTGTTTCCTTCTTTGCATGAACCTCCATACTACTATATTGTCTTTTACATGAACCATGCCTATCACATAGTAGAAGGCAAATTCAAGGTCTCCTAGTTCAGCACTTCTCAAACATTAACATACAAACAAATCAGCTGAGGATCTGGTCAGAAAGCAGATACTAGTGGGGGTGGGGCCTGAGAGTCTGTGGTTCTAAATGCCCAGGTGATGCCGATGCTACTGGCTCCCGGGCCACACTTTGTATAGGGAGGAGGTGGACTATAATCCCTGCCCCAAGGATAACAAGGCTCCTCAAAGCAGCTGGAGTCACTGCGTATTCATCCTTTATATACCCAGAAGCCACTACCCCAAAATAGCAGCTCACAATAGCTTTATGATCTCATGTCCCCAGAGCAGCATCATGCTCACGTCTGTGGCTCACTAGCTATTTTGTCTGCCATCTATTTACCCCTCTGAGCCTGTTTACCCACCTCTGAGATGGGGGTGACGAGCTTCGCTCAGACAGCTGTGGAGAAGGTAGAGTTAGTGTCTAGTATATAAAAAGTTAGCACCCTGTGAGAAGAAGCTGTTTTTACCATTATTATGAGTTGAGGAAAATGGGCATGTCTTTTTAAATTTTAATAACTAAACTTTATTTTTTCGAGTTATAAAATGCCACTACATTAAGAAAAAAGTAAACCGCAGTAGGAATTTGCGATCTGAGTCATTTTTAAAGCACTGGTGAAGGACACGTTCCAGCATCATTAGCACCTGGTCAGAGGCTCCCATTAGTAATTAAGGGCTGCTGGCAATCAGCAGTGAATGTGTGCATTACGTAAGACATACTGATTTCTGGAGGAAGTCCACCCCTATCTCTCCCCTGCTAATAAGAAATTCGGAGGCACGAAACAACCTCAGATGGTGCATGTTTGTGGTAATAAATGGAGGTTTTTTAATTGTGTGAGTTAAGTTTTACTTTGTGTTTTTAATAAGGGACTCACTGTCCATGACATTTTAATTGTAAACCAGATTCCCCATGAGGTGTCTTAAACTATTTTATGTTAAACATAAAGCATTGTAAACTTGTATGGGTGATATTATTCATCTCTGAAGCAAAGGGGATATGAAAATATTTCATAATGAGCCATTAATACATAATGTAATCCCAAGAGTTTAATAATAGTAAGCCATATTCCATTTCACCAAATGAGTCTCTCTTCCACCTTCATGAAGCCACATTCAAATGAAGAGATTCAAACTCAGTTTTTTACAGATACCACCAGAGATGTTTTCCTAAAATTCTGAGTGAAAATAACCAGATGTCAAGTGGGATGAAATTATTTAACATTCTTTTGACAAAATATTCTGAATGAACAGGCAAGGCATTTATAGAAATCTCTTTTCCTTGATTACCTGAAAAGTAACATTACTTTTGAGAACACTTATTTAATAAGATCCAACTCCATACCCCAAGAACCATTCTAACTTTAACATTTTCATCTCTCATTTGGTGGAGTGTTTTTGCAAATGAGGAATTGGGGAAAGGAAGCCATTTAGAACGTTTTTAGAGCTTTTACCAGAGATTATGAAAATAAGGCACCTCAAGGTACATTAAGGATCTCTAATGCTAGATTTCAAGGAAAGAAAAAAAAAAGTTGATTTCAGTATTTTTTAAAGCTGGTTGAGGATCGTGTATTTATAGAATCACCTGGAGTGCTTCCTAAAATCCTGGTCACACCCCAATCCTATCGAATCAGGCTCCGAGACCAGTTTCCCAGGTCATTCTCAAGCTCGCAAAGCATGAGAACAATTGGAGTTAACTAGCTCCAAGGCTTCAAGATTCTTTGCTTTGAAATACAGACCCAACCTGCCCTACAAATCTTGAAAAATCCCACCTCCACTCCACTCCCACCATTTGATTTCCCTATGACATTGTATCTTAGTCTCCATTTAAAACTGCAGTCAATTTGGAAACAATTGTGTATATAAAACATGCAATCTACTCTTCATCTCTATCCAATTGAAATAGGATGTGTGAAGAACATTAGGGAGAGTATGTGGAAGGAGTATAGGCAACTAGGAAGAGATAAAGAAATTACTAAACTTAATACACCCAAAACCTCTTTCAATTTATAATCAAAGGAATCATACCTTGCAAAATATTAAGCCAGTAGCTAAAGAAAGATATGTTAAAGTGAGTCTAATATGATCCTATTTTGGTAACAAATATTAAAAAATGCTATTTGGGAGATGTATTATGTGTGCAATGTATGTATATGTACGCTGATGATTTTTACATAGTATACAAGCATGGGGGAGGGGTAATTTAGGTGGATTAGGGAGGAAAGAAGAAGGAAGGACAAGGCAAGAGAATAGAAAGACAGTAGGTTTGATATGGCACTGATGCAGTTATGTAAGATTATAAATATATGTATATAAATATATTTTAATAAATTAGGATAAATTCAAATGTTGGAAAACAAATAAACAAGAGGTTATGCAAATAATTTAACAGTTGTACATATTCAAATTATATTACATAAAACTGGCCATCTGCACCATTCTGCTAAATACTGTGGCTCCATTCTAAATTAGATATTTACTAATTTAAAAACTAGAAACTTCAGGAGCTCTCTACAGAGAGGGATCTTTGGCTTTGTTCAGACAACGTGTGGGTAAAAGCTCTGGTTTGGATTGGGCTGACCCTGCCAAGAATCAGTCATGTGATTGTGAGCAACCCCTGTTATCACTCTGTTCTTCATGCAATCATCTGTAAAAAGAAGAGATGGAGCTAGATTTTTAAGAGGTTTTCATGATCACTCCAGCTGGCTGCAATTTCTGCCTCTGTAAGAGTCCAAGTTTATTTTTTTTTCCTTTTCTTCAGTTTCAAGCACAAAATATACTTTGTAAATTTCAAAATAACTTCCTTCAGTCATCTGTGGAAGGTGGAACACTACTGACATCATGAGCCATCCAGAAAACAGTGAAAAGATAAAATTGTTTCCTGCCAGGTGGAGGATTGGGGAGTGGGGGTCTCCTGGAGGTGAATTTTTTCTAAGAGTTAGATTAAAAATGAAAAAAATAAGTCTCTGCAATGTGGGAAGGGATCTTTTCAACCACACAGGTGTGAGAGTTGACTTGAGCCTGCAGGAAAAGGGATTGTCCCAGGGAAAGTAGCAGTTTTACATTCATACCCTATCCAAGATGTGGGTAATAACCCCATCTGTTAGGGAGATGATGAAATGTGAGGCAAAGAAAATGAGTTCATGAACTTGAGATGTTAAAAAAAGAGAGAAAGAGAGCCCATTCAATATCTCAGAGCTGCTTAAAGCTTTCTTTTAGCCAAGCTTAATTTCCTTTGTCAAGTACAATTTGCAGATCTCATAGGATATCAACTGTGAGAGCACACAGGGCTCTTAGCACATATTGTACTGTACTGTCCATCCCCACTCAGCAGGGTGAGCATGTGAAGTAATTTACCTAAAGTCTCAGATTCCTTCTGAAATATTGGAATTTTAAGGTCTAAGCAAGTCTGCAGAAGACATCATCAGTCAGTCTTCTGCTTAATGAAAAGAAATGCTCTTTCTGGACTAGAGCTAATCACTCAAAACTTGGGCTTATAGATTTCAGTGCTGCTGAGGATGTACTGCATGACCTTGGAGACAGTCACTTCATCTTGCTGTGTTTTTATTTCCCAGTCCCCAAAACAGAACTCAGATTCAAAGCAGAGGCCCAGAGGGGTGAAAAGACATAGCCAAAGTCCCATAGCTGGTTGCCAACTATATCTGGAAGGATTCCTTCAGTTTCAAGTGGCTCCAAACCCAACCCAAAGTACTTAAGCAAAAAGAGGAGTTATTGGTTCAAGTTCAAGAATAGGACGATCTTCAGGTTTTACTTGATGTGTAGTCTCAAAAATTTCACCAAAGACCTGATTCTTCTCTCACATCCTCTAGATTCTGCTCATAATTCAATAACTTCAATTCACCAACTATAATACAGTTCTAACTACTTGGAGTTTAGCTGGATTCTGCAGATTAAGGACACATTCCTCCACTCTTCTGGAGGATTCACTAATGCCCCCTGCCCTCACTTCAGACACCAGCCACAAGTTCAGGAGTTCTCAGAGCCATCTGCACTTCTGACCAACTGGCTACAAATTCAAGGGTCCCTACCACCCCCTCAGGTTCAATAATTCACTAGAACAACTCACAGAACTCAGGAAAGCACTAAATTTACAATTATAGTTTTATGATAGCAAAAAAGGATACAAATCAGGAGAAGCCAAAAAAAAGAGAGGCATAGGGCAAGGTCTTGGAGGGTCTCATATTCCATGTCCTCTCCAACACATCAATTTATATTATCACTCATGGAAGCCCCTCCCCGAGCTCCAGGTGTTACCGGATTTTGTCTATGCTGCAGAAATGAATTTCAAAAGCACATTGGGTTAGTTAGGCCAGTAATTTATTAACATAGGGAAGGATGAGAAATGGGAGAAAATAACAGATCATGGGTCCCAGAGAGAGGAAGGGGCTGAAGAGTGATAAAGAGGGCTGGTTTATAGACTACTATTTCCCATTATAGATTATAAATGCCCGGGTTTTACTTGCATGTTGATCCATGCGGGGGGTGGGGGGGAAGTTGTGGGGGGAGGACATGGTAAGAGGAGGGCGCAGAAGCCAAGAGGAAAGAGAGAGACTTGACCTTTGCACTTGCTTTTTCACCCCTTTGCTAATGGCATGGGAGGAGTCCCAGCTGTTTGCTGTTTTGATTGATTACCTCACCCATCAATCCCTCAGGTGGGCCCAATGATAATATCCCTGGAGAATATCTGGGGCTTCTCCTGGCTTCCAGAGGGGATCTCATTCTGGGTGGCAGAAATTTCGCGAGGGTCTTTCAGCAGCCATCTTGGGGGTATCAACGTCCACGTGGACTTCTTGCCAGGTTCCAGATCCATTACTGATTCCTTATTTTACTAGCCGGCTTAAAAGGTGTCCAGTTTTTATAAGTTTCATTAAATAAGCATGATTAAGTAAATCAATACCCATACAGTTGCACTCAAGCTCTATTCCATCTTCCTCCTCCCTGCAGTTCTGGCTAATAAAAAAACTCAAAACGGCAACCTCCTAACCATACAGTTAGTCTTTCTGGTGTGGCCATACCCCAGCTCTAAGACTACTGGTGAAGCTGGCCCCATCCTGAGTCATTTCATTAACATAAACTATAGTTGTATTCTGGGGCCTGCCATGAATAACGAAGGACACTCTTATCCTGGGAAATCCTAAGGATATAGTACTTAGCTCCCAGGAATCTGGGACAATGACCAATTAAACTCATTATCATACTACAGCTCCATTCTCAGGCAGGTTCACTCCTGGGAGTCCAAGAAGCCTGCCAGCAGCCCCAGGCCTTATTCTCTCATGTTGAAGTACAATGGGAAGGAACCTTAATTACCTCTGCAACATAATTACCAGGGGAAATAATTGTATCTCGAAGCCACTCTGAAGGTAAAATGTCTTCCTTGAACCTATTGTTGTATCCAAGACTATGTGCCCAACTCTAATGAAGGAGGCATAGAAGCTTAGTAGAGGCTGTTACCAGCCTGAAAGAAACTGGATGACAGGAAGTCAGGCTGTCTGTCAGGCTGGCAGAGCTGAAAGAAGTCTTCAGGTCTCTGGAAGAGTCACTGCATTCCATTTTGCATTTGGCCATGCTATCAACAACTGATGGAGAGGTCAATGGCATGGTGATTCATAGGATTTAAATGAAAGTTATTACTTGGTGATAATCCAAGAAACAAAAACCATTCAAGCAGTGTTAAAGTTGTATTGTAAAATTCAAACACATTGTCAAGTCACACATTTGAAGCCAGGAACTTTATTCACATCTTATGAACCCAGAACTCATATGGCCAACCAGCCGCAAAGGAGACTCTGAAATTTTGTTTTTACACTGCAAACCAAAAATTTGGATCAAATTAGTAAGGAAGAAGCAGAAGATAGATATTAGATAGAAAACCAGCAGCATCTACTCTTTCTTCCTTTTTTATTTCTTTCTAGGTCTCTCTTAAGCATCCAAAATCCCCTCAGTGTGGTACTGATTCCTAAGTGTCCAACAATATCTATTATCTTGCGTTTTAATTTGATAAATGGCCACCCCACTAGAAACTACATTTCCTTGCTTTCCTTGCAACTTGTGGTAATATTACTAAGTTCTGACCAGTGAAATGTGAGATGTGATATGTGCCATTCCAGAGTATTTTGTTAGAGTTGCTTGGCTTGTATCCATACACTTAGTCTCTGTGTGTCCCTTTTGTGTTGCTCTCACTTTCCCTACCTCCCTTCTTCCATCTTCATATTTTACTCCAGATTTATAGCAGTATGGAAGGGGTTGCTGGAGTTTTAGGAGCTCGTGCTCATCATTGGCCTACAGCTTTTGATTGGCTCCCCTAAAACCCCAGTCAAGATTAGTAGGGTTCTTTCTAAGTCACAGCAACCAACCAACATTACCTTTCAATTCCAAATAGAAATCTAACCCTTACCTTGCAGAGTAAAAATACCAGGGTTTACCAAGGAGGAAGGGCTATAGGAACAGCCAGTATCACCTCAAGCCCATCACAGAACTTTAATTGGGAAATAAAAGCGACATTCCACATCTGCTGCCAGTCTCATGCTGCACTCATGACAGACATGGTACATATGGTATAAGGGTAAAAATTAATTGAAAAAGAAAATATATATGGATATTAATTTTTCCTGGTACAAAAAGGGAAAGAGACTCTTCCCTCCTTCCTTCCCTCTTCCTATAACAATCTTTAGAAAAAGCTTTCTCTGGCCCTTTGAGATGCATGTAAATCTTTAAAAAACCCAAATAAGCTTTTGCCAGCTTTACAACCCAGGAATGTATTTCTCAAGGACCTAGGAGCAAACTCTGAAATGTAAACATCAAGGAAGTTTGCACCCTTATCTCCCCATTTTCAAGGGAGTTTAACTTAAGCTTCTGGCTCCAAGTAGTAACTATCTACCTCTCATAGAGAAATGAGAAGTTTTATTATTCCTTTGGTTAGAGGCAATTAGCAAGCAAAAAAACCACCCCAACTACCAGGTAAATTTAAGATGAACTGTCTGACAAATGATACTGTCAGCTTTCTTAGTTAAGGACTAGTTATCCTTTATCTTGAGAATATGTATATAATGTGTCATATCTGCTTGGCTATATAAAAGGGTGTGATTTCTTTCTTTCTTTGCAATCTCTTTAGCAGATTGCCTGTGATACATCATATTCTGCTTTGATGCTTATTCAATAATTATTCAATAATAATTCTCTTCTACCTTTGTGGAGAGGTGTTCTGGGTTGGGAGAAGATTTTGTTTTTAATTTTATTTCCCCAACAATGGAACACATATATGGCCAGTCAATCATAGCACTCCTTCCTCTGAGCCTTTGTCATCTCAAAATAAATAAGAGCTTATAAGTAGCACAGTGTCATAAGAACTAAGACCCAGGTCTACTACAGAAAAATAGGAAAGGCTCATGAGAACCTGAAACTAAGGGTTATTTAAAATCCCTGGCTCAATCTTAGGATTCCAGTGGCAATCTCCCATCTTCTAAAAGAGACAGGAAGAATTAATGATAATGGGAGAGTGCCATCCAGAGAGAGATGTGTTCTTCTGCTTTTATTGTGGTGGAGACTAATGAAACCAGATGGCAGCAACAGCACAGTTCTCTTTAAAGGAGGGACAGCAAGGGTGGAATGGAATGAACCAAGTTGGGTGGGAAACACAGTTTGCTGATTCTGATTATTTCTGTGTGGTAAACCAATCCCCAGAATCACTCACTATTGTATTTTCCCTGCCTGATTTTCTTTTCGTTGCATGAAGCATGGCCTGAATCATAGGAACACGCCATCCTAATAAACCTGACCAGTTTCCAGGCCCTGGTGTTTTTGGGATGGTCTATCTCAATTACATTCCAAAGTCCATGTTTAACACAGTTTCTGATTTTTTTTTTTTTCCAACTAAATACAACTTATGATCTTTCTCTTCAAGACAAATAATCTATGGGATATTCCTCTAGTTTGTTAACCCTAAAGTTATGTTTTTTAAAAATCACAACCTCAAATTTAGTTTCATTTTTTAACACTAATTTTCTAGGTAACATAATGTACAGGTGCACCTGAACTGGGATTTGGAAAGGTGGACCATCTCACACCAGAGAAAGCTGGATTGGGGGAGTGATGCCTGTGGAAGCACAGATAGAAATACCTGCTCCCAACCCCAACACAAAGACCTGGGGCTGATACCTAGAGAGAAACAGGCTTCAGCACTGTGGGAGGGGCTCTTTGCACAAGGAAATTTTGAGACATGGATCCAACAAAGCTGTGTGGAAAAGAGACCACCCTCCCTATTTTTGTGTGGAATATAACCATCAGGTATCCTGAAAGTTTTGATGTGCCAGCACCCCAGACAGGAAGAACCTGGAAGGCAATTAAGGTTTAGAGACTTTCCAAAGAAACCACAATAAATAAGTAACTGTGGTCATTTTGGGTGCCCAGGCAACAACCATTCCTCCCATTCATCCTGGCCATTAGCACCACAGTTTTGTCTACTGTCAATGTACCCTCCACCCCCACCCAAGAATCACAGTTGTTTTAAGTCAATCCTAGTAATTTCACAGCCCTTTGAAAGTGACAGCTCTAGGCTTGGGCATGAGACCTTGTTCTGCCCTCAAGAAAGTTCAGATAGCAGCGTCTCATATGTTTTTTCCTTTACAAATAAGAAAGAAATACACAAGGAGAAGCACCCTATCTCTTCCTTCTTGCTTTTGCACATTTTTCACTGAAAAGGGGAGAAAACAGAAGTGGAAAAGCAAAGAAGGGGCAGAGGATAATTTATGGAAGGAGAAGGCATAATAGCAGCCTGTATGGATTCCAAGAGTCCTAACTTGATCACAGTGGTCAGATGACTTGCCCTCTTTGTTGTAGAACTGTGATTGGTAAACCATACCCTATAACCTCTGCCCCTTCCTTGAACATGATGAATATATAGAGAAGATCAGAGTGAGGTCCTTTGTTCTTCCACAACTAAGGCATGCTATAAATGGAAAGTGTTATCATCTTGTTATCCCTCATTTCAGGTGAGGTCCTCATTAACAACTGGAAACTCTATTCTGTCATAGCTGTAAAGCAATAAATGGTATTGAAATGAGCCATAATTTACTTCTAATTGCATTATCCCATCACATCAGAACCAGTGACTGCTGCAAATTAACAGACAGCAAATTTAAAGCAGATATAGGGATATCATTTTCTATGCAGCCCTTAATTAGCTTCTAGAAACTGCTACCATGGGGCATTAGCTCAGAGTCGTGGATGCATCTCCAAAAGAGCAACTGTGGTCACAGTGCATAGTACAAGAGGAAAGTATGACCCCTGCTAGACTTCACAACCTATTCTAATTGCTCACAGACTGTGATCAGAAAGGACACCCCAAGGTGGCATATGTGCAATTGTCTTCTAAATTAATAAAGTGCCCTATGGCCTTTCTTTATGGTTAGAGGTATGCTACAGCAATCCCCTTCATTGCCTCTGTGGTCTTATCAATGATCTGACTGAGACAGTAGCATAGAGTTTAGAATGTATAGAGTTTAGAATGATATTGAGACCAACCATATACTCTAGCTGCCAATAAAAGATGGGTAATTGTGGTAGAGGATTCTATAGCCTTCTGTTCAATAACTGCTTAGGGGGTCATTGAGTTCAATATTAGAGGTTAACCTGGGCCAGAGTGGAGAAAGTCTAGCACTCACATGGGAAGGTACAGCTTGCAGGATGTCAAGTCATCCCTGCCAATGATGAAAGAAGCATGGAGTTTACTTTTCCTCCATAAGCTGAAGCTGAAAAGGGCCTTAGGAACTGGCTTTAGCAAACCTGTCATTGGATTCTCTTTTACAATACAAGATGCTCAGCATCAAAACCTCCTCACTTCCTTGGACTCTGAACATTATTGTTTGAAAGATATAATTATACTCATTAAATATACAAGATCTAAAACCAGCTGAAAAAGTCTCTTCTTCAAGATTAAAAGAAAAATCACTAATTATATCATAGAAGAGAAAACATGGTAATTAAAATGACCATTATGTAGCAGGCTTCCTATAATTATTGTTATTCATTTTGGCAACTGGGAGTTTGGGGATTTGAATTTTATTTTCCAAGCCATAAGTGTGAGAAAAAGCAATTTATATAGTTGACTATTGATCTTTGGGAATTAATTTTCTCCCATTTCTTCAAACTTCATTGGAAGACTATATCTTTCATCTTTATCCTTGTCATTAATTCTTAACGATCTCCCTCAGTTTCTGTTTATCTGTGAATATTTTAAACTCTACCTCATTTTTGAAAGACTGTTTTGCCAGAAAAATAAGTCTTGGCCGGCAGCTTTTCTCTTTCAATGTCTTAACTATATCATACAACTGTCTTCTCACTTCCATGGTTTCTGACAAGAAATAGGCACTTAGGCTTACTGGGCATCCCTTGTATCTATCTGTTCTGTCTGTTCAATTTCAGATGACCTGTCTTCTAGCTTACTGATCCTTTCCTCTGCTGTTTAAATCTGTTGTTGCATGCCTCTAGTGCAGGGTTCTTAACCTTTTTTGTTCCACGAACTCTTTTGCCAGTCAGGCGAAAACCGTGGACCCCTTGCTAAGTCCACACTATACTGTGTATTACTTAATAAATATATCACACCCACACCAACACATCTCCAAAAGAATAATACATTTTTGAATTTCAATTCAAGCTCACGGATCCCTTGTTAAGAACCGCTGTTCTAGTGTATTTTTTAATTTCCTCTATTGTGTCTTCATCCCCATAAATCTGTTTTTTCTTTGCATGCTTTCAAATTCTTCTTTATACTCATCCAGTATCTTCTTAATGTCCTTTATCTCTTTAGCCATATTTTCCTCCATCTCCATAAATTGATTTAGGAGATTTGTTTGATCATTGTTGACTAGTTGTTCCAAATTCTGTATCTCCTCTGAATAAGTTCCCTTGACTGGGTCATATTTTCCTGTTTCCTAGTATGGTTTTTAATTTTTTGCTGATATCTGGACATCTGATTATTTTTATGAATTTAATCTGAAGGTTGGTTTCTCTCTCTTAACTAGGATTTTGTTTTGATTGGCTTTTTTACTTTTTTTAAAATTGAAGTTTATCATTCATACATGAACATACATAAACAATAAGTGTATAGTATAAGTTGTGATCTTATAAAACGAGCACGCATTGTTGATTGGCTTTTGTTGTTGATTGGCTTTGTGTTAAGGCTTTACTTTGCCATTTGGATCATTAATATTTTTCCAGCCAAAACAGAATCAGGGACCCACAAAGGGGATGCAGAACAGTTCCAAAGAGCCCTGTGGAGAAAGTCAGGAAAGATACCAAAAAAAAACTTTTTTCTGCTCACCAAGGTCACACTTTCCTGGCCTGCCCAGCAGGTGGCAATCTTTTGCAACCTATTCCCCACAGCCTTAAGAAGCCTGGGTGTTTTATATCTCTGCAGACTCTGACACATGGAATCAATGGCACCAATGGGCCTGTCCAGGGTGGGGTAAAACAGCTGGACCCAGCACTCTATAATTCACCAGCCAAAAACTGGATGAGTTCTGGGTCTTTTCCCACCCAAATTCTGGGGATGAGGATTTCCGGGGTCCTCCTAGTTTGTAGCAGCCCACTAGGCAGGGAACCAACCTGAAGATGCTTGCCTGGCATGGGGGGTTGGTGCCGACCACCGAGCGAGTTACTCAGTCTCTTCGTCCTGCTCTTCCCTGGATGCTACACCATACTCCTCTGGTCTCAGGAGCCCCAGAACACTTATTCCAGACAGTTGCTGCCTGTCCACTAGGTGTTTTTGGAAGAAGAGTAAGCCCTGCATCTCCCTATTCTCCCATCTTCCTGGAAGTCCTATCATTAATTTTTAAAGAATAGTTTTCCTGTCTATTCTTCTCAGGCCTCTTTGACAAATACTCTTCCCGTTCCATGGCAGTCACAGAGCTCAATCCTGAGACTCTTCTGGCTACTCACACTCTCCAAACACTTTTTTTTTCCATCTAGAGGAGGAGAAAGCTTTAATGAACTACCTGAACCCATCTAGATAATTTGTTAAATTACTTCTCCATTATTGACTGCCAAAGTGAGTTACTGTTACTGCGAAGTCTGTGTCTGAGCTGTTGGATAAATGGTGTCATACTCAGGACTAAAGGATGTAAAATAATAGTTGAAAATAAAGATTTTAAATGAAAATGATAGGGTAGGAACACTTTTTTTTCTTTACAAAATAGAAAGATAAAGATCAAGGAAGGAGGGAAAGAAGAAAGTTGCTATTCTAAGTACCTATTATACATCAACTATGATGCTGGACGTGCTACACGAAGCAATCATGCACCTCTGAGCTGTTCTGAGAGATATTTTTATCTGCATTTTGCAGGAGAGGCACAAACATGTTATATAACTTGCCTGTGTTCATTCAGTGATAGAACTGAAATCCATACCAGGTTTTTGATTCTAAAGATAATATCCATTTTTGATTCATGTTCGCATGGTAAATATTTCTCCATCTCTTTACTTTGAACCTATCTGAATCATACATATAGTTTAGTCTTGTCTTTTTGTCCACTTTAGCAATGCCTATACTTGAATTGGTACATTTAAACAATTATCATTTAAAATGATTAATGATATAGTTGGATCAATATCTACCATCTTTGTAACTGTTTTCTATTTGTTACATTTGCTCTTTGATTCTTTTTTCCTCTCTCTGCTTTCTTGTTTTAATTTAGCATTTTCTATGATTCCTTTATATCTCCTTTCTTAGTGTATATCATTTAATTTCTTTTTAAAGTAATAGTCTCCATCTCTCTGCTTACATTGCAGAGAATTCATAAAACACATTTTAAAATTCTTTAAGCCAACCATCAAATAACACCACACTGTTTCACATGCAGTATAGGTATCTTACAACACCTATTTGAGTGAGTATTCTCAATTCCTTCCTCTCATCCCTTGTGCCATTGCTGTAATTCATTTCACTTATCCATATGCTCTAAGAATCCAACACATTGTTACTATTATCCCTCATTCAGTTATATTTTAGATCAATTAAGAATAAGAAAAGTAACAGATTTTATTTTATCTTCATCTATTCTTGCTCTGATGTTTTTCCTTTCTTTTTGTAGATCCAACTTTCTGACCTATATAATTTTTCTTCTGCTGGAAGAAATTTTTAAACATTTATTATATGGTGGGTTTGCTGGTAATGAATTCCTTCATTTATATTTAACTGAAATAGTTTTTTATTTCTCTTTCACCTTTGAAGGATAATTTTTCTTAGATATAAAATTCTAGCTTGGTCGGGGTTTTCTGTTTGTTTCAACACTAGATTTCAGTTCATTCTCTTTGTTTCTTGCATGGGTTTCTTTTTGTTGTTTCTTACAAGAAATCTGCTTTATTTCTTGTTCTCATTCCTCTATAGGTAAGGCAATTTTTTACTCTGGCTTCCTTCAAGATTTTCTGTTTTTGATTTTCTTCAGCTTGAGTGTGATATACCTGGGTGTGGATTTTGGATATTTTGCCTGCTTGGTATTCTTTGAGATTCCTGAATTTGTAGATTGGTGTCTGTCATTAATTTCAGAAAATTCTTGGCCATTATTATTTTCAAATACTTCTGCTCAATTCTCTCTTCTCCTTCTGGTATTCCAATTATGTATATTTTATACCTTTTGACATTGTTTCAGAGTTCTTGGATGTTTTGTTAACATATTAATCATAATTATTTTAAACTCCCTGTCTGACAATTCCAGGCCCTGTGTTATATGATAGCCTGGTTCTGATGATTGTTCTGTCTCTTCAGACTGTTTTTCCTTGCCTTCTGGAATGCTTTATAATTTTTTTGTTGAAAGTTGGAGATGTAGTTTCAAGCAATAGGTACTGAGGCAAATAGGCCTTTAGAGTAAGGATTTATTTACTATGACTAGAAGTTGGGCTGTGTTTAATCAGATCAAATTCTTCTAGTGGCCTTGTTTTTGTCTCCACTCTTCGCTTCGACTCTAATCTCTGTACTGCTACTCAGAGCCTGTGTCTTGCAGCGTTTTAGATGTAGTGTACTTTTCGTATACTGGAACCTTTTAGTGCAGTGTTTGGGTGTGAGGGAAGGGGGGTGTTGAATGTTTCTGCTCTGCCTTGGTCTTTTAGTAGACCTGTGTCTCAGTGTTCACAGGTGTTTCTGTCCCTCCTCCATTCCCTGTTGACTATGTTTTTTCCCCCACATAGGTGAGCAGGAAGGATAAAGGGAGTTAAAGGGACTGGGGAGGATTTCTCTTCCTCCTGTTGAAATAAGGTGTCAGAATTGTACTTTGGCAAAGTCCATTTCCCTGGAGAGTAGGCCTAAGTTATGGAGAAGCCTCAGGACATATTTCACAATAGTTATTCTTCTCTTCCCTCTGCCAGCTCCCTACATGTCAGAGCTGGAACCAGATGGAATCATCCTTATTTTTTTCGGGTGAGGACAATTTTGAAAGGAAGCTAATAAAGAATAAATTAAAGTTTGACTAATCAGATGTAGCTGAAGTTTGAAGAACTGGGGTCCTTTTAAAACTTTTATTATTTAGTTAAGGTATTTATGTTCCATCTATAAATTGTGACATGTGATCAAAATTTTGAGATCTCTGCCCCACCACCCCACCATAAAAACTAGTCCATTAGATACTCGGGGGTGAGGGGGATTGGGTGGAATTCAGTTGGGGGGCCTTTGATTGGAGTACTTCAGTGAGGCATGACCCAGCGTGGGTCATGGCCCTCTTCTTGGAACTCTTAAATGGGAGGAACGTGCAGAGACACACAGAGAAGAGAGCTGCCATTTTCCCCTGCCATGGGAGCAAGGACTCAGAGAAAAGCAACAAACAAAGCAGCCCGAAGCAGAACTAGCCACATGCCGAGAGGGGAGAGACTAGCAGGCCACCATTATGCCCTGCCATGTGCTTGATTGCCCACAGCTGAGCTCTGAGATAAAGCATTTTTAGAAACAAGCCATATGCCTGATTGCTCACAGCTGAGCTTGGGGAGAAAGGGAGCCTGGAGAAGAAGACACTTTGATTTGCCATGTGACAGCAGTCCAGGACCTCCAGCAGCAGACTTTTGATGAGATAGCATCTCTGATGATGCCTTGATTTGGAGATTTTCATGACCTCAGAACTGTACGCTTCTACCCTAAATTTATTTGGGTAATAATAAATAATAAATAATAATTGTGAAAGTCACCCCATTTCTGGTATTTTGCATTGGCAGCATTTTAGCAAACTAAAACAAATATGTTCTATATTGCCTTAGTGGAAAAATCATAATAAATGCTAGTTATAATAAAGACTTAGAAAAATACTGCATTAAAATGCACATGTTCAATGTTATTTATGCCAAATGTTTTCCAGGTTATATGATTATGAAGTCCTTTTACTCCCTTAATATATACTAATATCTATGATAAACAGAATAATGGCCCCTTAAAATTTTCCATGTCTTAGTCCCCAGAACCTGCGAATATATTACCTTGACTGGCAAAAGGAACTTTGCAAGTGTGTTTAAGGTAAGGATAGTGAGATGGGAAAATTATCCTGGACTATCTGGGTAGACTCAATATAATCACAGCTTCCCTGTAAGAAGCAGGTAGAGGGGTCAGAAACAGAGAGAAGGCAGTAGAAGCAGAAATTTGAAGACGCTATGCTTTGACGATAGAGGAAGGGACTGTGAGCCATGAATATAGGCAGCCTGTAGAAGCTGAAAACAGCAGGAAGCAGATTCCCCCCCTAGAGTCTCCAGAAGGAACCAGCCTTGCTGACCCCTTGACTTTAATTTTGGACTTTGACCTTCAGAACTGTAAGATAACAAATTTGTGTTGCTTTAACCCACTAAATTTATGGATAGTTTGTTATGGCAGTAATAGAAAACTAAAACATCCTATTAGTTTTTCTTCCATGAAACTCCTTCCAGGAAATGCTACACTATAGACAAGGCAGGGTGTTAGGCGTTATGAGAGATAGAAGGAGAAACGGACTCTGTCTATGTTCTTAATAATCTTACAATTAGCAGAATTGTCAGAGTGAAAAAATCTGATTACAAGACAGAAAGTGAAAAAAAGAAATATAGTTCATAAAGATACAATCATTGACGGCTGACAAAAAAAGAGAGAGATTAATTTTCACCAGGTATATTTGAGGAACTAAACAGCTATTTATTCAAAACTTAGTGTTTGACAGGCATGGTACCAAGGGAAGTAGCTATAGAGATGAAAAATAAGTGGTTCATGACCCTCCTTTGATGAATAAACCTTTTTAGCCCAAGAGCCAAGTCAACCAAGAGAAGACTGGTTGCGTACAGCCTACTAGCAAAATGAAAATACCTTTGTTAGTACCATGACAAATATGTATATGCTTTTTTATAGTTGGAAGTATCTAAATTGGTAGATGTGAGAATGCAATGAGAATATAGGCATTATTCTGGACATATTAGCAATATAGCAATGGAAGTGGAATTTTGATATCTCTTTCTATTAATAACTGTTTCATAAGCATTAGCCCATTTCATCCTCATAACATCTAGGAATGAAAAATATTAGAAATAGGGAAACTGGATCACTCCATGAGTTAGCAGCCCAAACCTTCTCTCAACAGATAAAAAAAACTTTTTTGAGAAAGCAGTTGAGAACTCGTAATGTCTATGAGCAGTGGTGTGGCATGATCAGACCTGTGAATCTCATTGCCCTTTTCATGACTTGTCATCCTGAATTACTAGACATGCTAAATGGAGAGTAGCAGTAAAAGCCCCTTCATTCCTAGAAGATTTTCTTCCTTACTACAGAAAACTAAGTATAGGTAGCATACATTTGCTTAGAAATGAATAATTCACAGAACATTGAGTCTACATAATTTTTGTTAAAACTGCTGCTATTTGCAGGACAAGAAATTAAAAGGAAAAAGGAAAACAATTCATTTGCCTGCATACCCTCAATCCACAGAAGACAAATACATGTTGTTATTGAGAACGTTTCCTTGGTGCACAGCAATTACAGGGTCTGTATCTCATCTTTTCTCCAAGATTCTAAAACAAACACCAGAGCCCTAAAAAGAAATGTGGAGGCCAAAGTCTGCAGATATTTTTTTAAAGAATGTTACTCATCTTATTCCTGAATTCTAAGTTCTTAGGAAACTTTGTTTTAATCCAGGAAAAAAGAATAAAAGTCATTATTTAAGTGATTATTTAAGTCATAAACCTTGAGAAATGGTAATCAGAGGCAGTTAATGACCTAGCCTCTCAGTTAATGGAGGTTAACACTCTAATAAACCATTTGTTAACTGCAGCGATTGACTGATTGCAAGAGAATTATGGGCATAATATAACTCTGTTTTATGAGTGATAGTGGGAGAAAGACACAGTTGGATGGGGACAGCATGTACAACCACACCAAAAGGTGACTATAGAGAAAACGATTGCCACCTGCCATTTAAAGTTTCCCCTTACAATGAGTGAGAAGTGGAGGGGAGCCACCATGATTAAGTACATAGTGACTAAGTCAATGGGAAATGCTGGTCTTGGTAACAGTGAAATGTTCCAAAACTAAGTCTTACTAAAGCATTCAAATGTGTCCTCAGTGAGAAAATGGACATTCAATATCTGATAAGGTTTAGAGCCACTCGTATACTGAGCACTGAGAGAACTTTTGTTTCCACAAGGAAATGTCAAATTAAAATACGTCTCAAAAATGTGTATTTTGAGGGTTGAAAATTGGAATGTGCCCTTGACAATTAATGAGGCTTTTTTTGTAAAATAAACAAGAGAGTGGACTTTACCTTTCTAATGAACAGTCAAGAATATACAGTTTCAGTTAAGGTTATATTTAATGATTATGAGGGAAAAAAATTTTAAAAATAATAAATGGTTTAAGATAGATTTTTATTGCTTACTTGTACAAAAGAATTTGGAGTTTGGAAGTATAACTGTTGGTTGGGTGATGACTTCAGCCACGTAATATTGTAACAGTCCCAGGTTCTTTCCTGGACTTCATTCTAACAATCCTGTGAAGTGGTTTCTCCCCCACGATGATAGTTATGAGAGCTCCACCCACCAACTTGGTGTTATAGGCAGTAGGATGAAGAAAAAGGGGGGATAAGTCCTCTGTGTAGTGAAGAATTAAGCTTACCCAAAGAGAGATCTTGCCTTTGTCACTGGCTGCTCTAGACCCCTGGAAGATCTTGCCTGACAGAAGTATCTTTGTTTGCCTGGGGCTTTGGCCCTTGGACTGTCTAAAAATATGATCTATGATGAGAACTTTGGGCTGCATGATATCAGTTGTGACCTCTAGCGGAAGTGGAGTCTAAAGTGTTAGCCTTTCCTCGGGGAGTGGCTAGAGACTAAAAGTCATCCACTCAGGTCGTATGTGATCAAGCCCCAGCAAAAACCCTGGACACTGAAGGCTCAGGTGAGTTTCTCTGGTTGGCAATACTCTGTGTGATTTGTCAGAGGTCTTAATGCCATCCATGACTCCACAGGGAGAGGGTGACTAGACACTCTGCCTTTGGACCCTTCTGGCCCATGCCTCTCTTCCCTCAGCTAATCTTTGTCTCGATTATTTCCCTGAATTAAACCATAACCATGAGTATAACAGCTTTCAGCCAATTCTGTGAGTCCTTCTAGCAAATTATTGAAACAGGATGATTCGGGGAAGTCCCTCAGCTTGCAACTAGTGTCAGAAGTGAGGGCAAACTCGTGGGGACTGTATTCCCAATAACAGTGCAGTTTATGAAAACTTTCACACCTGCCTTTTGAGGGGGAGTTACAAAAGTACTGCATGACCTTTCCACTTAGGTCTCACTGGCCAGGACCTAGTCATATGAACACACCTATCTTCAAAGGAGGCTGGGAAACGTAGATTTGGGTCGGGTATATTTCTACTCGTCATAAACAGAAGTTCTGTTACTTAGGAAGAGAGGAATAATGCATGTCAGGGTAGGCCCACAGACTGTGATGCCTATACCTTCTGTATATCTTTGTAAAATATCTATATTCAAAAAAGTACTTCATTCTTACATTCTAGAGGATGAACAAATTAAGAATCTTGATTTTTTTTTATCTTTATTTTTAAAGAGGTTTGAGATTGTAGAAAAGTTACATTGAAAACATAGGAGACTCCCATATACCCCATCCCCTCCCCCTTTCACATTTTTCCCTATTGATAACATCTTACATTAGTGTGGTACATTTGTTGCATTTGATAAACAAATAGTAAAGTATTGTTTACATTATGGTTTACACTTTGCACAATATAATTTATAGGTTTTGACAAAATGTATAATGGCTTGTATCCATCATTGCAATATCATGCAGAACAATTCCAATACCTAAAAATGCCCTCTGTTCTACCTGTTCTTCCCTCCACTTCCCTCAGAACCTCTGGTAACCACTATCTTTATATCAATGTTATAAGGAATCTTGATGTTTTAAAGCAAATGAAGAATTTTCTATTGACAGAAAGTAACAGTTGTGTCAAATTTTACTTTTCTCCATATAACTTATATTCTTGCTTCCAAGCATGATTACTTTGCCTTTTATATTACAACAACTATTATTCTTGGTATTTGCAGAAAATAGAGGCAACATAACGGCAGCTACATGTCAAGCATGATATGTTTAGTGTCATATAAAAATCAAGTCCTCCATTCACAGAGGCATTATTTCCATTTTATAGGTAAGGAAACTATAGTCCAGGGATCCCAAGCCTATGCCAATGACTAGCCCTCCAGAGTTCAGGGGACTGTGGATCTAGTTTTTTTATAAATGACAAGCCTTCCTCAAAGGCCCCAGGTCACAGCTTTATCACAGCAGGTCAAGATGAGCACTATTTTGACAGACCCTGGTGGTCTAGGCTGATACCACTGGAAACCCCCTCTGCTTTCTAAGAAAAGAAAGTCTGAGCTCTAGATGAACTGTGTCAATAAACTCTTAAAAGGCTGCCCTCACCCTCTCTTATCTCCTTGCGGTCACCTCTTTTATTTCAGCCTTGAAAATTGAAAGCATTTGTTTGTTCTCTATGTTTCTCTACAGTCCAGTAGTGCTATTCCCACAGTCTGCCATGACTTCTCTAGACGCCAATCCTCTCACAGGTTCACCTCTATTAATTCACAATGGTTTGGCTTTAAATTTGTTCCTGGGTCTCTTAATTGGTCTGTGCCACAGATGTCCCCTGTACTAGCAGTCTTTAAATTACCACACAGAAACCAATTTGTAGTGGATATGTATTTCATCCCACAAATTCATATGTAAGGAATTTCATTATCTTTATGTAAGTAAAAAATGTGTTTTATTATGCTTCTATTCCTGAAGTTGCTGGAAACAATCACAGGGCACTGGAAGCAACCCACTCTTCCACTTCCTTTCTCCAAGGATGTCTCTTAGTTTCCGGGGTCCTATATGGTGCCCATGGGGTGTGAGGCAGAGGGTGAGTGTCTAGTCCTGAGTGTAGTTATCTGTCCACACAGCATCCATGAGACACACTCATTCCCCTATGATTTTTGGTCATTGTCAGTGTAGACCACAGCCTCATCCCAACCCAATGGGCTCATCAAGTTTGCTGCAATCTGCCAGTGGTATCTGAGTTCCCCTAAAGACCCATGGGGATGATTTTTCTGCTTCTGCCCTTTAATGAGGCTCCAGAAAACTCTAAAGTTGCCCCAAGCCATTCTACCTAGATACTAGAAACTTTTTCAGCTTCTCAAGAATGCTGAGCAATGAGCGCTCCAAGACCTTGCAGCTTCCATGGGCTCCAACTGGAAGAGGAAAAGGGCTTTCTTTGCTCTCAGATATACCACACCTATCTGGGGGCTCTAGTTTTGTCCCATTTCTTCCCACCCTCCCCTGGAGAAGAATTGAGAGGAGAAAGGTACAAATTCCCTTTTCAGGAGCCCATTAGTGTCTACACTTTCCTCTATTGCTTCTATCCAAGGAAGTTTTTCTAGTCTGAGGGTCAAAAAGAGTAAGGTAAGAATGATCACATATTGCCCTATGCCTGTGCTGGCTGCACAGTCTGGACTCTCAAAATGTAAAAGCCTGGAGTGTTTTTCTGCCATAACACCCCTTTCCTAACGCATGGGTATTACAGAGACGCAATGTGCAGTGGATCTCAAAGTGTGGCCGACAGATTGGCAACAGCAGCATCACCTGGGACCTTGTCAGAATGCAAATTCTCAGGACCCACCCCAGGCTTACTGACTCAAGCTCTGGGGCTGGGGTCCAGCAATCTGATGTAACAAGTCCTCCAAGTGATTCTGATGCATGCTCACATTTGATAACTATAGTACAAGCTTAGAACTATAGCACAAGCTTAGATTCTAGAATCATACTGCCTAGGAGTGCAAGTTGTGTGACCCTAGAAAAGTGGTATTTTTTATGGTAGTAGGTTGTGTTCTAATCATTTCTATGGGGCTAGGTAATTTTAACCTTTCCCTATGATTAAAGGCTTTAGCAGACTTCCAAACCTGTTAAGACCAACCTTTCAGGTCTAAAATTTTTCTTTTGGTAACCCTTTATATCTTTATATGCTCCATGTTGTTGAGTTATGTGCTATATGAGCATATTCTTTTGTTTTCTGCCCATTCTTTGCACTTCTTTTCCTGTAAATAACTACCTTGACCTGATTCTGATTAGAAGGTTTCCATCCCTGTCTCTAAGTTACCATATCTTCAAAATATGGCTGATACTTATATTAACCTCATATCAAGCCTATTATAATGATTACATGAACTGATATGTGTAAGGTACTTAGAACAGAGACTGGTGTGTAGTAAGAACTATTATTTAAACAGGCATTATTTTTATTATCATATGTTCTTACCAAAATCCAAATTGAGGAAGAGCTGGAGCGACAGTAGATGTCATAAAAAGAGGCCTCAATTATTATTTCAAATATACCAGCCTACAAAATTTGAAGGAAATAAAAACCTTTTACAAAAAAAGGATTTCCTAAAATAAATCATTCAATCTTTTTATCAAAAGAATGGAACAATTATTTGGGAACTAATTTTTGATATTCTGTCAAACTTCATTTCATCTACCTATAAACAGTTGACCAAAATACTTTATTTACTGGTTTTACTTGTTCAGATATTGAGTCAAAAAATAATACTACTGGCTAAGACATTGGAAAAAGTCTTAAATTGTAAAATATCTTTTTTCAATAGGATTTGACCTGTATTATTACCATATACTGGCTCAACTAACTATGAAATAAATTACCTGTTGAAAGAAAATTGCTCACTCATTCACGTGAAACAAATTAAATTCTTCATGAAAGCCAATGTCCCATTTGGTGGTTTAGGTAATTTACTAAATGTTGGTTATTTACTCTAGGTCCCAGGAAACACTTGTTCTACCTGATTTCATCAACATATCTCTAGAGAAGAGGTCATCCACAGATTTGGAAACTAATACCTTTGGCAACATTGTGAAGTTATAATCTATATGATTAATGACCCATCTCTTATTAAAAAGGTAGTGTTATGCTGGTGTCAACACTCACTCAGTTTTACCACAAAGAAAGGGGAGCTTCCATCATGAAAATGGAGAACAACTGATAACAGCTGTAAGTCTTTGCCTTTACTACATTCTTGTAAGGAATATTCAAGAAGGCGTGCAACAAAGAAAAACATAGGATTATCTATCTGCTTCATTTTAGCTTGCTTTCCTTTACTAAACTCAGTAAAGAGTGTCAAGCTTTCTAATGAAAATGGGAAAAAAAGTTTTAAAAAATATGTTTTCCATATAATATGAAATATCTGGGAATTGAAAATATATTTTATGTTTGATGTTTGGTGATGTTTGGTATCATGGAAGTATGATAACAGTGAAGTTAAAACAGACTAAATAAAATCACAACTTTTTTTAAGTTGGAAGAAACTTAGAAATTAATCATATCATCTAACTCCTTCATTTTAGGTACAGGAAAAATCAAGGCCAAAAAGGTGCCCTATTTGCAAACTTAAACTCCTCTTAAAATACTTTGGGCTTACATACACATGGACTTAAATGTACAGATTTTGGGGAATCTTTTCCTAAGTAGGGACGCATCTGCATTTCAAGGCCATTGGCAGTTCTGAAGCTGAGTAAGACATGATCTGTTTTCCCACATAGGGTATACTACGTGGTAGGAGAGGTAAGACGCACACCAAATTATAATACAAGGTATATCTATATATAATATTCCCAGGAAACTGGACCTTATCTATTAATAACAACCAGCATTAGCTGGTCCCTTAGTATGTGCCACTGTGCTGAGTTTTACCTCCATTGTTTCATTTAATCTTCATAACAACCCTGCCGGGTAAATTCTGACATTATCTCTTTTTATAGAGGAGGGAACTGAAGCAATGAGAGGTTAGTGTGTTGCCCAAGTTCAGGGGCAAATAACAGAGTAGGGACTCAGACTTGTCTGACTCCTTCCCTTAGCCATCAGTTCCTGAGCAGAGGAATGACATGGCCAGCTCTTCTTCTGGAAGATGAATTTGGCAGCAGCACACAGCCTGTACTGTCTTTTTCCTGGCCCACAACTCTAGCAAGAATGCTTAACCACAGTTTCTTTTACCCATTTAGAGATTTATGAGGGAGTCTTTTCATACTTCTTGGATTTAAAATGCTCATTTCACACATCCTTTTGCTTCAACATTTTTTTTTTTTTTTGGTTTAAATCATGAGCTGTGACCTGACCGTTTTCTTATTCTCAGGTTCTTCCTCTCTCCTCTACATTTTCTCTCAGTGGAGCTAATTTCTCTCTCAGTGACCATTATTGCTTTCCTAAGGCCTTGGGCAAGCAGACAAGTCATCTCCCACCCAGGCTAATCATCAGGGTTTGACACAAAAAGGGGAGAGGGGAAAGAGGGAATATATCCAATATAATTACAAACAATAGCAAATAAAGCTTCCTCCATCGCTTAATGCTGACATGTATCCGTTCAAACTAATTAGTTTTGGCGGGGGGACTGCTAATAAATCCTAATATTTCTCAAAGAGAAATAGCTTGTAATTTAATTTATATTAAGCTGTTACTGAAGTTTATGCTAATTAAATTTGGGCTCCAATAGCAATTAATCCCAGGGAACAATCTGAAAATGTAAATAATGCAATAAAGTAAATAATTCTGCGTCTCCCTCCCCCACCCCCCAGAAGCAAGAGGCAACCTAGGGGGCTGGGTGCAGGGTGGGAGTACGGTAAGATTGTGTGCATGAGCAAAAGAAGAGAGAAACTGTTTCTTGCCCTCTCAGAACAGAACACCTGTTCTTTAACAAGCATAGCTATATTCTGCATGTATTTCCTCCAGAGAATGGATCCTTCGTTGTAAACGTAGAAGGTTAGCTCTGGAGGTGTCGTCTATGAACAAACGACTTGTCAAGTCCTGCCCTGAGAAGAAGATGAAGTAAATCATGTGGAGGAACAAGAAATCTCCAAGGACAGCATCAGGCCTGAAGGCACATTCCAGCATAAGCATGCTGCTCCCTTCTGGTATACACACAGGTGAAAACATCCACTCAGGCGTGTATGACCCCAAGCCTCGCCCCCTCCTCAGCACCCCCAGCCCAAAAAGAATGAGATAAGCACAGTTATATACACAGTATATCTCTAGGCAGCTTCATTTCCAATCCAGTCTGTCTAGGTTTTACAGATATATTTTTTAAGATTTTGGAAAATCTTCCATAAAGACTGCTTATGGAATACAAAACACATCTGCCAAAGCAATTCTCGCTTGCACCAGTCTGGGGAGCCCTTTGGCATATGATCAGCTAAAGCCCTGCCATTGTGTTGCTTTGACAGTACTGTAGCTCTCAGGTGTACAGCATTCACAGTGTGGAGGAGACAGGTTATTAACCAAACCTGTCCAGGTCTGGAGTGAGCAAGGCCTGCATCTTTCTTGCCAACCTCACTGTCTCTCAAGGAGTCAACCTCTGCGCCTTCTGCTGGATCTCCTTTCGTTGAATTTCCTGTCCACCTTGCAGTATTCTGAGGATTTGTGCAAGTGTGTGTGGGGGAGGTATTCTAATGCCAAAAACCTCTAAAAACATAAGGCTGTTATCTCTGAAGACTAAGTAAAGTGAACCCCAAATCTCTCTAATTATGTTTTCCCACAAAATCAATGTCTAAACAAGGAGGTAAGGAAGAGGGCAGGGAAGTGAAGACTTGAAAGATGTAGGATAATCATTAGGGAAGTGTGATGGTCAATTTCATATGTCAAGTTGGCTACGTTATGGCGTCCAGTTGTTTAGTCAAGCATTGTCACTGTGAGGATATCTGGTAGATGGATTTGCATCTATAATCAGTTGATTCCATCTAGGGCTGACTGGTTGATTGAATCTGCAACCAACAAAAGAGAATGCACTCAGCAATGTGGGGATTTTCCTTATCCAATCCGTTGGCAGTCTTCAAAACCAGAACTAAGGATTTCAGAAATCAGAAAGAGGAATTTCTACCTCTAATTCATCCAGCCAGTGTCCCCTGGGGATTCAACTTCACCTTTATCAGAGTTTCCAGTTCACAACCAGCCTGTGGAATTCGGAATTGCCAGCCCCCATGATCACGTGAGTCGATTCTTATAATAAATCTGTATATTTATCTATATTTTTATGTAGCACTATATCATCTCTTGTTGGTTCTGTTTCTCTGGAGAACCCTAATACAGCAAGTGTCTAGTTATTTACAAAATGCCATGCTTACCATCTCCATTTATAACACTGAATTTATCTCTTAAAACCTTTCTCTGAAGTAGGAAGAAAAAAATTGAAGCATTGAGGGTATCTTGTTCAGTGTCATGCATTTAGTCCATGGCAAAACTTAGGTTAGAATCAAGGGCTCATGAAATTATGTGTAACACTGAAAAGGGAGCTTATTTTTCCATCTGTAGATTTGACTGTCTTCTTTGAAAATACTATAATGACTGCCATTAATGCATTGTCTAAAAGCAGCAGTCCTTTCACCTGGAATGTAGATCTGTGTCTGCTGAACTAGGGCATGGTTTCCACTTTCCCAGCCTAAATTCCCTCACCCTGGTACCCTTCCCCTCTCCTCTCTGTCTATTAAATTCTGAGGCCCAGCTTATACACCAACCCCTGAGAAACCCTCCCAGATCACTTCTGCACTCCAGTGATCTCTCCTTTATCAGAATACTTAAGACATTTGTTTGTTTGTAAAAATAAAAATAAATACTTAACACACCTCTGGCCAGCCCCAAACTGATTCTTTTTTTTAAAAGCAGTTTTATTTTATTTTATTTTACTTTTTAATTTATTTTTATTGTGGGTAAAAATCAAAATTCTCACAATACATACAAACATTTGCAAAATGATATATAAATATATATGCATATATGTGTATTTGCTTACAAAAATGTTATTTATATATATATATACATATATTTTAAGAGGTGCTTAGATTACCCAAAATATTACACGGAACCCACTGGGATTCCCATGTTGCCCACCTCCCACACCTCCCACCACATCCCACACAAACATCTCCCACAAGTGTGGCCCACCACCCTCAATGGACTTACACATCCTGGAGCCTTGCCACCAACCATAGACCACAGTTCACACTGTAGACCACACTCTCTCCCACTCAGTTCTGAGTGGTGTGTGCTGATTTAAAATGGCCTGCATCCGTTGCCACAACAGTACTCAGGACAACCTCCAACTCCCAAAGAAGCCCCTGTATTTCAACTGCTCATCCCCTCCCTACCCCAAAAGTGTCAAGTGGCCACTGGCTCCACCTCATTGTTATAATTTCTTGCATTGTGAACACCATATGTGAACAAGAGAATACCATCAAGTTCACTCTAGTCCATAGTTCTTCCCCCAATCCTGAGGGGACTGGGATGGTGATGTCCACTCCAACTCCAAGTGAGAGAGGGCTTATATCCCATGGATATGGTGGGTGGGATGATCCTGCCTGCAGATGCAGGCCCTCTCCATTCCCTGGGATGACCATTGCCCATCGTTGTCTCCTCACCAGGTGACCTGGAAAAGTCCATTGAGCTGTAGGGTAGGAGTTGCAGCTCCACCTAGATTTCATGCACGCCTGCCACATAGGTAGGCGGGAGGCTCCAGTCTCTGGAAGTATACCTAAAAACTCCAGCATCACATATAGGTTTGAATAGAAGGGACTGGTGAACCATGTGCAGGGAGGACTTATTTGAGTCTAATTCTGTCACTCTCAGGAGCACAGATTCCGAAATAGAACCCACTGATAAGGCATCAGTCTCCGGGGCTATCCCCCCTTATATAGGGCCAGGGTGTCTCCGGAGCTCTCAGGAACCCCAATGAGTGGGGTGATAGGCACTTAGATGTTCTATGAGCTCCTACTGAGGTGTGCGTAAGAGTTACCTCTGAGATGACCTCCCGACTCTCTTTGAAGTCTCTTAGCCACTTGAACTCATTTGTCTTTACCATTTCCCCCTTTTATTCAAGGTCTTTTTCCAGTTGTGTTGCCAGTTGGCACTTAGTATTAATCCCTCATTGCCAGGGAGGCTCATCCCCGGGAGTCATGTCCCACATTGGGGGGAAGGTAATGCACTCATATGCTGAGTTTGGCTTAGAGAGAGGCCACATTTGAGCAACAAGGAGGCTCTCAGGTGGCAACCCTTAGGCACCCCACAACTGCAGGCTAAGTCTCATTTACAAGAGCAAAGACTCACAAGGGTAGTCATCAATAAAAAAAAACACATCAGTGGGTCATCCTATTTTGATAGGCACTGTCCCTACACTCAGAGGACTATTACTGCTCCCTTGGAGATTGTGGCAGAGCTCTCCAGGCTAGGAATTCAGATTCCCTCATTTATTGTGTGATTATCCACCCATCGTGACCATGGCCCATCCCCCGATCCTTTGAATGATTTTGTATATCTTTCATGTATATTCGGATGAACCAATCCCCACGAAACCCCCCCAGAACCCCCTCCCAATAATCCCCCGCAGTACCCATTGTAACCCTTCTGTGATCCAAATCCTCCATGAACATTTAGTCCATAAAATAATCAAATACACTTACTAGGCAAAAGAAACAAGTGTGATAAGCTTACATGCAAGAGACAAACATAAGGAAACTCAGGGGAAAAAAAAAAAAGAGAGAGAAGGAAAAAAAACAAATAATCAAACAAAGAACAAAACAAAATAAAATATAATTAGTGGATTGGGACATTCAAAAAATGGGCAAAAAAGCAAAGGAAATGCCTTTAAAAAAATATGTATATATATATTCATTTTTTTTTCCTTTCTCTTTTCTTTTTTCCTTTTTTTCCTTCCCTTTATCACTGTGTTATCGGATGTCTGGTGTGCCATGACACCTTCCTCCTCTCAATCCCCATTGTCTCCCAATTTTTCATTTAATTTTCAAAGAAGTTTTAGGTCACAGCAAAGTCACACACGGAGTGCCGGAGACTCCCAGATACCAAACCACTCCCCCTTCCCCACCCCATATTAACTCCCTCCCCCTTTTTTTTTGGTTGTTAGCGTTTTTATAACTGTTATGCAGAGAGCAAAATATAGCAACTAAACATTGTCAGTGATTTACAGTATAGTTTACAATTTAGATGATACAGTTTAATAATTTTGATGATATTTACCATGTCCTGTGTCCATTACTGTAAGGTAATGAAAAACCTTCCCCATGACCACCAAACAACCCATTAGATCTTGACTGTTCTCTTCTCCCCAGCCCCCCAGGGCCCGTGATACCCCCCTCTCCCAACTCATGGAATGTCAAGATTCACAGTTACATGCCCTGGGGATTTGAACCAGCCCTTCCTAATCCACCCACCCCCCAATGCTGCACCTCCAAACCCAGGAACACCACCACTCATCTGCCCCATCCCCCAACATGCAACCACACTCTATCCCTTTACCATAGATTATATCCATATGGGTGATGGCTCAAAGCCTGCTCTTCTCTTACTCTCCTTTGTTAACCTATCTTTTAGACAATGGTTCTCAGAGACTGCTCACTTTCCTCAGTTCAGATCAGTGAGGTCATATACTGTTCATCCTTCAGTGCCTGTCTTAAAAGCAGTTTTATTGAAATATATTCACATACCATACTATCTATCCAAACTCACATTGATTCTTGGGACTCCTTATCAATAAACATTCTGACATGCTTCCTGAAATGTTTCCTAGGGTAGGACTTCCGCCTCTAGAAAGAGCACTACCTCCTTGAATACAGGCTGAATCTTAATTTTTTGCACTCCCTTAGAAGGACCTCACATTGTTCTTTAATATTTAACTGTTTATTGAGTTCTTACTATAGGCCAGGCACTGTGCTAAGCATTTTATATTAAGCTAAGCATTATATATGACTTACTTCATTGGATTTTTCCTAGAAGGTACACTTTTTAGCCTTATTTTAAATAAGGGGAGCTAAGGTTCAGTGACAATAAGCAGCTTGCCATAGTTACTCAAATGGTTGGGAGCATGGCTGGGATTAAAACCAGGAAAATCTGCCTCCGGAGCTGATTCTCATCCATTGGGCAGTATTGCCTCTTGATGGCACAGGTACTTTACATTTACCTCAAGAGACTATGAACCTGGTGTCTACAGAAATATCCACGATCACACATAAAACTCTTTGAGTTTAAATTTAGCTCCAATTTTCAAATTAGGCCTAAACATTTGGAATTTAACATATTCTGCTCCTTTTGACATGTTTAACATCCCTTCAGTGGGTTTCTAATATAATAAGATGGAGGTTTCTGAATTCATATTTGACATCATTAGGTTTTATGGTCCCTACAAGTTCTACACTATGAAATTTGATTTTGATATTAGTGTGTGTTATGATGGCCTTCTCTAATTAAAACTGAACCAAGTAACAACAATGCCACGACTCTGTGGTGTACACCTAATGAGAAAACTTTTGTTAGCATTGACCCTTCACTAAAGGCTCCTTCATCACAATGTGTATTTCAGAGAAAAAGTAGGTCTGTCTCACCCAAAGTCAAATTTCTTGAATGTGGCTGCCAATATCACAGATGTGCATCCAAGTCAGAAAATGTTAGGCATGCTCTTAACAAGGGTATAATAATAAGAATATAGAAGAATGAAAAAAGATAAAGATTATACAAATATACATCTACAGCAATAAGAGTAAGAACAAGTGGCCAGAGATGCCAGCACTGTGAAAATGAGTGCCAGAAGTGGGAAATATAAATTTTATCATATAATATAAATGTCATAATTTGTGACCTCTACACAGTTATACTGGTGCTTCAAGGGTTAACTGAAATCAGCAGGATGTAACATATATTTAGGGTTAGTTCTAAAATACCCCATTTCTCTCTAACATTTCTCATTTCTCCAAAATAATTACACAAACCATACTGCAAAGCCCAGAAGGGAAATTCAACTTTTATGAAGAAAACATGAAAAGCCAACACAAGAAAAATAAGTTAATATGTCTTTCTCCTCTGCTTCCCTGGTTTCTCATTTATTTTAATTAAAAATTCTCTATTTAGGGGACAAATGGTTTCATATCCTATGAAACAAAAACAAAAATTTATGCTTTTCACAATCTTTTTTAGCTGTCCATTGAATTATTTCTTACAAAAGTGATTGAACTAAAATGAAACAATGATTTTAAGATGAACTTTTTCACATGCCCTTTTGCTTTCATATATATGTATATATGTATATATGTATGTATATATACATATTTTCCTACCAATATTTTTCCAAACAGCAGAAGGTCATAGAGACATTTTTCCTATCTTGTTAAGTGATGACCTTTCTTTATTAAAAGAAACTACTTCTATGTAGGCCTTTATACTGTCTTAGTCCAATCCTCAATCCACCATTTTATATATATCCCCTGCCCTCACCCCAAAGGAATCACATTTCACTTCCCTTTGGCCATTTTCCTGTTTGGTATAAATCATAGATGACCTAAAATTCTAAATGAATCAGTGGTTTTTAGCATGGTTTTAAAAGATTCACTCATGGCAAGACTGCTAAATGATAAAGCAGTCAGAGCAGTTCATTTTTCTCTTCAGATCATCACTGTAGGAGTATAAAAATATCTATCTATATCTATCCATTTACGTAGATATATTCTTTCCACACAATTATGTAATATACCAGCCCAAGAACTTTTGGAGGTACTTCTGGAAAATTACTCTATACACATAGCCCTTGATCTTTTCCAAGAATTTTCAAAAGCACAATCTCTTTTGGTTCTTATAGCAGCCCTGTGAGGGTGTGATAGCTGACGTTTCCATTTTAGAGATGAGAAAATTGAAAGTCTTAAGCCCTTGCTTCGTCAATGAATCTAAGCAAAGCATCCTGGTCTCCCAGGACCTTGATCAGTTTTCTTTCTACTGTGTCATTACAACATGCTTTGTCTTTCTTAAAAAAAAAAAAAAAAAAAAAACTTTCTTACAAAGATGATCATTATAACTAAATTGGGACTTTGAATTCTATATTTAAGGTAGAGACATAGAGTCTTTCACAACTCTAAAAAGCTATAACCCAGTAATAGCTATAATAGTTTTTTGTGAACTATTCACTCTAGTTACTTATATGTGCATCTTACAGAGTAGGGCCCACAGGCCAAAATGGTCCACCATCTGTTTTTGGTTTTTGTTTGTTTGTTTGTTTGTTTTTGTTGTTGCTGCTGTTGTTTTTTGCAGCCTGCGAGCTAAGGATGGTTTTTACATTTTTAAATAGTTAAGAAAAACTCCAAAAAATAGTATTATTTCATAGCTTGTGAAAAGTATATAAAATTAAATTTTCAGTATCCATTAAGTTTTATTATAACATAGCCATGTTCCTTCATGTATACATTGTCTTTGGCTACAGATTTGAGTAGTTGTGACAGAGATCTCATGTTCCAAAAGCCTAAAATTTTTACTCTTTGACCTATTACAGGAAAATTTTGCTACACTTCTACAAAGTACATCTTTTTCATTCTTACCAAATTATCTTTCCTTTATCAGTGAACATGTGTCTGGCTACGTTTGGAATATCCTTAATGCAACTCTATAAAATTTCTGTTCTTATGGAGGTGAAAGTTGAGACCTTTTCTGGGAGTGTGATAATCTTACAGATGCTGGGGATTGAATCAGGTCCTTCACAAAACAAATGTCCAAGTCTTAGTCCACATTACTCTGGGTGTGAACCCATTTGTAAGTAGGACCTTTGAAGCTGCTATTATTATTTTAGGTGTGGACTCATTTGTTTATGGGATCTTCCAAGATTCTATTTAGATGAGGCCAAACTGAATAAGGGTGGGCCTTAATCCTTATGACTAGAGGTCTTATAAGCAAAGAAAATTAGGACACAGTCCATCAGAAGATGCCAGAAGGCAGGAGAAGCCAGAAGTCAGCAGAAATCAGAGAAGCAGACTCAAGGAAGAAAGAGGCAGAGATGCAAGCCAAGGAACCCCAAGGATTTTTAGCAAGCCAGCACCACGGACTCTGGAAAAAGCCATGGCCTTTGGAGACCTTGATTTGGGACTTCTAATCTCCAAAACAATGAGACCAAAAAATCCCCATTCTTTAAGGCAACTAATTGTGCAATGTTTGTCATAGCAGCCCAGGGGAACTAAGACAATAGGAAATTCTAATGACACAGGAATCACATTCTGGATAATTTGGAAGTTTCCAGAATCTGAACAGCCCCTTTATGTAGAGAGGGAACTAGAGGAAAGAGATATAGGAAATTTTAACTGCTTCTACATGGGAGTTTCTACCTGAATCTTTGGAGGAGTGACATTGAAACATCTTTCCAAAGTACAGCAGAAAACATCTACAAATTCCTAGCTTCTAAAATGGAATGTCTTCAGGGACAGAAATCCCCACTTCTCTTTTCCCAAACCTATAAAACTACAAAATGTTCAAATAACTCCACAGTCCATTAGGCCCAATTACCTCTGGACATGGGCCCATTGCAAGTCACAGCACATAACAAAACTAAAATTTCAAGCCATAGCCTCAAACTTCTGGCCCAGACTCTTAAAGGGACCAATCCACCTGTCAAGGATATGATGGCGAGCTGCCATATTTTGCAGTAGTCAGAAGTTCAGTGTTATGAAAAAGACTTGTATCCCCAGTGCTGAGATAATAAGCTTGTTCCTTCTTGATGATTTATGGGATGCAGATGAGAAACTGGCTGACTGAGGCTTTGGAAGATGAAAATTTTCCACTCTTGGCAGTAGTACCGGTGCCCTGGAGAACATGGTTTAACTGCTCCAACTCCATTACTGCCGTCAGAAAAAGCTGAATAACAAATTATGCCAGGTGAATATAAATAATGCTTATTTTACTCAATTTACTACCTGCAATAAGGCTGGAAAGTACTCTGAACTTCTTTGCAAAATCAGTCTATGGTATTCCAGAATGTACTTAACTGACATGCTCCCAAGTCCTGTTTGTCCAGTCACTATAGGGCAGCCAGCTGGTCCCTATTTACTACCTATCCTTCAGGGTTATGCACTTTATTTAGGCCTCTACATTCACTTCCTATTAGCCATACCCCTAACTTATTCTCCTACCTACATGATGTAATTCAATAAATAATTTCATTTTGCACAATGTGAAAGAACCTCAAGGTACAATCATAATACATATAAGGTTAATAAGCACCATCTTATATTATAGACTTTGCTTCAAATAGCAAAAAATAAATCCTTTTAAATATCCCCTTTGATATTTACCTCATTTTAGCCCACAAGTCCAAATATACTCAAGTTTTTGTAGCTTATTATCCATTGATCAATCCATCAAATAATCAAGACCCCCCCCTTAAAACAATTTATTGAAGTATATTATTCATACATGAATATACATAAACTATAAGTGTTCAGCAAATATCGTGATCTTACAAAACAAACATGCATAACATCATACAGGGCTCCCACCCACCACCACCCCCCACCCCCCACAAACATCCTGCATGTTTGTGAAACATTTGTTAACAAATCATGAAAGAGCATTGTCAAAGTATTACTAATAACTATAGTTTGAATCTTCCTCCCCTGTATATTTTTTTACCTATTTATTTATTTACTTTTATCCATTTTTACCCCACCCCCCTCATTTTTGCTGTTTGTGTCCATTCGCTGGGCAACTCTCTGTGTCCGTTTCCTGCCCTCTCTTCTCATCCTTCTCCTCCTGTCTTCACTGGGATTCGATCCTCAGAACCTCCAACGTGAGAGAGAGGCATCCTACTACCGCCTGCGCCACCTTAGTTCCTGGTTTTTCGGTGCATCTCATCTTGGCTCTCTCTTTTGTCACTCTCCTGTTATGTCATCATCTTGCTGCATGGCTTGCAGGGCCTGGCGGCTCACCCGTGGATGGGACCTGACGACTCACCAGCTCTCAGGGCCTGGTGGCTCACCTGCTCATGGTGCCTGGTGGCACACCCGTGCACGGGGCCTAGTGGCCTACGCGCCTTCTATATTTTTCTTTTTTTTATTTTTACCAGGAGGTCCCAGAGGTCAAACCCATGTCCCTCCATATGGGAGACAGATGTGCAACTATCCTAGCCACATCCATCCCCCTGATATATTTCTTAAGGTTGATCAAGTACACAAAGTTACAGTCTTTTCCCATACAGGATAGTCATATAATAAATCAGGCTTAGTTTATCACCAGCATTCTACAAACCAGACAGGAAGAGGAACTAGGTCTGGGGACACATGCATGGTTTCTAATATAGCAGATGTTTAGCCTACCCTGATTGATTATCACAAAATCAGGACAGCAAGAATATTTGCACCTCTTCCCCTTTTTATAGAAAGGCATTTAGATAGGAACATGTTTGAATAAGTTAGAAATGGCTGTGAAAATCTGTAATTCCAATTGCCATGCCCACTAAAGGGGTTGAAAACCAATACTTCAGGCCTGCACTGTCCAATAAGTAGTAGCCATTAGCCACATGAGGCTATTTAAATTTAATTTAAATAAAAATTAAATTGAAATCAATTAAAATTTTTTAAAAAATTAAAATATGCTTCTTCAGTCATACTAGCATATTTCAAGGGCTTAATAGCCACATGTGGTCAGCAGTTACCAAATTGGATAGTGCAAATGAAGAATATTTCCCCCATCACAGAAAGCTCTATTTGACAGTCCTGCTCAAAAGTAAAAGTGTCCTTTAATCCCACTCTTACTCCTCACTTTTATAATCCAAAGAAAAGCAAAGAAAAATTTTTCTTCTCTTTTTTTGTTTCACTTTTGAAGAAAAAATAAAGAATGGAAGGAACTGAACATTTTTTGATTATCTGCCATATGCTAAGCATTGTTCTGGGTTCACCCAAATAATTCTCCCAAAATAGTCTATGATGAAGAGGAATCGGATTCCCTATTTCCAGGTCACTCTCTCTGAGGCCTCTGACCTAGACCATCTCTATAGTCATCTCTTTAGAAATTTGTTACCATTAAATAAACTCTTACTGAGAACCTATGATGTGCCCGGAACACTTATAGAACTGTGGTCTCCCTGGTGCTGTCCCTAGAAGAATCCTTTTTCCTTGACTTTGCCCCCTTCACTTTTGCTCAGAAACTTTCCACAGCTCCTTTTCTCAGAATGAGTATAACTCTCGTGCTCTCTCAGTACCTTTAATCCAGTCCTTCCCAAACCTGCCCCTCCCCTATCCTAACCCTCTGCATATGGATGTGAACACATGGCTCCTTCTTCCAAAAATGCAATGAATATCTAACTATCTCCCACTACTTTTCACAATACCATTTGGAAATACACAATTTACATGTGTAGGTTAAAAGGCAATCATTATACATTCATTGCTCAGAGAAAGTCAAGTTTTCTTAATGAACACTAAACTATATTGAAGGCTATGGCATCTCAGCCTTCAATCACTCTTTAGGGAGGAGGTGGTATTTTGGTAGAAATATTATGATTATTTCATGATTCTTCAATGCAAACTCATCTATAAAGATGGCCACAAATTCAAAAGAGGGGGAAGTGAATATGGCTCAAGCCATTGGGCTCCCATCTTCCATATGGGAGATTCCAGGTTCATTTCCTGGGGCCTCCTGCTGAAAGCGAGCTGGCCCGCACAAAGAGCTGACCCATGCAGAGAGCTGGTACAACAAAAAGAGATAAAGAGGAGAGACAATGAGAGACACAGCAAACCAGGTTGCTGAGATGGCTCAAGTGATTGGGTGCCTCTCTCCCACATCAGAGTTCCTGGGATCGGTTCCTGGTGCCTCCTAAAGAGAAGACGAGAAGACGAGAAGGCAAGCAGACACAGAAAACACACAGCAAATGGACACAGAGAGCAAGACCGCGAGTGCAAAAACAAGAGGGTGGGAAATACAGAAATAAAATAAATCTTAAAAAATAATTCAAAAGATGAATTCCATCCAGAAGTGAATTGTGTTTCTCCTCCCCTTGCATCCAAGTGACCAACAACTGCTTTCACCAATGGAGAAGGGTGTAAGGCAGTCCCACTCTTAGCCTTTAAAAGGCCTGGAAGCTTCTATCTTGGTCTCTCTTGGTACCCCTGCATCATCAAATATGAATTCTGACTACCCTGCAAGAGAGACCACATGGAGGAGTTCTGAGACTACATGAAGCCTCCTGATGATCCAGCAAGGTACTTACTAGACATGTGAGTGAAACTATCTTGGACTCTCCAGACCAGTCCAGCTACCAGCTGTGCACCAATCAGTGACCCAAGTCACTGCTATATGAAGCAGAAGAGTATCCCACCTATCCTGCCAAATTCCTCTTCCAAAAATCATAATAGATAACAAAAACATTGTTGCTTAAGCCATTGAGTTTTGGAGTTCTTTGTTATATCACAATAGATAACTACATCAGAGCAGAAGCTATCAGCTGGTAAAACACTGGTTATATTTCAATATGAACCTCTAACAGAATCATAAGAAGATGGGAAACAGCCACGCAGATTTTATGGAACATATGATGCTACTGGAGAGACAAAAATGATGTGGGTGAGGAGAAAGAAGGAAAGCCCACTGATTTTCCCAGCAGATTGTGATTTTTTTTCCCCCAGTATTCCATCTCCACCTTATCCACCTTTTAAGAAATGGCCCCTTATTAATATTTTTTGTTTCCTTTACTATCGCCTACCAGGCTATAAGTTGCCTGTTGCAAGAGCTATGCCGAAGTTTTCATCTCTGTATCCTCAGCATCTAAAAACAATATTATAGAGGTGTTATGACAGAACTCAGTTTCTAATCCAGCCTTGCTACTCACTAGTGAGGTAGTCAACTTAACCTCCATGTATCACAGTTTTGTCATATGTGAAATGAGGATAATGTGGTACCAGCTTCATTGAGTACTAAGAGTCAAATTACAAAATATTATTTTGGTCAATGAATGAAAACATCGACTATTAAATAATCCTGTCCAAGGCTAGTGCTGGTGAACTTATAAGACCCAACAAAAACACCCAACTATAAATTAAAGATTAATTATAGCACTAGAATGGACCTCAGAGAGCACACACTCAACCTGTTTTTAAAGGAGAGCATGTTAAGATGCTAAATAGAGATTTCCAATTCAGTAGTCCTTCAGCTATACTCATCTCATAGCAGAACCTGACATGGGGTGACCCCAAGCTATTATTGGACTTACAGCCTTTAGAGAGGATAGGAAGGGCTTTCTAAACCTCAGACTGGAGAACAATAGCCCAGCTTCAAAAGCTGGCCCCTGTGCTGGCCCCTGCTAGCCTGAGACCCAGTTTCCAAAGGGCATGATAAAGGGTTCTCTGCTTGCTGGAGATGGTGATGGCTTCATGGGCTGATTGGTGGGGACTGAACCTATTGAGGCACTTGTGGCCTTTGCTAGGATGGGTTCTGTATTAGTCAGCCAAAGAAGTGCTGATGCAAAGTACCAGAAATCTGTTGGTTTTTATAAAGGGTATTTTTTGGGGGTAAAAGCTTACAGTTACAAGGCCCTAAAGGGTCCAACTCAAGGTTGGTTTCTCACCAAAGCCAACCGCTATATGTTGAAGCAAGATGGTTGCCAATATCTGTGAGGGTTCAGCTTTCCTCTCTCTCAGCTACAGGCTGGCATAGGGCTTGCCTCTCTTCCCAGGGCTGGAGGATCAAAGTTCTCTCCTTTTCCATGTCATGACAAAGTTCTCTCCTCTGGCATCTATGGAGCTCTCTTCTCATGTATATTAGTCAGCCAAAGGGGTGCTAATGTGAAATACCAAAAATGGGTTGGTCTTTATAAAGGGTATTTATTTGGGGTAGAAGTCCACAGATACCAGGCCATAAAGCATAAGTTTCTTCCCTCACCAAAGTCCATTGCCACATGTTGGAGCAAGACAGCTGCCGACATTTGCCAGGGTTCAGGCTTCTTGGGTTCCTCTCTTCCCGGGGCTACATTTCTCTCCGGGCTTAGCTCCTCTGGTTCCTCCACAAGTTCAGCTGTAGACTATCAGGTGAACGGCTCACTTCTCTTCTCCTGGGGCCTTCTCACCAACATCAAAACTCCAACATCAAAACTGCTTCTCAAAAACTGCTCCCTCTGTCCTTTGCCTTGCCTTTTATATTTGATTCCCCCACCCACCAAGGGGTGGGGCTCAATGCCCTATTCATAATCATGCCCAGATGAACAGATCAGTTTACAAGCATAATCCAATTATATTTTTGGAATTCATAATTACATCAAGTTGCCAAACAGCTATATCGTGTATCTTCTTCCTCTGTGTATCTTCTTGAGCGAGTGTCCGTTTATAAGCCCACCAAGGGGGCGGGGACTTAACCTGAGTTACACCCTACTGATGTGGTCCAATCAAAGCCCTAACCTTAACATAATTTAATCAAAGACATCTCAGCTGAATCTAATACAATCAAAGGGTATCCCGCCCAGAGGAACAGAACAGTTTACAAACATAATCTCTCCTTTTGAAATTCATAAATAATCTCAAACTGCCACAGGCTCCACCATTGAAGCTGACCTGGGCCTGTAGAGAAGAGTTTTGTAATGTTTCTGAGTTCGGTGAGTTCTAGGGAAAGCCAATTAGAGTCTGACTGCCAACTACTGCTAATCTGTAGTTTCTAGGGGAAAAAACAGTTTGATTCCAGCCTTCCAGGGATAAGAGGATAACACAGGGAATGAACTCATAGGGAATGAGCTCTGGAGCTCATACACCTGCATATCCCGGTTCCATTACTTTCTTGAATAAACTAACTTCTCTAATCCTGTTTCCTCATCAATAACGGGGGGCAAAAATAATACCTGCCTCAATTCAATGGATTCAGTGAGATATTTCAAGACATCCTGTTTCATGATCAACCCCATTTAAAATACCTCTTGCTCTCTTTCATTTTCATTACATTTAATGCCCTCTAACATTATATATATGTGTGTATGTGACTATATATACACATATGTGTATATCTATACATATGTGTGCATGCACCCATATATGTGTACATGGGTATATATTATTCTTTACTCTTTCTTACCTCATACTAGAATGCAAGATTCAAGAGGGCATATATATTAATCTGTTTCACTATTCAATGTATCCCAAGTACTTAGAAGTATGCCAGATGCCTAGTAGATACTCAGTAAATATTTGTTAAATGAATGAATGAACAAATGAATGAATGTATGGAGGTAGAGCATCCGACTAATAGCAAACACTTAATAGCTACTATATTATTTTCTAATTCTTGGTACTTATATCATGTGTAGATTGCATTTCAAAAAGTTCTATATTCCATAATGCTGACATCATTTTTCATACATTTTAACCTCTATTTTTGTGTGTCTTATTTCCTCTACTAGAATAAAAGTAGAGCAATTACAATATTGGCTTCAGTGACTAATGAGTATGTATAATGTTTAAGAGAATAGGCTTTTAAATCAAACTTCAGTTTGAATCTCCAGCTCTGCCACTGACTGTATGCCCTTGGGCAAGTTAACTAACTGTGGCTAAACTTAATTTTCCTCATCAGTTAAATAGTCTAATAGAATTGCTTTGAGGATTAAATTAGATACTTCTTTACAAGTGCTCTGCACAGTACCTGACACATAATAAATAGGAAATAAATGTCAGATGTGGTTATTCATCATTGCTTCCCTCCTACTATGGTATTGTTATTTTGCTTGATGCCTTGTACAAAGTATTCAGTAGAGTGAGCAACCACTGAATGAATGCATCTCACATTTAACCTGAAACAACCCAAGGCTTCCCACAGTTCTCTTAATGTTCTCTCACTCTGCCCTGCCTCACCCTCTGTCCCAGTCTTCCAGGCCATCTGAGTTACAATTTCCCCTGCGAACTGACCGAATCACCCCTCACGTCCTCCAGCTCCCAGTCAGCAGCCAGAGCTGTCACTCTTAGAGCAGTCTGCAGGGGCTACAGATGACTTTTCAGGCTTGTTCTCCAGCTTGTCAGAGATCAGGTCAAGCAACAAAGGAAGAGATTACATGCCAAGGACTCACTGCATTTTAATGCTTGGTTCCTGGCCCATATTTATGCTAAGGGACAACAATTATAACACTATGACCTTGCATAACAAATGGACCTGTCAAACCATGCCTTGCAAAATGACTCACATGAATTCAAGCTTAACTTGTGATCTTCCAACACATGGGTATTATACACACACAGGCCTACTATACTCATTTATCAAAATTGAAAGGGAGGGGAATCATTCATTCATTTATTCATCCATCTGTTCAATGATCATTTGCTAAGTACTAGGCTAAAACTTTTGAATGAGACAGGTTTATCTTTGAAGGAGCTTACATTCTAGGGTTGGAGGTCATAGAAAAGTCAATATGTAGAAAAGAACAAGCCCACAAACTTCAGATGCATTCTAGAAAACTGAGCTGGTAACTAAGGTGAAGATTTGGAAAATAGGAGAAAATAAGGTATTTTTTCTGTTTCCCTTAATCATCTGGGTAATTGTCTCATTTTCAATTCCCTCTGTCAGGGCAAATTTGAAAGAAGACTCCTTTGTGTATAGGACATAGGTAATGATCCACCATCTCCCTCCTCAGTGGCAGGTATCCACCTGGTCCTATCTAGGTCAACCTTGCTTGGTATTTCTGCTGTAATACAGTACCACAAACCTGGTGGCTTGAAACAACACAAATTTAGTATCTTACCGTTATGAGGTCTGAAGTCCACAATGGTTGTCACGGTGCTAAAATCAGGGTGGCAGCAGGGCTGCCTCCCTTTCTGGAGGCTCTAGGGGAGAATAAATTTCCTTGCCTCTTCCAGCTTCTAGAGGCTGCCTCTCTTCCTTAGCTCGAAGCTCCCTTCTTTTAGTTTTCTTTTAAATAATTCTTTTTTTTTTAAACAAACTTTAGATTACATAAATGTTACATCAAAAATATATCTATCTATCTTCAAAGTCAGGAACAACATGTCCAACTTTTCTCACATCTCATCACTCTGACACTGACTCTTCTGCCTCCCTCTACTACCTTTAAAGTGCCTCTGTGATCACATTGTGTCCACCTGTATAATACTGAAACAATCTCTTTATATTAAGATCAGCTGATTAGCAACCTTAATTCCATCTATAACCTTAATTCCCCTATTCCCTGTGTTTTAGATTCTTAGCTGATAAAATAAACACCTTGTAATGGGTTAAACAATGGGAATTTACCGGCACATGGTTTTGAGGCTAAGAGAAGACCAAAATCAAGGCATCATCAACGTGATGCTTTCTCTGTGAAGACTGTGGCATTCCAGGGTTGGCTGCTGGCAATGGCCCTCAGCTCTTCTGTCACATGGTGGCATCTTCTTCCTCTTCCAAACTCCACTGACTTCCAGCTTCTGGCTGCTCCCCATGGCTTTTCTCTGTGAACTTCTTTATAAAGCCTCTAGTAATGAGATTAATATATATCCTGATTCAGTTGGGCCACACCTTAACTGAAGTAACCTCAACAAAGGGCCCTATTTAAAATAGGGTCGTACCCACAGGAAAGGATTAAGATTAAGAACCTCCAAGCTACCACACCATGTAATGTTGCATATTCCTAGGTTCATGGGATTAGGACATGGCCATCTTTGAGCGGTCATTATTCATAGGGGTTTTGCCATCTCGCCATCATTACTATTCAGGGTGAGAAGAAATACTTGTGCCTAGGCCATTGGATGGAGATAGTTGTCCATATGGGGTGGGTTAGATGCAGAGCTAAGCCAAGTCTCAGAACATAGCAGACACTCTACTGGCTGTTACCAAATGATAGTTTCCTCAGAAGATCACAAGGACAAATGTGACACAGCTTCCATACAGCTCCCTGGAGAAGGTTCCAGATGCTGAAAATACTCCAACAGTCTTAAAACCTTTCCATTTTAAATAGTCATTTCTACTTGTCACTTCTCATTTCTTCTCCAGCCTATCTCTTATTTAATCAGAGCTGGGAAACCTGTGGGAGTTTGAATACAAATTTGTCTTTCCTACTGACAGAAGCTTTTGAAACAGTTGCTTAAGCTAAAATCTTGGAAATCATTCTTGGTTCTTCTTTTTCTGGAACCCCACATGCAGTCTTCTAGCATTTCTTGTTAGCTCTTCTTTAAAAATATAATACAATTCTAAGTATACTTCTCATCACCTCCACTACCCGCTCCTTTGTTCAAGTTCCATCATCTCATGCCAGGTCTATTGCAACATCCTCCTCCACTGGTTTTTCTTCTCTTACCTTCCTCCAGGATGTTCTCAACCCTGAAGCCAAAGTGATATTTTGAAAACAAAAAGTAGGTCATATAATTCCTCATCCCAAATCATTCTAAGTCATTCTATCGCACTTAAAATCCACAATCCATTACATGGTCCACAGGCCTTACACAGTTTCATATGGGCACCTTCTCTGACCCCATCTTCAGTCATTCTTTCTTCTTTGTTCCTGATTTAAGGCATTGACATGTACTAGAACTCTTACCTGTACATCCACTTTCTCCAGGTCTTCCCACCACCAGCTTCTTCACATCATTCAAGATGTGGCTTAAATGTAGGGTTGCCAGGTAAAATACAAAAATTCAAGTTAAATTTGAATTTCAGATAAACAACAAATAATTCTTTTGTATAAGTATGTCCCTTGAATTTACATACTGGGAATCCTGTATTTTTATTTGCTAAATCTGGCAACCCTATTAAATGACATTTATTCAATGATGTATGTTAATACCCTCACCTCCTTCCCTCTTTATCTTTTTAGCCTGATTTGTTTTATTATAAGTATTATTGTTATAGCACTTATATTAATTATTTATTATCTTCTGTAGATCATCCATGTCCCCAGCAGACCGTAAGATCCGTGAGGTAGGGACCCTCTTTTAATTACACTATTTCCTTAGAAGCTGGGACTTCTAGTATGACTTAATAACTATTTGTTGAAGAATGAATGAAAGCTAAGCGTCTTTGACCTTTGTCTTCTGATTTTATAGTGAAACCTCCTACCATTCTCCAGCCCCTTCGAGCAGTGTAGGAGTCTGGACTGAGGTAGGAGAGGCACCAGGACTCATGAGAAGGAGTGAGATGATCACAGAAGATAGTTAAAAAAAGAAAAAGCCTCCTTCAATACTTCAAAATAAGTCCCCACCGTATGTGTTTATGCAGTGTTAACACTGGCCAAATACAGCCAGAGCTTCTTAAAGTTACGGTCCTCAGTCAATGTCCGACCCTCTGCCTTAGGATTATACTTTTCCTTTCTATTTGGGAGGGTTGAGAAGCAGCTGACATGGGAACCTGGGGAAATCTCATTTGCATTTAATTGTCTGGGCATTTAAGGAAAAGGTGGGGGGTACTTTCACAGTTCTGCTTTTGTGTGACTTTAACTGCATACATTTAAATCAGGTCGCTGTTCCTGTCTGACTGATGATTACCATATTTGACATTTGCTACTCCTCAACAATGCCTGGCACTGGTGAATAATTTAGGAGTGCTGGGTTGTTCCCTAATCAAGACAACTGAATAGAAGCAAGACCTGGACATGTGGCATTAGCAGCTCTCCTCCAAAAATGACAGCATTCAAAAAGGGAATCAACCCATTTGGAAAGAGAAGCAGTATTTCAAAAAGGGAATCAACCCATTTGGAAAGAGAAGCAGTATTTCACAGCATTCTGCTGTATGCTCATTCTTTGGATCTAATTTCTTTCTGATATTCAGATCACAATAGCTACAAATACTGACTTACTAAATACAGTTGACAAGAGTGAAGAGGGAGCTCACCAGTCCTAAACCCTAGATTTTACAGAAAAGTCTCTAGTTCAAATATGCTATATCCTTATTCCCCCAAAACCATATGCATGGTATTTGATTTAGAAATTATGGCCACCGTTCATTTGTACAGTTATTAAAAATGTATCAAGTATTGAGTATGTGTCAAATATTGTGCTAAGTAGAAGGGATAAAATGGTAACAAAATACAAAGATACAGCCTCTGGACACACAGAATTGGTAGAAATAAATAGTAAACAAATAATGCCACAAGTGTATGGTTTATTACATATATTTATAGATAAATATGTTTTATATTACATATAATTTATATTATATTATGGAATATATATCTATATATTATATAAAATTATATGTTTATCAATTATATATATTTATATTTACCTATTATAATTTATATTATACTCATTATAATAAGTGCTATGAAGGAAAACTGTAAGAATGAGAGGAGATGATTACTATAAGGAAAATAAATTTGGGTTAGTTGGGGGGACTGGTGTCAGGGAAGGCTTCTTTGAGAAAATGAAATGAAAGAAGAATGAGTAAAAATTAATCTGGGGAGGAGTACAGATAAGAGCTTAGGTGAAAGCTCAGAGCCAGGGGCCAGCCTGCAGCCTCTGAGACACTGAACGGAGGCCAGAACGGCAGGAGCCTGAAAACCCCGGGCCAGAGTGGCAAAGAGATGGATGAGTTTGGAGAAACAAACAGTTTAGAGGAGAGAAGGACAGGGGACGGCTTGTTGGCCTTCATTCTCAGAGGAGAGATAGGATTTGCTGTGCATTTCAAAAGGATCACTCTGGCTCTTGAAAAAAAGGGTGGCTCTCCAGAATGGGATGAGGACTCAAGATCCTTTGAGGAGACGGAAAAGGAACATCAGAGTAGCTATTTTTATTGTTTATTTCAAATTTTCTATTTCTGTTTGTGTTTTATAATGTACATGAAATGCTAGTACAAGATTGCAACTGTATTGTTTAGAAGTAAATAAACATATATTGGGGATGTGTGCCTACTGTTAAAAGTGCATAATCTGGCAACCAATGGCTTAGGCAAGGTAGAAGGCCAAAGAGAAAATGAGAGTTAACATAGGCTTGGACAGGTGTAGTAGGGGTGGAGTAGATATAAACAGGTGGATTGAGACAGTACCCATGCTGACTCTCACCCTGGATGATGCCATGTAGAGCTTGTCACATGAGAAGAAACAGCATAAAACCAGCAGCCATACTCAGGGTGTGCTTCCAGAGTGTGAGTCTTGGAGTCATATCACAGTCACTGTTTTCTCTGCCTTCCATATTTCAACACCCCTGGCACCTGTCTTCAGATTTGACCCCCCACCGGATTTTTATGGTGTCTCAGTTTCAGCTGCTCCAGGGATGGACTGCTTATCTCTTTAACATGCTCCCAGGGCACCCTAGAAGTGAATTCAGCATACCTCATGTAGTCTACATTTTGAGTTCTACCATCCCAAATGTTCCTTGAAAATTTTGGGAAAATCTTTCCAACCAGTTTCTTGGGATATGATAATGATTAAAAAAAAAAAAAAAATCTAGATGAGCTGCTACTTTGCAACCCTTCCCAACTCCAGGCCCTTACCAAAGATATACCACAAAGAATGGTGGGCTGACAGAAGCCAATAACTGCTCTCAGGACTTATTTGCTTTCTTCACTGTGAGGCCATCCTCAAAAGGCTCAAGACTTGGGTCATCTCCACTACCATCTTCCCTGAGCTGAGATCAGCATCCACTAACCAGGAAAAATAAAAGGCAGGCATGGTTTTCTTCAACACATTGTGCAATGGAGAAATTTGCTTGGGTTGTGGTGTTCCTGGATATAGCTGAGAAATTTCACTGTCTTTAGCCTCAATCTGCCTAACAAAGCGGATCTTGGCTGCTTATCATAATGGGAAGGTGTTCAGAATACCACCCACACTTGGGATGCTCAACAAAATGCAGACAGGCACAGCTCCGAACAGCAGCAGGATGAAGGAAGGAAGTCACCCTCCCTTGCCTCTCCCCACTGTGTGGAGGGCAGCAAGCCAGGGACACAGGTGTGCAGCTCATTAAGAACAGAATTAAGCCCGACAGGATAGGTAACAGACGCATGAAGAATGTTCTGCAAAGGAAGGCACTCTCTTCCCACTCTGACCTTGGGAAGGGAGTCAAGAGGAAGCTGCTGCCTCCCTTTATTTACCTGTGCTCCACTTTGCTATCAACCCAACAAGAGCACGAGACCATTTTACTTCAAGATCTGCAGCAGAAAGCCCTGTAATATAGTTGCTTTTATTGATGTATTAAAGAAAATATCTGCTGAGTATATATAGTATGTAAAGAACTGCCGTGAGTGCTGAGGAAGCTAATGAAAATAGCAGAAGGTACATATTCCAAAGAAAACTAAAATATGTGAAAACATCTAAGACATTACTTCACCCTGAACATGGCTGCAAGATAATGAAACCGCACTGTAGTTTAGATGGCTAAGATTCTCACTTCCATCAAGGCCAGTCTCATAGAAAGTGAATTTCAAATCAGTGCCTTAGCATTTCATGCCATAGACATTAGGGGTTGCCTTAATAGGTGAAACTGGAAACAAATCCTCGGTGCCTAAGTTCTATTCTATAGCCTGTTTTCAACAAGTAAATGGGCACAGAGAATTTTAGCTTAGAATCATGAGCAAAATATGAGGAAAATGAGGGAAAGACGGGAGTTCTGGGTATAGACTAAGGATGTAGAGTTAAAGTTTTGGTAACCCTATCATCTTAATTTATTCACAAACATTAAAAACAGCAAGAAAAATGTCATGTCTATTTTATTTTCCTGAAAGCTTTCATGAAATTTTTAAATTTCTCTGAGGTCCTTGGGATACAATATCTGATAAGCATAAGGATAACTATAGAGTTAACAGGGAAGTCTATTAAAATCATACTGTCCGAGAAAAATAAAGTTTATATGAAATCATGTTTTGACACAATATATTGGCTCATAAGTATTTGGTCATTTGCTTCTTTTAATAGCAATTCACAATACAAGAGCATTGCCAGGTTGCCATTAGGATATTGACTTTAGCAAAGCTATCAATTTAAATATATTATAATATAACAGATGATTGTCATGGCGAGGAAACCACTCATGTATGGACAATTTGGTGATTGTCTATTGCATCTCCAATGTGCATCCTTCTTATTACCTACATTTTTATGAAAACAAATCCCACAACCACTCAATGCCCAGTACCTATCTGTGGTGGTTTGAAGCTGTATGTGCCCCAGGAATGCATGTTATTAAATTTTATCTATTCCTGTGGGTGTGGAACAATTGTAAGTAGGACCTTTTGACAAGGCTACTTCAGTTAAGGTATGATCCACCTTGCTGAGCATGGACCTTAGTCCTCTTATTAGAGTCCTTTATAAATGGAATGAATACAGAGAGAAAGGGGGTGGGGGGGTAAAAGAAAAAGCCATGGAAACAAGAAACTAAAAAAAACAACAAAACTCGAAGTGAAGGGAGAGACTAGCAGGTGCCACCATGTGCTTTGCCATGTGGCAGAAGAGTCAAGGATTGCCAGCAGCCAGCCTTCAGGAAGAAAGCCTCACTTTGATGATGTCTTGATTTGGACATTTTTCTCAGCCCCAAAACTGTAAGCTAATAAATTGCCATTGTTAAAAGCCAATCCATATTATGTAATCAGCTTTCAGCAACCTGGCAAATTAAAACACCATCTTTCCAATTTAAAAACTAACTTAAATAGATAGTTGAAGAAAACCTATGATAAACCTGTAATTTAGGTAGGAAAACAATTCTGTCAAGGAGAATTACTTCTTCTTCCTGCTGCAGTCATATCTTCTTCTGGGTTGTTTCTACATGAGTTGTCCCAAGAGATTTTTCTTAGCTGTTGGATCAAACTACTCAGGTATATTTTGCAAATGGAGATCCGGTTTTCCCAGCACCATTTGTTGAAGAGACTGTTTTTTCCCAATTGAGTGGTCTTTGCCCCATTGTCAAAAATGTGAGGGTTAATATCTCATATTAACCCATAAATGTGAGGGTTAATATCTGAGCTCTCAACTCAATTCCATTAGTCTATATGTCTGTTGTTCTTCCAATACCATGCTGTTTTGATTACTGTGTCTTTGAAATAAGGTTTAGGATCAAGAAATGTGAGTCCTCCAACTTCATTTTTCTTTTTCAAGATGGCTTAGGTTATTTGGGACCCCTTACCGTTCCACATAAATACGGAACACAAAGAAGGCTATTGAAATTTTGATTGGGATTGCATTGAATCTGTAGATTTCTTTGAGTAGAATTGATATCTGAATAATATTTGGTCTTCCAGTCCATGAACATGGAATGAAATTGGGCCCCACCTCATACAATATACAAAAATAAACTCAAAAAGAATCAAAGGCTTAAATATAAGAGCCAGAACTATCAAACTACTAGATGAAAATGTAGGGAAGCATCTTTAAGACCTTGTGTTAGGCAATGGTTTCTTAGGCTTTATATTCAAATCACAAGCAACAAAAGAAAAAATAGATAAATGGGACCTCCTCAAAATTAGAACCTTTTGTGCCCTAAAGAATTTTATGATGAAAATAAATTGAAAACCTACACAATGGGAGAAAATATTTGAAACCACATATCTGATAAGAGTTTAATATCCATAATATATAAAGAAATCCTTAAACTCAACATTAACAAAAAAAGACAAACAACCCAAGTAAGAAATGGGCAAAAGACTTGAATAGACATTTCTCCAAAGAAGATATACAAATGGCCAAAAATACACATGGAAGGTGTATCAACATCATTAGCCATTAAGGAAATGCAAATCAAAACTATGAGATACCACTACAGATGACTGAGAGAGGAAGAGACATCTTCCTCCCTGTCAGCTGTTACAAGGGAAAAGGGAAGAGAAGTTGGGAGGCTTTTCTTCAGTGAAGTAAACCAGTAGACCCCATTTTGAATCTCGGCTCTGACCAGACCCAAACACAAGAAAACAGATGGAAACTCCATGGAAATGTGCACTGACAAGCACTATTTGCTGGCCAGTCTGGAAATTTCATGGACAAAAACTACTTTTGGTTCCTCTGTACCCTAACTCCTGGGAGAAAATCTGCACCCATTAGTGAGAACCTGGCCTGATTTCAATAAGTTAAGCTGGGCAATTTTAAAGGCTTAGAATAAGTTTAACCAAATATCAAGGAAGAACTATGAAAAAACAATAGGCAAGAGAGAGAAATTGGCCATCAGAGTAATTTCACCAACATATTCAGATGCCTAGACATCAGCAAAAAATTACAAGCCATACTAAGACACAGGAAGAGATGGCCCAGCCAAAGGAACAAACCAAATATCCTGAGGAGATACAGGATTTAAGACAATCAATGACAATTACACAACTCTCCTAAATCAAGTCAAAGAGTTGAAAGAAAATATGACTAAAGAGATAAAGGATATTAAAAAGACACTGGATGAGCATAAAGAACAATTTGAAAGCCTGCAAAAAAAAGTAACAGACCTTATGGAAATTAAAAACATGATGGATGAGATTAAAAATACATTAGAGGCACAGAAGAGCAGATTTGAATGGCTTGAAGACAGAATTAGTGATTTCAAAGACAGAACATCTGAACTGGAAAAGAAGGAGAACAGAAAGAGAAGAGAATGGAAAAAATGGAACAAGCTCCCAGGGAACTGAATGACAACATGAAATGCAAAAACATACACCTTATTGGTATCCCAGAGAAGAGAATGGAAAAAGGGCAGAAAGACTATTTGAGGAAATAATGACCAAAAACTTCCCAACCCTTATGAAAGACATAAATATCAATATCGAAGAAGGACAACGCACCCCAAACAGAAAAAATCCGAATAGACCTACCCCGAGATACCTACTATTAAGAATGACAAATATCAGAGATAAAGAAAGGATTCTGAAATCAGCAATAGAAAAGCAAAGCATCACATACAAGGGAACCTCAATAACATTAAGTGCCAACCTCTCATCAGAAATGATGGAGATTTGAAGAAAGTGGTATGGTGTATTAAAGGTACTAAAGGAGAAAAACTGCCAGCCAAGAATTCTATTCAGCAAAAATGCCCTTCTAAATTGCGGGTGAGTTCAAAGTCTTCACAAACAAACAATAAATGATAGAATATGTTACCAATAGATCAGGATTACAAGAGATATTAAAGGGAGTGCTACAGCCTGAAAGGAAAAAACAAGGTCCAGAAACTTGAGAAAGAGTGTTGAAATGAAGATTATTAGGTAGGGAAAATTAAAGGGTAAAAATACAGACAATAGTACAATATAACAACAGAAAGCCAAAGGACAAAATGGACAATGTAAGTAATGCCTTTACAGTAATAACATTGAATAGAAATAGCTTGAATCCCCCAATCAAAAGACATAGACTGATAGAATGGATAAAAACATATGAGTCATCTATATGTTGTCTACAGAGACTCACCTCAGCTGTAAGAACACAAACAGGTTAAAAGTGAAAGGTGGGAAAAAAGTTATTCCATGCAAATAGTAACCAAAAAAGAGCTGGAGTAGCAATACTAATATTGGACAAAATAGATTTTAAATGCAAAACTTGGTATAAGGGACAAAGAAAGTCATTATATATTAATAAAAGGGGCAATTCAGCAAGAAGAAATAATTATACTAAATATTTATGCACCTAACCTGAATGCCCCAAGATACATGAGGTACACACTGGTAAAGCTGAAGGGAGAAATAGATGTCTCTACAACAATCGTTGGAAACTTCAATATACCACTCTCAATATTGGATAGATCATCTGGGCAGAGGATAAATAAAGAAACAGAGAGCTTAAATAATATGATAAATGAACTAGACCTAAAAGACAGAGCATTACAACCCAAAACAGCAGGATATTCATTCTTTTCAAGAGCTTATGAATCCTTCTCCAGGATAGACCATATGTTGGATCACAAGATAAGTCTCAATAAAATTAAAAAGATTGAAATTATACAAAAACACTTTCTCTGATCATAACAGAATGAAGCTGGAAATCAATAATGGTCAGAAAAAGGGAAAATTCATAAATATATGGAGATTAAACAACACACTCTTAAATAATCAGTGGGTCAAAGAAGAAATTGCAAGAGAATTGAGGAAATCTCTTGAGACAAAAATGAGAACAAAACATATCAAAACATACGGGACAACACAAAGTCAGTGCTAAGAGAGAACTTTATAGCCTTCAAGGCTTAAATTAAAAAAGAAAGAGTTAAAATTGAAGATCTAACTGCATACTTGGAGAAACAAAAAAAAAGAACAGCAAACTAATCCCAAAGCAAGCCAAAGAAAAGAAATATTAAATATCAGAGAAGAAATAAATGAAATCAAGTACAAAAAAAAAAAACAATAGAATCAACAAAACCAAAAGTTGTTCCTTTGAGAAGATCAACAAAATCAACAGACACTTAGCTAGAATGACAAAGAAAAAAAGAGAAGACTCAAATAAATAAAATCAGAAATAAGTGGGGGTCATTACCATTGACTCCACAGAAATAAAAGAGATCATAAGAGGATACTATAGGGGACAGATGTGGCTCAAATGGTTGGGCGTCCATCTCCCATATGGAGGGACCCGGGTTCAATACCCAGGACCTCCCAGTAAAAAAAAAAAAAAAAAAAAAGAGGATACTATGAACAATAATATGCCAAAGAACTAGACAATGTAGATGAGATGGAAATTCCTAGAAACACATAAACCACCTACACTGACACTAGAAGAAATAGAAAACCTCAACAAACCAATCATAAGAGAAGAGGTTGAAACAGTCATGAAAACCTCCCAAAGATGAAATGCCCAGAACCAGAAGGCTTCACAGGTGAATTCTACCAATCAATAAAAGACGATATAATACCAGTCTTGCTCAAGCTCTTCCAAAATATTGAACAGGAAAGAATGCTACCAAACTCATTCTATGAAGACAATGTCACCTAATACCAATACCAGATAAATATACTATGAAACAAGAAAATTACAGAACAACGTCTCTGATGAATATAGATGTAAAAGTCCTCAAGAAAATATTTGCAAACCAAATCCAAAAACACATTAAAAGAATTATACATCATGATCAAGTGGGTTTTATCCCAGTTATGCAAGAGTAGTTCAACACAAGAAAATCAACTAGTGTAATAAACCACATTGATAAATTAGAGAAGAAAAAATGATTGTCTTGATTGATGCAGAAAAGGCATTTGACAAAATACAGCACCCTTTCTTGATTAAAAAAAAAAAAAAACACTCCAAAAGATAGAAATAAAAGGAAGCTTTTCTCAATATGGTAAAGTACATATATGAAAAACCTACAGCTAGTATTGTATACAACAGTGAAAGTCTGAAAGCTTTCCCACTGAGATCAGGAACAAGACAAGAATTGCCCACTGTTATTCTATATATATATATATATATTTAAGATTTATTTTTTATTTATTTATCCCACCCTTGCTGCTTGTGCTCGCTGTGTCCACTTGCTTTGCATTTTTTCTGTGTCTGCTTGTCTCCTTCTGTTGTGTCAACTTGCTGCGCCAGCTCACTGCACCCCGCAGGCTGGCTTGCCTTCACCAGGAGGCCTGGAGAATCAAACCTGGGGCCTCCCATATGGTAAACGGGAGCCCAACCAATTGAGCCACAGCCGCTTCCCTGTTATTCAATATTGTGCTAGAAGTTCTAGCTAGAGCAATTGGCTAGATAAAGAAATAAAATGCACCCAAATAAGAAAGGAAGAAGTAAAATTTTCACTATATGCTGATGATATGAGCCTATATGTAGAAAATCCTGGAAAATCCACAACAAAGGTACTAGAATTAATAGATGAGTTCAGCAAAGTGACAGGATTCAAGATTAATAAGCAAAAACCAATAGCATTTCTATACACTACTGATGTGCAATCTGAGAAGGAAATCAGAAAAAAAAAATTCCATTTACAATAGTGACTAAAGCAATCAACTATTTAGGAATAAACTTAACCAAGGACATAAAGGATCTATATTCAGAAAACTATAAAACATTGCTAAAAGAAACCAAAGAAGACTTAAATAAATGGAAGGACATTCCATGTTCAAGGATTGGAAGAAGAAATATCATTCTACACAAACTGATTTACAGATTCAACGCAATCCCAATAAAAATCCCAACAGCGTTTTTTGCAGAAATGGAAATGCCAATAGTCAAATTTATTTGGGACAGTAAGTATCCCTAAATAGCCAAAAATGTCTTTAATAAGAAGAATGACATTAGAGGACTGTCACTTCCTGACTTTAAAGTATATTACTTAGCCACAGTGGTTAAAAAAAGCATGGTACTAGCATAAAGACATAGATTGACCAATGGAACCAAATTGGGAACTCAGAAATAGACCCCCACATCTACAGTCAAGTGATTTTTGACAAGGCTGTCAAGCCCTCCCATCTAGGCCACAACAGTCTATTAAAAAAAAAAAAATGATGCTAGGAGAACTGAATAGCTATATCCAAAAGAAAGAAAGAGGACCCTCCTCTCATATCCTATACAAAAAATAACTCAAAAATGGATCAAAGACCTAAATATAAAAGTGACAACCATAAAACTCCTAGAAGAAAATGTAGGAAAACAGCTTCAAGATCTTGTGGTAGGCAGTAGTTTCTTAACCCTTACACCCAAAGCACAAGCAACAAAAGAAAAAATAGATGAAAGGGACCTCCTCAAAATTAAACACTTTATACCTCAAAGGACTTTGTCAAAGGGGTGTAAAGGCAGCCAACTCAGTGGGAGAAAATATTTGGCAATCACATATCCAATAAGGGTTTAATATCCATGATATATAAAGAGATCATACAACTCAACAATAAAAAGATGAACTACCCAATTAAAAAATGGGCAAAAGACTTGAAAACACAGTTGTCCAAAGAAATACAAATGGCAAAGAAACACATGAAAAAATGTTTAACATCACTAGTGATTAGGGAAATACAAATCAAAACTACAATGAGACATCATTTCATACCTATTGGACTGGTCACTATTAAAAAGTCAGAAAACTGTAAATGTTGGAGAGGATGTGGAGAGATAGGAATGCTTGTTCACTGTTGGTGGAAAATGGTACAACCACTGTGGAGGACTGTTTGGTAGTTCCTAAGGAAGTTAAATATAGACTTGCCATGTGACCTGGCGATACCATTAGTAGATATATATATACCCAGAAGAACTGAGAGCAGTGACACGAATTGACATCTGCACACTGATGCTCATAACGGCGTTATTCACAATTGCCAAAAGTTGGAAATAACCCAGGTATCCATCAATTGATAAATGGATACATAAATTGTGGTGTATGCACACGATGGAATATTATGCAGCGGTAAGAAGAAATGAAGTCATGAAGCATATGACAACTTGGATGAACCTGGAGGACTTTATGTTGAGTGAAGCAAGTCAGACACAATAGGACAAATACTGTATGATTGCGCTATTATGAACTAAATATTATGTAAACTCATGGAATTAATAATTAGAATATAGGTCACCAGAAAATAGAATGAGGATAGAGAATGGAAAGCTGATGGTTAATCTGTGCAGAATTGGTTAAAGTGTTTTTTATGACTCTTTGGAACTGATGGGAGCACATCATGCTGTTTGTGACTAGCAGAGATATTATACGGGTATGACAGTGGTTGAAAGGGAATGTCTAAGGACATGTGTATTACCAGAAAGAAAGCTTAAAAATGTAACATGGGACTGTATAAGAGTGAGACCTCATGTAAAATAAGAAGATGGGTGATATTGCATCTATAGGACTGATTTTACAAAATATAAATACAAATAAACTAGAGAGAAGGAAACAGAATAGCAGCTATTATGGCAGCAGAAACATAGAAAGATTGAGAGGTGATGGGTTTTGTTTGTTTGTTTGGTTGGTTGGTTTTTGTTTTTTAGCATTATTATTATTATTATGGAATAATGAAAATGCTTAAAAATGATTGAAGTGATGAATGCACAACTATGTGATTATACCAAATACCATTGATTGTACATTTTGAATGAATTTATGCTTTATTAATATGTATCAAAAAAATTGATTTTTAAAAAACTATAAGATACCATTCCACACTCATTAGAATGGCTACTATTAAAAAATGGAAAATTACAAGTGTTGGAGAGGATGTGGAGAAATAGGAACACTCATTCCTATTGTTCATAGGAATATAAAATGGTGTAGCCACTCTGGAAGACAGTTTGGCAGCTCTTCAGAATGTTAAGTATAGAATTACCATATGACCTGGTAATCCCACTTATAGGTACACACCCAAAAGAATTGAAAGCCAGGACACAAAGAGATATTTGCACACTGATGTTCATAGCAGCATTATTCACAATTGCCAAAATATGGAAGCAACCCAAGTGTCCATCAACAGATGAATGGATAATCAAAATGTGGTATATACACACAATGGAATTATTATTCAGCCATAAAAAAGAATGAAGTTCTGATACATGTGACAAAATGGATGAATTTTGAATACATCGTGTTGAGTGAAATAAGCCAGACACAAAAGGACAGATATTGTGTGATCGTACTGATATGAAATAGAATAAGTAAACTCATAGAGTCAGAATTTAGAATTACAGGTTACCAAAAGATGGGGTGGGGATATGGAATAGGAAGTTAAGGCTCAAATTGTACAGAATTTCTATTTGGAACAATGGAAATGTTTTGGTAATAGATGTTGGTGATGTAGCATGACAATGTGAACAAACTTAACAGCACTGAAATATATAGCTAAATATGGTTAAAAGGAGAAATGTTGGGTTGGATATATTTTTAAAACTCCATGGAACTGCACAACACAGTGAACCCTAAATTAAACCATGGACTATAGTTAGTAGAACAATTATAAAAATTTACTTTCATCAGTTGTTACAAATGTACCACACACAATGGCAAGGTGTTAATAGGGGATGTATTTTGTATTTTATGCATGATTATTCTGTAAACCTACAACTTCTTTAATATACATATATATATTCAAGTATCTTTTAAAAATTCCTTTTAGGGAATATTGCAGGCAAAGGGGCAGAGGGAACAACATAAGAAATTAAAGTGATAAAAAGTTAATTACAACCTAATCCCTAAAATGTTTTACAGCCTATACACATAATGTACTGAGTCAACATAATAAGCAGTATACATTTAGATAATCCATTTTTAAATATTACCTCTAAACTGTAATTCTCCCTCGATTATGGAACAAGAATAAAGCATCATTTAGCATGTAACAATGGAAGGGTGAAACGGCTGAGTTATACATTAAAAAGGCAAGCTCCCCCAAGTATAGGCTTTGGAAGGGCCCCCTGCCTCTCCACCCACCCCCTAATTATGTTTCTCCCTCTGCTTTCTCCACCCACTGCCCAGAATTCTTTCAAAGAAGCAAAAGGTCTTATTTACTGAGTTGCCAACGTGTTAATCATGTCTAATGATTTTAACACAAAAGCAGTCAACCTTTAAATATGTTACTTAAAGACTATTAATGCCTTGCTTGATTTTGTCCACTTCAGCTTCTCCTCCTATCTCTAAATTCTTCCATGATTCAGGCAAACCTTCCTTTTCCTAAAATCAGCATCTTTCATTTTGATGAACCTGTGGGAAGTGCGGAACACAAGCAATGATACTCCTTATTAAGATGGTGGGTAGAATCTGCTTTCTTTTTTGAGGGGACGGGTAGGGAATTTCCAAAGAAGGCTCAATATATGCCAACAATTGAAAATAAAGACACCTTTGGGGGGTGGGGGTGGCGGACCTCACCTACATTTACTATTTTTTTCCTGCTCTATGTATGTTTGTCCTTTCAAGAAGGACCCAAGGGTAAATATGTGATGGTTAGTTCTAGGACACACAAGAATGCCAGCTCTGGAAGCTTCCACTGCCAAGCTAGCCTAAGAATTAATTGTTCTCTCTTAAACAAGTTCAGAGCCCATTAGTGCAGTGAAGCAGTAATGGCCTTGGGGCTACTTTCTCTGGGTCCAATACTATCATCCATCATCCTTGGCTGGGGAGAGCTAAGCAACACACACATAAATGGAGATGGGGTCCAGCATTTACTATCTACAAACACTAGATACCACTTACAGTTCACTGCTTGGTTTTATTTTCCATTCTGCATAATTTTCCAAGAAGGTATGGGGTAATCAGTAATTACTTAGAATACAGTGGCAGGAGTTAATTGTTCCTCTTCCAACTGTGTCAAAAAAAAAAAAAACAACAACAACAACAAAGGAATTGAGCCTGTAAATGGGTTGTGTGTATTAGAAGGCATAAAAGAACACTTAGTACTTTGTGTTGGAATCATTTTTACAAAGAAATTGACCATTTACAAATACATTATTCCTACAGAATACCCTTAGGAGATTGATCTGGTCACTTTGCTAATCCTTCAAGTTTGTTAGCTGGGAAACAAAGAGGGCCAGGACAAGGATGCATGGTGCCTCAGATTTGTCACTCTGAGTCAGCGAGTGACTGAGCTGTAATTTGTCAGACCAACCTAATCTCCCCTTCAATAGAAAAGCCACACCAGAGTGGGAGGAGAGGGGTAAGACCATACACAGTTAAGCCCCCAGAGTAGGGTATTAGCATTGTCCTTTGTTTATTAACCCATGAATTGTTGAGAATAAAGTATTCAGTCTTGCCAAAACCTCAGAAACATTTAACAAATCCTGGAGCGCCTCCTGATTTTCTTGTCACAAAAAATTAATTATTCATAAGGAAAAGTAGAATGCAGGCTCAGATGTAGGGTGAATATAGATATGGATTTGCCTACACATACTAACATATGATTCTATGTGTTTGTATGTACACACACACACACACACACACACTCACCTTACAAGTTAAGGCAGGCTGATTTAACAATCCAGGATGCAAAATCAGAGTTAAGGATGCAAGCCACATCTTTCCACAATACCCCTGTGTAAAAACACTTCCAGTTCTAATTGTACTGTGTGACAGCTTCAGTAAAACATTGCTTTCTCTTCACAACTTCTGTGGATCCAACCTTTAAATAATTAATTTAAGAAATGAGTACATATAGTAAGCATTAATTTCTTGTTAGCATATTATAATTTTCTAATTGAAGATCTTTATCTATCCACGTTACTGAGCAAGGGCTCTCTGCCCCACGTGCACAGAGGCCAATACTATGACTTTGGAATTTTGAGAAAGGAAAGAGTTTTACTGTGAAGTTGACCAGCAAGGAGAAAGGAGGCAAGACTCAAATCAATCTCCCTCATCTCAGAACTAAGGGAAGTTTTATAGAAATGGGAGGTGGGAGATGGGGACAGAGTTGGGGAGGTTTGATTTGGCAGAATCTAAATGGTCAATTATAGAGTTGTCCATATCTGGTAGAGTGGACTTTAGGCTGGCTCTTCCTTATTGAAGGACCTCTCGCCTTTTGTCTTGCTTCTGATGCTTCTCTGTCCTTATAATTTTGGTTCTGAGGAAGGTCATCTTTGTTCCTGGTCTTTCAAATGTTGTCATAAGGACAAGAGTCAGTGTTTCTATGTAGGCTCTGGTTATATGATCTGCAGTTGAGCTTGGCTACCTGAAAAACAAGCTCAGAAGAAAAAGTCACAGGAACATAAGAAATCCCTTCAAACCAGTTTTGGCCTGCCCATAGTTACATGCTGTGCAATATGATAGCCATTAGCCACATATGGTAATTTAATGTTAAACTAAAATTAATGAAAAAATTTCAGGACCTCAGTTGCACCAGTTACATTTCAAGGGCTCATAGCCAAATGTGGCTAGTGACTACTATAATGGACAGTGCAGATATAGAATATTTCCAGTCTCACAGAAAATTCTATTGTTTAGCACTGCTCTAGAATATGGGAATTTTTTCCTAAAACTACTTAGATGTCTGGATGGGTCCTAAAGTGTTAAATAAAATCAATCTCTAATCTAGAATAATCAGAACCTTGAGTTATGATGAAGAAATTACTCTTTCAGACATTCAGCAGAAGGCAGAAAGTACCAAATGAAAAAAAAATTTGATATGGAGAAAAAATTCTTGAAATTATAGACTAATAAATTCAATGTATTTCACCTACAAACCCATAGAGTAAATGGCTAAAGAGAATGTTAGTGTACACATAAAGAAGAATGTGGTGATTCTTAGAAAACAGCATGGGCTCATTAAAACAAAATACACTTCCTTTTTTGATAAGGAAATTTGGTAGGACAATGTTGTCTTTATGACATATCCATACTTCAGCAAGGCTCTGACAAAGGCTTTTAGGACACACTTGTAATATAATGAAACACTTGCCTGGTCTTTGTCCCCTATCCCTAGGGAATTTCCTGTGATATGAATGTCTTTTATTCTTCATGGTGGGCCCAGGTTTACACCTTATAGTTACAATGTGGGGCCAGCCACACCTACAGCTTTAGGCCATACCACAAAAACCAACCATGTGATTAGGGGGTTCAGGCTTTGAGCAAGGTCATAGCAGCCCCTATCAACCCCTATCAGCCCATATTAGTCCCTACCCAGAGCCCTGGGGGAGAAGAGGTCTGGAGATTGAGATACACTGCATAAACTAGGGATAGTCAAAGCTCTGAGGGGGCTTCCAAGCTTGAGAAAATACATCTCTGTGCCAAGATGGTGGCATGAAGAGGACTTGGCAGCTTGCCTTTGAGATACTCCCCAAATTGATGCATCTCTTATTTTGGTTTCTTCTTATTTGTATCAATTTTACTATAATCATAACTATTGTGCATCAGTGAGTACTGTGAGTCATTCCAATAAGTTATTGAACCAAAGGGGGTGGTGGAAACCCCCAAATTTGTAGCCAGTTTGGTCAGAAGTGCAGGTAGGCCACTAAACTTGCAATTGGTACCTGAAGGACAAGTTTGTAGAAGACTGCCCTTAACCTGTGTGGTCTGGCCTGACTCTGGGTAGTTAGAATCAGAATTGAATTGATTGAATTACTGCAGTATTTGCCCTTGGTGTCAGAAACTGTTGTTGGAAGTTGCAGAAGTTTTTGCGAAAATTCACAGGCAGGATGAAGATTCCTCTGCTGACTAATAACACTATGTGTTTACACAAAGGGTAGGACATTGGAACCTAAATGATATTGGTGAAAGGATCTATGTCAGTCTGGAGAGAGGTCTCAACTGGCAGGCCTTTGGGTCTGATTCTTGGTCCTTCTCAATTCAAATCCTTTATCTAAAGCTTAAACTGAGACACAAATGTCATTCTTATCAAATGAAAAATGACAGAAATGTTCATTAGTGGACAGAATCAAGTCATAAGAGACTCTTTAAAGATTGAAAAAAAAGAAGGAGCCAAAAATTTACATGATAAAATTTGGCAGGGATAAAAGTCAACTCCTCCACTGAGGACTGGAGAAGGGGTTCATCTACTTGTGCCTTACATAATGTTGAGGAAAGTTCAGGAAGCTAAGATCCTAGTCAACCAGGTGCTCACTATGAGCCATAACTATCAGCTTATTCTATGCATCACATTGTGATTTCAGCTGCATTGAGAGAACTATACTGTCATGATCAAGAGAAGTTATGGTAACCCCAACTTCTCTACAGTTCAAAGCTGGAGTCTTACATCACAGCCAGGAAAGAAAAGGAGGCAGCACCATTGGTGGGAGGGTGCCTGGCCAAGCCCTCAAAAGTTTCAGGCTTTGCATCCTGCTCTAAGTTCTCTCGTGGTCTCATTTCCACATTACTTACTCTTAAATCATTTCATCATAGTCTTAGCTACCATGATGCCAACATACTTCCCTTTAATATCATTGAGAAAATACTCCTTTTAGAGACTGCATTGCTCCTCTGTCCCCTTTCTTTTCTGTCAGTTATGTTTAAAAGGTACATTGAAGCCCTAGGGTAGATCTTGAGAAAGGCGACTAGAAGATTTATTCTGTGTTATTCCAGAGGAAAGAATGAAGGTTACTGGGTAAAAGTTGTGGACAGTCTATTTCAGCTCAATGTAAAGAAGGATTTCCTAATAATTCGTGAAATGAGATCCCTCAATAAAGCACTCATCTCATTTTGTGGGGTGTTCAACAAAAGCCGTCTGTCAGTGGTACTGGAGGAAGGATTCCTGCTACACATAGGAGATTGAGCCAGAAGACCTCTAAGAATCTTTCTACTTCTGAAATTCTATGACTATGTTTCCTACATCTTTCACCTGCACTGATCTTACTAGGCAGATAACTAGGGAGTAGCCAGTCTACTCCTTTTAGGATTATAACTCAAACTTTCCACTGTTCCCTGCCCCGTTGCTCTCTCCAGACAAGATAATGTAGCTGCCCTTTGAAAGCCTGCAACGTGTGGGAGTTCATGATGTATGAAACTATTTCTGTGTCCTAGGTTTATTTGGCTTTTTATATAAATACTTAGTTCATCTCAGTTTCCCTCCTCCCTTGGATACAACACATCACATTTGTTCAACACTTTTCTAAACATTAAATGTGCAGGTGAAAGCACAAGGAGAGCTGGTAGTACAAAATATAATACAAACTAAGGCACATGTGGCAATGTGGGACTTTGTTAATCAAACAAACATTTATGGACTACTTGCTTGGGTATATTCAAGTACTTATAAAATATCTTTATTTTCTTAAAAACTGTAGCTTTTAAAATTAAGGATTTGTTGAGGGACCAGGGTCTCAGTATGGTGCTTTGAGATTCTATTCCAAAAAAATAATCATTAAAGCCTACTGTTTACAAGGCTCATTGCTAATCACTATGGAAAACACAAAGATGAATATGATAAAGACCCTGCCATAAAGAAATTTAGTCTAAAGGAAGATGTATACATATATCACTGAAACAAGGCAGAATGTGGGTGCCCCCATAGAGTTACATAGTCCTTTAGAGAGAAAGTTCACATCTGGCAAGGAAAATCAAATAGGACTTATCAAAGAAAAGGTAAAAACGAAGGGCAATTAATCCTGGAATAATGTGTTCTTCATTCAGCAAATGTGGGGAAATCAATGAAGGCATTACAGTAAAGTCATGCAGGAGACTATCAGGGTAGGATCTATATTTAGGGAAGATAATCTTGTAGCAATGTATAAACTTTTTGGATACTGGGACAGGTTTGTTTATCCTGGCTGAAGGGAAGCAAGTAGGCCTAGAAACTACAAGATAGGAAAAGGGTTCAGAAGAGCTAAGGATATGGAAAAAGTTTGAGAGGGGAAGGGTTGGTGCCTGTGCTGCTATCAATAAGAGGGACTATAGAAGAAGGGGTTCACAGTGCCGTGGGGAGAAATACCAAGCAGGGCTTCAACCTTGGATGAATCTGTAGCATTAGTCAGTAAAATATGTGCCACTTAGAGTTTCTGTGGTCCCAAACAGCCCTCCCCAAATGCCAGGTCAAATCAAGGGAAGTATTTGCTAACACCTTCAATTCAAATAAAACCCACATTAACTTATTTGTAAAATGGCTACAATCTGTGCTTAACACCATCTGCAACCATAGTTATGATTGGAGGAGTTGAACTTGTAGAAAACATAAAAGACATTGCACAGTTACCGGATATTTATGTGGTATTTATTTACCATGTGGGGGCGATTTGAAGTTTAAATTAAAGCTCAGCAGAAACTTCAACTGTGATGACATAGGGGGGTATTTAGCTTAAAGGGTTTTTTTGTTTTATTTTATTTTGTTTGTTAATCTCTGAAAGAGCAAAACAAAATTTTCATGAAGAGTAGACCTATCCCCAACTCAGCTCCTATTCTACCTCCAAAATATAACCTACATTAAAAAATAACTGTGATAAGTAAGAATATTTAGAATATATTAGGAGTGATAAAGGTTATGGAATGAAGAAAAACCAAGAGCACGGGAGGCAGATCAGGAGTGTCAACTGTATCATGGGGCGGTAGGCAGGTTGAAGTACTAAGTAGGGTACTCAAGGGGAGTTTCATTGAGAAGGTAAGATCTGAGCAAATACTTGAAATAGGTGAAGGTGTTAGCCAAGTGGATATAAGGAATAAGTGCTTTTTAGATACAAGGTACTATGTTAAATACTTTATAGGCATGCTCTCGGTCAGGAGAGACACCTAAAGAGATGTCAGCCCACTCCAGCACAGGTGTGGGGGTCTTCAGCAAAGGCACCACTTACATAGGATCTGGTAGAAAGATCTTTTACTCACATAGAGAAGAGACAGAGCAAGTTCACCTTCACTAGTGGGCGGTAGTTCCCTATAGCCAGTGGGTCTCAATCTGTGGTCCACACCGGGAGATATTTTATGCACAGCAACCCTCTTTTGTGGTCATGTGCTGCCACAGTGGAGGAACCCTGCTCCCTCCACCAGGGACAAATATACCACTACTGGGGTGTGCACTGGATGTCATAAAACATGCCCACCAGAGTGAGACTGTCTCTCGTGAATATTTACACGTTTGGGATACAGTCCCCTTATCTCCTAGGGGATTGTGTTTTATCCTGCCAGGCTGACACATCTGGTCCTGAGCACAGGATGTATTTGTGGGTCTCAGGGAAAGGTGGCAAGCCAAGCTAGGACTGCCTCCTACCAGATATGCTTTCTTTTTATTTTTTTTATTTTTATATTTTATTTTTTTTTATTGACTTGTTATTTTTTCTTTTTGGTGTACAGTTCTATGAGTGTCCCACCCCACACTCACCCCCCACTTGCTGTCTGTGTCTATTCCCTGGGTGATCTTCTGTGTCTGTTTCTTGCTTTCTCTTCTCATTTTTCTCCTCCAGACTTCACCAGGATTCCATCCTAGGGACCTCCGATGTGGGAGAAAGGCACCCTGTCACTTGCGCCACCTCAGTTCCTGGTTTCTGGTGCATCTTGCCTTGGCTCTTCCTTGCATCTCTCTTTTGTTGCATCATCATCTTGCTTTGTGGCTTGGCTCGCTTGTGGCTCACTGCACATGAGCCCAGCTTGCCTGCTCGCCTCTTTTTTTTATTTTACCAGGAGGTCCCAGGGATTGAACCCAGGTCCTTCCATATGGTAGACAGATGCCCAACCACTTGAGCCATATCCACTTCCCTATGCTTTCATTTTAACCTCATTTGGTCTCTATGACATATTTACCATTATTACCACTTGATAGATGAGGAAATTTGGCAAAGAGAGGTTAACTTGCTCAACCAAGCTCACACAGCTAATTAGGGGCAGAACCTGGATACAGATCCAGGCAGTTTGTCTGTTAAAGCCCTTGCTCCCTAAAAAGCAGCTTCTCTCCCCTTAACTCAAACCCAAATTTTCCCACACTTGACCCCACTGCATAGTAGGAAGTAATGCAAAAAAAGAGAGTACCAGAGAGTTGGCTCAGCCTGCTGCATAATGTTCTCACTATATCAGTTTACAACTTCTACTGTGGTGAAGGAAGTCTTGAGCACCAGAAAAAGAGCCACACAGTCAGACTCTAACCTTCAAGACACAGTGGTACCCACCCCTCAGCTCCTTCATCCCCCACCCCTGAGGATGTGTCCTACTCACAATCTTGGAATTGGACAATCAGAGTAGGGGCTTCTCCTCCCTGGGAGGAAGCAGGTAGGAGGTGAGTTGAAGTGAGGACCTTCCCTGAGCCTCTCAAATGATCCCATTTCATTGATTCCAAGGTGCTACCTATTCCTTCACGTGTTGCACAGTGACTGGCTGCTCCTAAGTTCACTGAGCTAAGCTCTAGTGCACACTACAGACATGCCCTGCTCCAACCACACTTCCAGTCTAAGGCTGAAGGAAAGAATGAGCTAGTCATAATCTGGTCATTGTAAGCATTCTCAACTTATTAACAGCTTTTTGTGGGGAATATACTACTATCTAAATATAGACAAGGATTTGAAAATAAAATCTGAGTTTAGAAATTTTAAATTGAAAAACATTGTATCTTGGATCAGAAAAAATACGGACTTAATCACTTACAAAATATTTAGGGAGAATCTGAGTGTAAAATGTGGTCTGTAAATTAGTTGCTTTGAGTGACCACTCTGCAGCCTTCCTTCCCCTTAATGGAAACTTCCAGTTGTGGTGGAAAAAGTTGGGATTAAAGTGAGTATCTCTTACTCTCAAACCCAACTCCCCAGAGGGATGGACTTGCTGTGGATGGGGTGGGGGAGGGGGACAGGGGGTTGCTGCTTGACATTTCTCAATACCAGTTTTCTCTTCTGCAAAGTAGGGTAATGTGATCTTCACCTACAGTCACTTCTGAGGGACAAATTAGAGCACAAATGTGCAAGTTCATTAAATCAATATTTCTTGTCAAGCATCATGCTAGGCAGAGCTTTTATAGAAGTTAACTCTAAGGCAAAAGAAAATAAAGCACCTTACCAGACATGAAAGTATTTTTTTGTTGTTGTTGTTGTTGTTACATTCCAGAAATAGAAAGGAATTGCTGGCCTGCTGGTTCACTGGTTGGTTGGCTATTCATAAATAAGAATGAAAGTGTTGTTTCAATTTGCAATGGCAATAACTAAAACAGAGGGGAGAAGAAATGGCAAGACTCTGAAATGCAGACATATGGAATGTAACTGATTGCCCTGGACTTCACTTGAGGACAGTCCTCATATATAAATGTGCATGTGTGTGTATCTGGGAAACATGAGAAGGGGGTCCACAGTGGGTGGTAATTTTCAACATCAAGAAGCCAAGATAATATTTCTTTTTCTAAATAAGTTGTGGTAGGTAGAATGCCCCCCAAGACATCCACACCATGATCTCTGGATCCTGTAAATAGATGACATTACATGGAAAAAGGGACTTTGTAGATAAGAAGATGATGCTTTGTTATCTAGGTGAGCCTGATGTTATCACAGGAGCCCTTATAAATAAGAGCTTTCTCCCAGCTGGTGGCAGAAGGGAAAGTCAGAGAGATTCAAGCATGAAGAGGATGCCGTGTGCCATTGCTGGTCGGGAGATGGAGGGGACAATGTGAGGAATAAAGGTAGCCTTAATTAAGGAGTTGAGAGAGCCTCCCAGCCTACAGTCAGCAAGGAAACAGAGACCTCTGTGCTACAAACATCAGGAACTGAATTCAGCTGGCAACCTGAATGATCTTGGAAGTGGCTCTGGAAAGGAACTCAGCCTTGCCAACACCTTCATTTTGGCCTTATGGAACTCTAAGCAGAGGGCCCGGCTTGGCCATGTTATACCCAGACTTCTTACATACAGAAACATAATGTGCTAAATGGGTGTTGATTTAAGAAGCTAAAGTTGTAGTAATTTGTTACAAAAGTGATAGAAAAGTAATGTATAAATCATCATAGCATTATGGCAAATAGGTCCTCTGGAGCCATGCAGTCTTAGGCTTAAATCACAGCTTAGCTGGGCAAGTCACTTCACCTCTATAAACATAGATTTAGGATATTAAGCCCCCAGCCATATATTTTATCCCTTCACAGAGGCATGGTTTCATTGTGAGAACTGACTCAATTGAGATAGAAGAAAATGACTGATACATCATAATCTTTTTTTTAAAAAATTAACCGAAGTCCATAGTTTATTCAGATTTCCTTAGTTTTTACCTAATATCCTTTTTCTGTTCCAGGATCACATCCTGGATCCCACATTACATTTAGTCATCATGTATCCATAAGCTTCTCTTGGCTATGACACTGTCTCAGACTTTCTTTGTTTTGGATGACCTTGGCAGTTTTGAGGAGTACTTGGTCAAGTGTTTTATAGGATGCCCCCTCTATTGGTCTTTGATGTTTTTCTCATGGTTATACTGGGGTTTAGGGGAAGGAAGACCACAGAGGTAGAGTGCCCTTTCCATCACATCCTATTGAGAGTACATACTATCAACACAACTCATCACTGATGATGTTGATCTTGACCACCTGGCTGAGTAGCATTTGTTAGTTTCCCCCTCTTTCTATACTGTACTCTTTAGAAGGAGCTCACTATGAGCAGCTCAGATTTAAGGAGTAGGGAGTTATGCTCCACCTCCTTAAGAGCAGAGTATCTACATAAATTATTTGAAATTCTGCACAGGAGATTTCATCATAAACTTTTTGATATATTTAGTTCACTTTTAGTTCTCAAAAGTTTCCAGATTTTCATTTTACAATGTCATCTTCCTCCCTCTGAATACAAACCAAAACAAGTGACTTGGTTAGAGAAAACAGAAGATTACCAGCCAAGAAGAGAATTTATAATCTCTCTCATGAACAGGGCAGAGTGTTGTGCTGACAGTCAATTTCAGATGACATTGATTCCAGACATTATTTTTCTCTCATCAAAAGTACATTTGATTCATTTCAAGGTTTTGAGTGAAGGTCACCCAACAGTCTCTCACCTCTCGCTGAACCTGTTTCCTGTCCTAAAGTTAGAGAAGCCACATCACAGACTTCAGCTTTGAAATCTGTCTCAAGAATGCCTCTACACCATGTACTTTTTGACATGAGGAACAGGACAAAGAACATCCGCAGCATTTAATTCTCTTTCTGTATTAGTCTAGGCTACAGTAGCAATACTTGACAAAATGTAATAACCAAGAGAAAGAAGTAAAATTAAAGTTAGAGCTGGATGAAGAGCAGAAGAAATCAACCTCCTAATTACAGCACTGGATGGAGAGCCAACTGACCTCTTTGCTGGCTTTAAAGTGTCAAGCTGTGAGGACCTTCCACAAGAGAGGCTGTCTCTGCAATGTTTCCTGCTCCATCTGGAGGCAGAAGGGCCAGGAATGCTGGGAGACTCTTCCTACAAAATTGTTGCAGCCCCAGTTGCACCCTGAAGAGGCTTGGCCAGCTTCAGGAAGCTCTTAGGGGAACATCTATGCTTCAAAAGCTCATTTGAGCAGACCCCAAACCTCCCATCAGTGTTGTCATTACCCATTGAGATTTAAAGCAATATCAAGTGTTGACAGCCTACCTGATTTTCCTGCCATCAGGGAAAGATGAAAGTATGGGCAGAGGGTAGAAAGGGAGAAGCAACAAATATTTTTTATGGAACATGTAGGATAAATAATCCAAAAGCCTAGGCATAAGAAATTCTAGATCAAGAGCTTATTCTGAGTATTAAAATTCATTCAGGGGAAAGAGAGAAATAAGAAGGCCCCAAAACTCTATGGAATTGACATCACCAGTTTTTCCCAGAATTATCTAGTCAACTATCCTCTTAGTTGTTTCCAAAATACACAAGAAATATCTTTAAAAGTTAACTATAGCTGTCTTCACCAAGGATTCGGGTTTGAGCCTTGACTCAGCCTCTGAACACATTATTATCAATATTAGGGATTCCTTAAGAGTACTTATATCCTTTTAGGTCCTGGGATAATTTAAAAGAAAATAGAGGTAGTTCTGCTTATTAGCTCATAGTTATTGTGTTGGAGGAACAAGAGACACCTATTACCACCTCCAGGAGAGGAGTCTCACCATATGGAGGGTAGCAAAGAACCGGGTACAGCAGTAGTAAGGTTTCAGCCCCTTCCATGGTTTGCAGGTGTTGGCGTCACCAACAAAAGCATGACACACAGCACTGGGTGGAAGAGACAAAACAAGGTTAGCTTTACTAAAGGGCATTGGTCCCTTGTGACCAGCACATTTCAATTCGCTGGTCAGTGCAGGAAGATGGTATGTGCAAAGCCCTCTTGTGCTGCAAAATGAAAGGCCTCACACCCTCCCCACTGGGAACAAATATAACAGCAGGATGGGCCAGATGCCATAAAACTTATATACCTTAGCCAGGCAATTTCCAGTGAATGTTTATATAGGCTCAGGGTAAACGAGGAAGGAATGTGCCAGCAAGTCACTCTCTGCTAAGAGATGAGTTTCACCTCAAAGCACTCCCAAGAAGAGAGTCAGCCCGCATTTATTATCCCATCCTAAGAGCCAGGCTAACACATATAGTCCTGAGCGTAGGATATATTCTTGGGTCACAAGGAAAGGCAGCAATCTGTGTTTGGACCACCCTGTACCATATATTATACTTGGGAGGGGGGAGGGGGGGAACTAAACAAGGCATATGAGAACAGGAAATGGGGCTCTTTATGTCTATTATAAAAGGCCTATAACATTTTCTCATGACATATATACTAAAAGAAACCTTTTCTCCCAGCACAGTATCGTTTAATTATCTCCCAATTCCAGGCCCCTCCCAACAAAACCATGTTATTATCCATATCTCACGACACATAGTGGTGAGGGGTGAGGGTGGGAGGGAGAAGGAGGAGAAGGGCCATGGAGAGCATCACTGAGGAAGATCGGGATCAACTGGCAGTTTGTCCCAATGGACTTTGCCCTTTTTAGGAAGTTACTTTCAAGCCTTTTGGAGCTCTGGGTATCTTGTGACACTCAACCATAAAAATAACAATAGCACAATAGTTTGACATAATTATGTTACAATGCTAAGCACTGTGGATGTGTTAATTCACTTAACTTTCACATAGCAATATTATAAGAAAAACACTGTTGCTACTCTTATCCTACAAATAAAAGAAGTGATGCGCATAGATAGTGTTAACTAACTTGTTTAAGGTTACACAACTATTAAGTGAAGGGCTGGGTTTCAACTTTGGCAGTCAGGCCCCAGGCTTCATCTTCTTTACTACTGCACTTTTCTTTTCCCAAGAGCCAGACTTATTGGTCATCTGAGTCATAGGTACCTCCTCACATGGATACTGTCATTAAGCAGTAGAAAGGAGAAAAGCAACATATGACAACATAAGTGAATACTAGGAGAGTCTATGACTTCAGATCTCCATGCTTAAGTGGAGAACCCAAAATTCTAACTGACACACAACATCCCACCTAAGATATGGAAGAAAGGAAATGATTGTTAACAACCACCTGACTTGAGCAAAGCCACTTGTCAATATACCATTCTAAATTTTGCCCTTCAGATTTTATTTGTAATGTGCATCTCACTTCTTTGGTCTCTGAACTTCATATGTAACTATCCAACAGACAGGAAACATTCTCCCAGACTGTATTACAGAGAGAGAGATACAATCATCTCTGTTAGGCAGAGTCAAGCTGTAGTTAACAGGGAGTAAACAGCCAGATCAATAAACCAGAGGGGTTTATAGACAGTGACAAAGGCTTCTGGATAAACTAAGCATCTACTTAAAAAGTAGCATTCCAAGGGTTGTGGAAACCTGTGCACTGGTTCATGGAGTCTGGAGAAGGGATCTCTAATCATCATTTCAACATGGAAAAATCATAAGAGTTGTGTCAGATAAGGCAAAAAGCTGTCCTATCTGCTCATTTTCCCCTGTGTAGCAAGTCAGGGCTCTGCTTTGCTTTCAGTTTCCTCTAGAAATTTATAAGGTGGAAACTTCCTACCAACTCAACTTGCCATCTCACCTTAAGGTCCTCTCATTCACATCATTCTGGCAAAACTGGCCTTTACAGTCTTGCCTCCAGGACTCGTCCCCACCATTTTTCTCTCTGATATGCCCTTACTCACTTTGAGTCCAAAAGTCACCCTCTCTGTGAAACTCTTCCAGATCCCACTCATACTTGTTGGCATATTTAATTACTCTTCCCTACAGTTTTAGTAGAGTAATGAAGACAAAGCCTATTAAAAACTATTCAGGAATGAATAGGAGATGAGGAAACAGCACATGCAAGTTTAGACTACTGATTCAAAGTTAGAGTGGTAAATGAATCTAAGACATAGGGGCATTTATATGGTTGACAGACATGGGTTTTCTGACAAGGAGAACCCTGAGTATAGTTGCTCAGAGGGAAGCCAGGCTCCATGTGGTAGACAAGAAGGGAAGATGGAATAAGTAATCAAGGCAAGTGATGACTGCAATTCAAGGGACCAGAGGAGGCAGGAAAAGTTATCCTTGCAAAGGAGAAGATGAGATTATCATAATCTTGGGGTGAAAGCCCCTGAGGAAAACTTGGACACCCACTGACTTCCCATAGCCACTTCCAAGAAAACAGCATTTTTTCTCCATTATGGAAACAGAGATGTGGGGTCAAAAAGAAAGCATTAATTCTTGAATCAGGAGTAAACAGATAAAAATTATGCTGAGTTAAACCAGGTTGTTAAAAATGCTCATATGAAAATACTTCATATGCTTGATTTGATTTGCCAAAAGTAGCTCCTGAAAATGAAAGCATAAACTATGCTCTAAAAAGATAAATGTGCTGTATATGTGCTGTTAGATATGGGCCAAGGATAGGAAAGATAAAATGAAAAAGTACAGACATCAGCCTTTTAAGCACTTCATTCATTTTCTGGATGGGCCAGAAAATCTGTGAATTGCCCCTGTAGACCTGTGAATATTTTCAAGTGCCATAGAGGGAGGCCAGTTACTTGAAATTTTTTTAAAACTTGAACCCAATGCGCATGATAGATCTTAAGGAACAAAACTGCACAATTTCACAGAAGAGAAAATTCTGACCTTAGCTATATGTGATGTCCCAGTGGATACGAGGATTAAGTGTCAGAACAGGCTGTTGTCATACAGAGGGAACTTACAACAACCACTGAGGCATGAAATGTGAGAGGAACAAAAATGTGTGTGAGGATTGTAAAAGGCAGCATTAAATATTTGCTGATGTGATTGTAAGAGCTAAAGGTTTACCTATGATACCCTCTATACACATACACACACACACAAAGTAAGGATATGATTGTATGCTAAGTATCAACACTGCTAAAATACAAGCAAAGGAGAACAAAGGGACAGAGGCATAGTATGCTGAATACCAAAAAAATGCAGCACTGGTGAGATCCATTTGATAGTAATAGGAAAGAATCCAAAAAGCAGTCTGAGGATTTGCAAGGTGCTAAACGAGCCCAATGAAACTGCCAAAGGAGAACATTTTCATCTGCCAACCCCAAAGAGAATGATGGGAGAAACGGCAGCAGTGGTGTGGTTTTCTAAAGAAGATGCTTCTCCTGGATCCTGACCCATGTTCCTGGCTGGATCCAGTTCTAGAAAGCATCCATGGAATGTACGTCTGCTGGAGTCCACCTTGGGGACACACATACCAAAGCCTTCTATGAGCAATGCAGGCCAGTGAGTAAGGGAGAGGGACAGAGGGAGGGAGACTCACACACCACGGCCAGGTTGTTAAAGCCAATGGGAGGAGAAAACTTACTTAAGTTCTTAGGGCCTCTTCCATACTGTAAAGTCGTGATCAAATCACTTAGTCTCTTGTGGTCTTTACCTCTTCACTGGGAGTGGAGAGGCATAGTAATGAATTTTAACTGTACAGAAACTCTACAAGGGGTAGAAAAGTGCTGCATAATCAGTCATTTTATTCCTTGTTAAAGCAGGCAATATAAGGGTTGAATAACCCCAGGAAACTCACTTGAAAAGTATCCTAAGATTTTAATATTTAGCAAAAAGAATCGTTTTAGTCCCAGTCTCAGGATGTGGGGACAAAGGGAGCCAAATATGACAATGTGAAAATGAAAGCACTTTAAAAATAACTCTGTTAACAGAATTCTCAGTGGAAGCTCAGGCATCAGAAGAAAACTTAATCTTTTGGGAAATCCATCCCAGGGGCGAATATGAAACCGTTGATGTTCATCCACACTGAAACCAGACACAAAAGGTGGAATCATAGAATTATTTTGTATCAAACAGAGCACTTTCATTGCAAGAAAAATAAATAAAATGTGGCTAACTTAAGCAAAAAGGGAATGTATCACAAGGATATTGATGGGTGGCTAAAAAACCAGGTTTAGAACCTTGAGAAGCCGCAGGGCAATCCCACCTGTCTAAGAAGCAGTAACTGCTCAAGACCCACTGACCCTGAAATGATTGCACCCAACCATTCCCCTCCCCTCCAGAGTCACTCTAGTCAAGATTCACAGTCCCAGAGAGTCTTGAGCTTAGCTTGGATCACATGTCTACCCTTCAGATAGAGAAGAGTGGGCACCCTGATTTATAGTCCCCACAAGAGCAAGCAGTGAAGGAGACGTGATTCCCTGAAAGGATATCAGGAACTGGTATGAAAGGGGAATGGACGGCCAATGGTGTAAAACAAACAAAAGCAAACACCTGCCTCAACTTTTTAAAAAAATCCTCATGTAGGTATTTTAATGCAGAAGCAACTATCACCTGCCTTTATTAATATATTTCAAGAAAGGCTAGGACAACACATGTCCTCAAAGTAAAGATATAGAAATACACATTTCTCTTTCCCTGTCATTCTTTGGTCTTTGGTTGTTGCAGTATTTAGAGCTACTTGCCTTGTTCCTTAGTCATTTCATTAATGCTGTGTGTCATTTGTCTTTCTTTAGTCAGTGAAGTAAGCACTGGACTTGTAATCAGAAAACTAATTTTAAGTTCTAGTTTTGACAGAAGTTTAATCCTGAGAAAATTCCAAGAACTTTCTAACCTTCAGTTTTCTCATATGCAAAATTTGGAAAATAACACCTATAAAGATGATGGTTTTAAGGTATAAAAGACATAAAGTAAATGTTTCAGCTGATGCCTGGAAATCAGTGTTTAATTAATGTTTACTATATCTAATCTAGAATATAAACTAACGCAAGGACAATTTTGTCTACTTTTTTGTATCCCCAAAGTGATTGGTATAGTAGATACTTAATAAAGGTTTGTGAGCAAAGCTTTTGGTTTATAAAATTATACACACTGATGTGTACATGGAATGAAGAGTATAAATGAATAAAAAGCTAGCCAAATAATATCACCACCAACACACTGCATGTAATCATAACACGGAAATGCACAATCAGTTAACTACAAGTCTCCTGAAAAGAAGAATTGAACATCCTGCTCATAAAAGTGTGATTTTCAAGATATATGACAGATTGGATGCTGTGTGTGAAGAGGTATAATTCAAAAAACCAAAATGGAAGTCAAAGCTGGTTATTTCTTAAGTGTTATTAACATAAGCCCTAGTGAGAATGTCATATTCCACCGTCTTCACTAACTAAAGACCATTTCTCAATAGAAAACAATCTGCTGACAATCTCATATCCCAGCATTTTAAGGGTTAACTATTTTAATTTAATCTCTTTTTAGGTATTCATTTGAATTGGGCCTATACAACCTGAAAATAAACAAGCCTTTTTGACGTCAAATAATAAACTGATAGAATTAACTAGTTAATTTGGCTCTTTGAAGACATAGCCACAAGGAAAGATACAGGGCACTAACTCCTGATCTAATATTATGATTTTTTTTTGGTATGGTTAGTAGAACGTAAGTGAAAAGAAAAATCTCCCAAGTGCCATAAAATATAAGTATATAAATTCTGTGAGATTCCAGTCTCTTCATTTTAAGAAAACCAAGATGCAGAAAGAAAATGAAAATTTCCAATTTTCACAGGACAGGTTTTAAGCATGATCCAGAAGATCGACTCATTCTTTAATTCATTCATTTAGCAATACTAATTAAGCATCACCCTGTGCTAGGCATTGTTCTAAGAGCTGAGGGCCAAAGACAGAAAAGGACAGTGCTCTCTTGAAGCTTGGATCTTAGAAGGGGAGTTGAACAATAAACAAGTAAACAAATAAATGAGAGTCCTGGGTAATGAATATTGCTATAAAGATAATAATTCAACACAATGTGCCAGAGAGTGATGTGGATACCTCTTTAGAAGGAGTGGTCAGAAAATAACTCTGAGAAACAGACATTTGAGCTGAACCAAATGATTACAAAAAAAAACCAGTCTTGTGAAGGGAGTTCCAGGAGGCAGTCACAGCAAGTGTAAGGTCCCTGAAATGGCACATGCTCAGCCAATTTGAGGGACAAAGAGAAAAACCAATGTGGCTAGAGCAGATGGATGAGGAGAAAGGGACATAAGACTGAGAGGTTTACAAAAGCCTTCATGAGAAAGGGAGATTTTTATTTCAAAAGCAATGGGCACTCCCAATCCAGTGCTCTGTCAGTATTCATGTCCCCATTATCATGAAGCTGAACCTTTTCTGGCAAAAAAAAAAAAAAAGGCTCTATTTTTGGTAAAATAACTAAAAGGCAGATATGGCAACTTTCCTGTAGGATTTCATTTATTTGTAACATGGGGCAGTTCAGTAAGCCAAATGATTCTATAAAACAGATTCCCCTGGATGGCCCAATCCATTTAATCTACTGAAGCGGTCCCATTTGTTTCTCCTGGGCTGCTGTGGAGTCGCATATCCAACTTGGACATTATGTAGCTGTCTGGGAAGGGAAAACCCAGAGAGTGAGTAATGATGGATGCCTTGCCTCTGAGGAGTGCACTTCTTCAATGACTCTGCAGCAGCAGCACTGGGCCTTCCAGCATCTCCGAAACAGGGGTCAATTCCACAGGCTCTTTAAAGAGCAGAGGAGTTTTTGCTCACATTTTTTTTCCTGCCTGAGAAACAGAAAGAGACAGCTCTGTTTTAAATCAAGCCACGAATCCAAGGATTGCCTCCATCCTATGATAGAAGGTAAATGAAACAAGTAGGAGTTGTTTTTTGTTTCGTCTTGTTTTGTTTTTTTATTTACACTCAATGGAGTTAGGAACTCAGGCTTCCAGTGATTCATTGAGCTAAGTGGTGACCATAAGGTTTTACACATTAAGGGCTATCTCAGGTCATCCCATTTTTTTCCCGTCTGGTAATTATCTGTTTTAGCATATAGAATCTATTGATAAGTCAGATTTTCTACCAGACTGCCATCCAGTTTAATTCCTCCAGAATATCAATTCCACCTCTAGATGAGGATCTATTCTATAAATCTTTATTCCATTTATCTCTGCTGAGCAAGAGAGAAGGAGAAACCAGGAAATCAGGAATTTTGGTCTTTGGCCAACTTGATGTAAGAAAACAGAGCTTTCCCTGGGCAGTCACATTTATTCTGCAGAACTTAATTTTCAATCTCATGATGTCTCAGAAGTAAATAAGGCACTGAAAAAAGTAGTGATCATTAACAGGGAAGCAATTATAAAACAAAAATCCATGGCAAACAACAAGGATAGCAAATTCCAACTTATTAAGCACTTACTAAGTGTCAGGCACCATATCACAAATGCATTAGATACATTCTCTTATTTATTCCTCAACATGATCCTTTGAAATGGATGGCCTAGAAGTGGGAGATTTGGAATTCAGATACAAGTCTTTGTAACTGCAAATCCTTAACCAAATTTGGAAAACACGTTGGTTATAATCCTTTTATCTGTAATAGAAAATTGGAGACACTTATTCTTCTTCTCTGTTTTATCCCTTAAATCAGGGTCTGCAAACTACGGCCTGTGGGCCACGTCTCCTACCCCAAGTTTTATTGTGAATACAGCCATGTCCATTAGTGTATATTGTCTATGGCAATTTTTATGCAAAAACAGCAGAGTTGAGTAGTTGCAACAGAGACCATCTGACCTGTAAATCATAAAATGTTTATTATATGGCCCTTTACAGAAAATGGTTGTCGAATGCTTGCTTTAAGTCTTCAAAGAGTTCAGCTGAATCCACATCTCTGCAGAGCTTCTTTCCCTGGTCTCTCCTGCTACTCTTACAGATTGCATCTGAGAGCCTTGCCTTAGGCTCTGCTTCTTAATTACCCACCTAAGACACAATGCAATTGCATATTAGGTGTATTTATTATGCCAATACATAATTTAAAAGGAATGTGTGGAAATACGGTGCGCACTATGTGATGAACTGGGGAGTTGGAAAGGAGGAAATGGAAGGAGGAAGGTGGTACCATCTAGTGCTATTCTCCTCTGTTGGTGTAGCATCTGTGCAGATATTAAAACTAAATGGACCTCCTTTTCCTTCCTTTCCCTGGCAGTAATATTGGCTAACACCCTGGGACAGCAATTCTAGTGACTGTAGAAGCCAAAAGAAGCTTGAGATCTTTTCATCATCTTTGACTTCTGTGATTGATGCTGGAAGCTTTGTCAGCCTACCCCCCAGTCAGCAGAAGACTCAGAAAGAGCAACAAATGACAACTGAACATGAAGGAAATGGTCCATTTAAAACTCTATTTTCTATCTGGCTCCTAGCCTCACATGTTCCTTGCCTTGTGAACCTCCGACGCTTACTGGAGTAAAGAAAATAAGAATGGCTTTCTTCTTTAAAACCGTGAACAATTTGTCACACACTTTTTAACTGCATTGTGTTCTTTGCTATGTTGTTTTGCTTAGATTTCTATAAGGCTTTTAAAAAATAACCATCTTGGGGTCCCTCTCTCCTGCAACAATCACTCCCCAGCCCCCACCCAGTGAGCTATTGCACCCACCTCCCAGCACACTCACACACCCCAGGATAAGCAGCCCATTGGAATGTCTTAATAAATGCCCTGAGGCATTCTCTTTAGCTGAACAATTAAGAAAAATTTCTAAGAGACTGAACCATGTGTGACCTAAATTGGCTTTAAAAAATGCTTTTCAGAGCAGAGGGAGCAGCATTTGCAGCATAATCGCCTTCCACCTTGACATTAATTATGCACAGTGGTGTTCAGAGAGCAACTCTGAGCCAGGAATATAAGTGTTTGTAAAGTAAACATGTCAAGCAAGGCAGAACATTGTAAAATGAAGAAAATATTAAATCCAATGCTGTTATGATCCATATCTCTACTCCTTTTTCACTTCATAAATCTTCTACATTCAACCTACAAAGGGATGACATTTTCCTCTTCAAAGAGGAAAAAGGTGACTCAACAATACTTATACTTTGGATTTCTTGAAAGAGAAAAGGGGGTGCTTTTTTCCTCTTTGTGATTGAAAATAAAAGGGGCTTGCTGACTTAAAGAGCTGCACAAGCCTTAGGGGACCTTTAGAAAGCATTCTTTATGGGAACAGTTCTGTTTCTATACAACCATATGAACTATAATTTCATTCCCCCTTCTTCATTATCAAGGACATTTGCATGACAGCAGGGTGCTAGCAGCTCCTGAGTACCTATTCTTAACCCTTCCTTCTTCATTTAGTGACATTAGTCCTTCTAGGTGGCATCTTTAGTAATTGTTATAAATAAAACCCCAGGAGCACAAAGGATCCCAGCTTTAAGAAGAGAATTAATGAAAATATTCCACTATTTAAACCAAAAATCCCAAAATAGTATCTAAAATATTCAGAAGGTTCCAGTGCTTTTCAAAATAGTTCTCAGTCTCTCATCAACTCAATCTTATGTCAAAGCCCAATTTACAAAACAGATAAAAGTGGATGAACCCAGGTTGAGGTGGGTGCCACCCCTTGTACATATACCCCACCATGGTGGCCACGTGGGTAACTGAGAAACTCTCAAGGCACCCACTAAGCTCAGCTTGAAAACTAGTGATTTAACTCACTCAACAATGTATTGTTGTCTTCTGAATGAACTATTTATGCTCACTGACAAGAGGCCTATTAACTTTCCTTTTAAAACCATTCTACAGAAAAGAACAATATTTCACTCACTGGAAGACAATTGAAATACAGTTTTCTGGGAAATACTGCTTTACTTCTTTTGGATAGACATTGATAAAACATCTCTGCCAGGAATCTCAAGTTGCTGGAACCTGTGAACATATTAAATGATCATAACATTGAATAAAAGAAAAAAATATCAAGGAAGAGCTTACTACTGCTGAAACTCATACAACACTTAAAGAAGTCAAAGCTCTTTAGAGGTTAAAAATATTTAAAATTTTCTTAGGAAGGAAGTTAGCAAGTACCTTGAGAGCTGTCAATGATAATTTGAATTAACCAGAGGGTTTGGAGTGACAGAAAAAGGGTAATTCTATGAGGTCAAGTGTAGAATATCGAGGGTGTAGAAAGATTATCTACTCAGTGATAGAAAGACCAATTCTATGAGAAAGAGTCAAAAGGGCTGAGAAAATGTTTAACTGGGAAAGGAATAATATAGAAATTGCAATCATATATTTAACATTCCATTAAGTAAAAGAAGAAGTAAACTTATTCTGTGTTGGTCAAGAACAAAATAAGTAGAGCTTACAAGAAAGAAGATTTTACATTAAAATAAAAAAGATACTTTCAAACTAGAGTTGTCCGATGATAAGTAAAACAAACTTGGGAGGTAATAAGCTTCCTAATACTAGAGGCATAAAAGTAGAAAATGAGAGATCTGATGTAAATTCTTGAATAAGATCTAATTCTTAGTTTATAACATCTTAAAACTCGGGAAGCGGCTGTGGCTCAATCAGTAGGGCTCCCGTTTACCATATGGGAGGCCCCGGGTTCAGTTCCTGGGGCCTCCTGGTAAAGGCAAGCCCGCCTGCACGGCGTGGTTAGCTGACCCAGCGAGCACAAGCAGCAAGGGGGGGATAAATGAATAAATAAATAAAATCTTTAAAAAAAAAAAAAACTCATTTCCAATGCTCAATATATATTCTAATTTCATAGAATTAAGCATTAACAAAAGTTAAAACATGTTCTAAAAATGTTATTATTAAAAATGCCCTTGTATCACAAGACTGCTCTAGCAAAAAAGGAAAACATTGGGAGCATCTTTGGTTGTTATAATGCGACCTCCTAAAGGGTTGTAGATTGGTTTCCCGTCATAACTGTTCACAGCACATCTTGGAAATAGGATAGTAATCACATAGGTCATTTTTTTTTAAAGTTGTTTTTTCAACCTAAAACTACACCTGGAATAATAGGACATATGTATACACAAGCACAAAGGAAGAAAAGATAGCACTGAAGCATAGAGCCTCGTAATTAGTTGCTGTTTCTCTCTGCCTCCCCCACCCCCTAACACC